>JANZXP010000007.1:23276141-23292536 GCA_027576715.1 Erythroxylum flavicans | reverse complement strand
TATTAATGATTGAATTTTATTATCGAGGATCCATTTTAGCGTGATAACATCGGTGACCCGAAAACCAAGGTATTTTCTATTAAATTTTCAGATCCAATTACTTTTATTGATTTTTTATTTTTGTCATCTTTTTCTTTAAATTGTCATGAATTGAAACCCCTTATTTCGTTATTTTATTTTAATTTTAAACTCGCTAACCTTTACCGTTAAAAATTTCTCAAGGGAACGATGTCCACTTACTACTACTACATTAATTTGTATTAACAGAAGTTGGTTTCTCTTTTAATTTGGTTGTAGGAGACAACAGTACCAGTGCCAAGGATTGAGTGTATCGACTCAGTAAAGCCTTAAGTAAAACTATTATATCACAGTGAAAGTTGATTAAGATGGGTGAGGACCCTGTAGCCAGGTGTGCCAAACTGCATTACCAAACTTTGGTTTTTGATTCATTTGTTGCATTTTTAATTTTTCTGTCTACATTTTAATTCTAGAAATTTAACGGTTATTAACACAGTTAATTTGTATTGAGCAATTGATAGACAAAGTTTAAAGTGACTGCGACAGAATAGGATTTTTGTGAAACCACAATCTTTGAGGGTTTCAGTTGGTACCAGAGCAAGTTCAACTAATTAGAACTTGGTGTGTCAAATTGGTGGAGATCAGTTTTTGGCAATCATGGCTACTAGAGAAGGTACATCAATCACTAGGACACCGTTACTAGATGGTTCCAATTACCCAACTTGAAAATCAAGGATGAGAGTATTTATTCAAGGATAAGGAAAGCTTGGAATTCATATTTGAATTATTGGATACACCCAATGAAGATTGATGAAAAGGATGAAGCGGTACCAAAAGATCCATATAAATGGATAAGGGCTTAAAATAAGGAAGCACTTAATAACTCTCTAGTAATACATGCAATTTTCAATGTTGTAGATGTAGGACGTTTCAGTATGATATCAGTGTGTGAATTAGCAAAAGAAGCTTAGATACACTACAAATAATACATAAAGGAACAAAGTTAGTGACAACTTCGAAACTTCAGATGTTAGCCACTAGATTTGAAGAGTTTAAGATGGAGGAAAGTGAAACTATCGGAGACTTTCATGAGCAGCTACATGATATTGCCATCCAAACATATCAAATTGGGAAGAAGTATTCAAATCTAAAACTTGTCAACAAAACATTAAGATCATTGCCTCCTAGATTCATACCAAAAATTGCAGCTATTGAAGAAGCCCATAACATTAATGAGTTATCTTTGGATAAGGTAATTGGGATTCTCACAAACTTTAAGATATACTTGTTGAGAGATAAGTATGAGAAGAACAAACTGTTGGCTTTGCAAGCTAAAGTTGTTAAAGTCGTGAATGATTCAGGAGATGACTTTGATGAAAATGATAATATGGTGTCACTAATAAGAAATTTCAGCAAGTGTCTAAAACAGTGAAAAAAGATAGACCTGAGTTCAATCAAAATGTTGGGAGTTCATCAGTCAACAATTTCAAACAGCAGGCAAAACACAAAGAGGTAAAAGGAAAGTAAAGAAGATTCATTGTCAAGGTTTCGAACATGTGTAAGCGGAATGTGCTAATACTTTTACGAAGAGAAAAGGGAAGTCTTACACTAACATTTAGAGTGAAAACCAATCCGAAAGTAAATACTACAATAAAGAAGAAATTGTGAGTAATCATACTGCATTGGTTGCTTTAAATAGAAAAAGTTCAGTTACTTCCTTAGTAGCAACCAGTGAAGAAACTGACAACAAAAATACATATATTTTAGTTCTAAACTTAAATTTAGATTGTGACAGCTATGACATCAATTCAGAATTCAAAAAGGAAGACATCTACAAGGTCTATAAATTAATGTATGCCAAATGGGTGAACAAGTGTAAGCTGAATGAGAAGCTAAAGAGGGAAAATTTAGGCATGAAAGCCGTCATTCAAGAATCTAGAGATGAAGTTGTTGTCAACAATAGATGAACTTAATGAAACAAGGCTAAAGTTAGTCAATATCAGAAAAAGAATAAGAATGTTGACCGGTGGTACTGAGAAGCTAGATCAATTGCTCAAAATTGGTAAAAGCAAAGGGGACTTTCAGGGTGTTATTTATAAAGGTGAATGTTCTAAGTTGAATAATGAGCAAAATGGTGAAGTTAGATTTGTCAAAGAAGCAAGATCAAGTAAGAAAGGATAAATACTAAAAAGAAGCAAAAAGTTCATGCCAACATGTCATTTTTGTAGTGTAAAGGGTCACATAAGGCAAAATAGTTACAAATGTTATTCCATATTGCTCAAAATAAAAAATTCAAATGTTCTTGGAAGAAATTTCAGCATGAGAAGCCACCAAAGGATATTTAGGTTAAAATGGATCGACTACAAGCACTTATAGCTCTTAAATCCATGCGGGCTACTTTTCATAATGGTTGGTATTTTGACAGTGGGTGTCACATCATAGGACGGGTGAAAGAAGCTACTTGATAGATTATCAAAGTTTTATGAATGGTCATATTAATTTTGATGATGGAAAGAAAGTAAAGGTGATTGGTAGAGGAACTCTTTGCATGGATGGACTACCTCACTTCAAAAATGTGCATCATGTGGATGGTTTGAAAATCAATTTGGTAAGTATTAGTCAACTCTGTGATGATGAGTTGTTAGTTAAATTTACTAATGATGGATGCAAGTTGTTGAACAAATAAGGAGAGTGCATAGTAAGTGGCCAAAAATTGGCGAATAATTGCTACATATTGCAGACTATTACTTCTTGCAATTTAGCTGCATATGATAATATGTCTCTAAGGCACCAAAAGATCAGTAAGGTAGTAGAAGAAAACCTTCAAAATCATCCTCACAAATCAGAACAAAGACATAATGAAGTTAAAATCAAAAACTATCTAGATTCACAGTTAGTTGCTGCTGGAAAAGAAAATTAGTCAGACAGAGGACCAGTTGGTTGCTTTGAGGGATAAACCAACCAGATATTTGATGACAAGGTTAATATGACAAGGAATAAGCCCAAGTTTGAATTTCTTCATGGGGCACAGAGATTGTGTGCTTTACATTTTTGAAGTATACTAATGTTGTTTATTTAAAAAAGAGGTTTAAAGGAGTTAACGTCTAGGCTTTCTGAGTTTTTAATTTATGGTTTTCTAAGATTAAGATGATTGATGTGTGTTTGGCTTTTTCTTTACTTGTTGAATATTATATTTGATGTGAAAATGAGGCTTTGCTTGATGATTTGAGAGTTTTGATTTTGGATTTTGATTTATGGAGTTATGTCGAGAAAATATTAATGTTTGATTGGTGACCTTTAGGAAGATTCAAATTTTCTATTATTTGAGTTTTTCAAATTTTATCTTGCTTTCTTTCTATATCGTAGGCTGTATGAGTTTGGGCAATATGCTTTCACTGGAAATTTGCTCATAAAATAGGATTTGCAGAGAATGCCATGAAGATCTTTGTTCACTTGCATGGCACTAGTATGAAATTGCGGAAACAATTTGATTGTCTTCTCAATGTTGGGATTTATTTCTCGAATGTCTATAGTATGATTAATAGGGCACCAAAGATTATGAACCAAAGCCCAAAAATGATAGTTGACAAGGTAAACCACATGTTCCGTGAGATGGGTTGTCTATTACAACCTTTATCCTCTGCTTGTTTGGCTTTTCATATTGATCATCGTCAGCCATCTCATTTCCTTAGTAAGCAATAACGACGGGATACTCTCGCTTCAACTGTGTTTATTATTAATCATCATACAAATTTTATTGAGCATAAACAATTTAATTTGGATGCTTTTTTGACTGAAAAGAATTTGTTACATTTTTCTTTATTGCCATAACATTTTGATGTTGGGTTAGTGTGAGAATTTCACTGTAATTTGGATAAAGGAGTGTTGACTATACAAGTTTATGCTTTTCGTATGGTTTGTGTAAGGGGCAGATTGATTAAGTTTAATTTTGATTCGTTGAATGAATTTTTTGGGTTTATGAATTTAAGCAGTTGTATGCGGATGACTTTGATGTGAGTAATGATATATTGGCTAGTGTTTTGACTAATGGTAAATTGTCATCTTGGCCTTCTACTACCACATTACATGCTTATGATTTTCGTTGCACCTACTTTTGATTTTTATACCTCCTTATTCATTGAGATTGATCTCATTAAAGGCATCCTTCTTTTTGGCATCTTTTTATCTCAAAGAGAAGAAATTTGAATGATAGGGTAATTGTTTATTTGGGATTATTGTATCTTTGGATAATTTTCTACTTATGTGAACTTGACAATTGTTTATGTGAACTTGATGTTAGTTGGAATTCGATGTTCAATTAAGGGGGAGTGTCTAATTATTTTATTAAAGGGGAGTTCTTATATGTGACAAATAATCTCAAAAAGGGGGGAGATTGTAAAGATATTTGTTAAGATATCTTATTAATTATTTTGAGCAATATTTTCAATTAGATATAGTCAGATATATTTGGAATATCATTATGATAAGAAATTTACTTTGTGTGGGATTTTTTTAAGATAAGATAGCTGAAGGATAAAATCCTAGACAAGATATGATTCATTTGGGATAAAATCACCATGTCTTATTAAAAGGTGCAGATTTTTTGGTGATTTGGCTGCTATATTTTTGGTAATCCAAGCTATTTTTGGCAGTTGCAATTTTGGTAATTCAAGCTATATTAGACGGTAGATTTTGTGGTGTTTAAGTTATCCATAGCAGTTGTGTTTCTCTACATATGTGAAAACTTTATGGACAGTTGTATCATCATTTTTATGAGGAAAACAAGCAGAATATTTGTGAAGTGTGCAACTATATTTTTGTTTGAATGTTTCGATAGTGAAATATTCAATTTTTGATTGATGATTTCTTAAAGCTATTGTGCTTGCGGACTATTATGGATTTATTCAGCAGATATTGTTTTACAACTTCTCACTCTTTCGTTGATGAAGCTACATATTTAAGGGAGTGTTTTTATCTCAAGTGTTTCATTGTTTATATTACTTTTGATTCATTCACTTGAGTTTTATTCTCATCTTTATTATCAATCATTGCAAAAATCCTCTATTGAAGTTAGAACGAGGTGATCGTGCTATTAGGAGTGATATTCTTTTACGAGGTGTGAGTACGAGTTGAAAGTGTCAAGGGTTGAGTGTGTCGACTTAGTAAAGCCTTGGGTAAAACTATTGTATCATAGTGAAAGTTGATCAAACTAGGTGAGGGTCCTACAGACATAGGCCAGATGTGCCGAACTGTGTTACTAAACTTTGGTTTTTGATTTATTCGTTGCATTTTTTATTTTTCTATCTACATTTTAAATATAGAAAATTAATAGCTATTAACATAGTTGTTTTGTATTGAGTAACCGACAGAAACAGTTCAAAGCAACTATGGAAGAATAGGATTTTTATGAAACCATATTCTTTAGGACTTCTAACTAGCTCAAAAACATGGCCCATTTGCAGTTGAGAAGTTTTCTTTTCCCTTTTTCTTATTTTTATTTTTTATTTTCAATATTGATTATTTTTATCAAATATTGGGGAAAACATTTGGTTTGAGTGTGAGGATATGGCTATTTTGTTGTGTTTTAAGTCTTATTTTCTTTTTAGTATCTTGTCAATGTGTTTATTATTATTTCAGTATTTTGAATAATATGTTTTGTGTTCTTTGTGATATATTATTGCTGCATATACTAGTATATGTTTATGTTTGTTTGTGTTAGTGTAATTTAGTCATTATGATTTGGTTATTATTGTTGTCTTCATTGTGAATGTTGAGTTAAAACATGGTTGATGAATTTGGAATGGCTAAATTATTTTGTTTAATTTCATTTTGCATCATATTAAAAATTATACATACTTTGAGAATTAACCAAACTTGTATAAGGGCAATACATTGTATTGTGGTTAAGTTGCTTAGAGTGTGAACATCTAATAACCTTGTTAATTAATTTTTGGATTGTTAATAACCTTGTTAATTAATTTTTGGATTGTACACAAGTTAAAGTGAATTAATCAACCCATGAGATTTTAAGACAATTAGAGTGAAACATCCATATCACTATTTATTTTTTTTATTTGTGATTGTCTTCTATGTAGATAATTTTTTAGAACTTGCTTGGAACCGATTTGAATCCAAAGTAGTATATTCATGTATGAAATATGATAAATGACATTCTTTGTTGGTAACACTTTTAACTTTAAAAACCACCTAAAGTCAATCTTCCTAGTTAAGCCTGTTTGAGCTTTTGGAATTGAAACCACATGAAAAACACAAGCCTTTAAATGAAATCCTTACCCAACCATAGATGTTAGTAAAGAAATTTAAAGTAGAATTTGTTATAAATTTAAGTGTGGGGGAACAAGTGAGTTAAACAAATTTTTTAAAAAGAAACTTGAGTATATAGGACCTGAACATTATGTAATAAGTGTTGTCTTTTTTTGTTATTCAGTATATTGGTTGGTTTTTAAAAAAAGGTTATAAAAATGTATTAAAATAAATGACATTAGTTATGTTTTGTAAAGTGCAACCCTTGTTCTTCATTAAAGCATTTGAAGGAGCTAATTACTGAATTCTTTTTAGTGACACGAATATCATGGCTTGAAGTTGTCATGTTGTTTCCAACAAATTTTTAATTGTTTCACTGATGTCTATGGTTTATACCCTTATTATCCCATAATTCATACCCTTGCCTATAACTCCAATATAACCATAAATAAATTCTGCTTGATTTATGGACGTTTAAACTTTAAACTAGTGGAGAATTGGTGAAAAAGCAAGCTTATGGTAAGATGTTTTCATTATAAAGATTAGAGCGAAACATCGAAACTTAAGTACTTTGAGTTGTATGAGTGAAATGGTGAGGCAATTTATATTAACTTGTTATCCATTTTGGGATGATATTGATTCAGTTAACACTTGTTCACACCTCTTTGTTAGTTGAGGTTATGATAGAATCTTGTTATGCAATTCTTGGTTGATTAATGTGAGGAATGAACTTTTGCAGATAGCTTGTGCAATAACAAGTTTATTTTAGCTATGTTTTACTAGAGGACAAGTATGAAATTGAGTGTGGGGAAATTTGATATATTTTTAAAATGATTAAATTTTTTACATCAATTGCCTTTATGTTAATTGTTAATTAAGCTTAAATTGGAAACCTTGTTATGTTTTGTAATTAAGATAATAAGAAGCTGATTGAGAATGAATTTTAAAGGAGTTAACATGACAAAAGCTGAAAAATTAGAAGTTTGATTATTGGAAGGAGTTTTTGAGACTAAGCATGCTCACACTTATCTTGTGCAATCAAACGCTAAAAATTTAAACCATTCAAAGATAATGAAGAAACTAGTTGAAATCTAGAGATTTTTTAGACCAAGTTTAAAATAGAAATTTGATCACAACTACTCATATCTTGATTTTTTATTTTTGAATTTTAATTCATTTATTAAGTTTTAGAAAAGAAAAAAATAATCCGGTAACAAAAGGCATCTAATTAGGTAATAATGGGAGTTTTCCTTCTTTTTTTTTTAAGTAAGGGAGTGTGACTTGTATTAGAAGGAAGAGTTAGGACTTTTGAACGAAATATTTTTATTTTGAAAACATTCAAATTTTAGGATAATTTCTTCAATAGTTTATAGTAGGTAATTTTCCTTTTTTCAGCCAAAGGAACCAGAAGTCATTGGTATATGCTTGGTTTTGTGAGACTTACGAATGAATGAAATCTAGTTTAATTTTTCATGTATTGATCGTTTTGATATACTTTTGGTATTATTATTTTGATTAACTGCTAAGGTGCACATTAGTTAAGTGATTGAAATGATATATCATTAGATTAAAAACTATATTTGTAATTATTTAGTTTCTTTAATCAATAAATCATCTAGGAGTTATTCATTACTACATCAGAAATTATAGTTCTTAGGAAGAATAATCATCTCAATTACAGGTAGCATCGCCTGTTATTTGGTTATGTTCATTAGGTTTTTTAATGATTAAGGCTTGTTGTTAACTAAAATTTAGACCCTCTTTAAATTTGTGAGCTACTAAAAACTGAGTGAAATATATGTTATGGCTTAGTAACTGGTCCTAAAAGTTGATAACCTAAAACTATCTCCATGAATATTTGTCAAAATAACTTGGTAATTTTTAGCGTCGATGAATGAATGAAATACCAATATTCAAAGGGATTGTAATCTAAAACTTATTTTTATTAATTTTTATAAACAGAAAAGTCAAAGCTCTACACACTTACATGGGAGGTGAATACAAAGCCCTCTTACCTTACATCAAAACATAGAATACAACCACGTTTCAGTTGTCCCTATATTCACCAACAAAATGGTGTTTCCGAAAGGAAGCACCGATATATCACTTAAATGGGACTAACTTTTTTATCCCATGGTCACATGCCACTCACCTATTGGTTAGAAGCCTTCTCTACAGCCACTTATCTTATTAACAACCTCCCATCTTTTAGGCTAAACAACCTCTCACCATTTGAGAAGTTGTATAACAAAATCTCGAATTATCATCACCTCAAAACCTTTGGCTGTGGTTGTTTTCCTTATCTCAGATATTATTCTCATCATAAATTCGAGTTTCAAACCACAAAATGTGTCTTTCTTGGGTATAGCTCAATGCATCAAGGTTACAAATTCTTAATTAATCAAGGAAAAATCATAATATCTCATCATGTTGTATTCAACTAGGAAGAATTTTCATTTCCTCAACTTTTTCCCACATACTCAAATCATCCTATAGCTTCATCAAGTCTTCCTACCTTCACTCTGACCTCAACTCCAAATGGTACACTCTCCTCAAAGGCTCTCACGACTCACTCCCCTACTGTAGAATGTTCTCCCTTAACTGAATCCTCCAACAAACAGGTAAACTCTCAAAACCCTTATTCACCATTATACCCTACAACTTCTCTAAACAATCAAAATACTTCACCTAACCCCAATTACTCAACCACACTAAATACTAAACCATCCTTCATTCCCACCCACACAAAATATTCATCCCATGCAAACTTGATCCAAAAGTTGAATTTTCAAACCCAAACTCTATTCCTTCTCTCTTGTATTAAATCCTTACACTGAACTGACAACAGTTTCTGAAGCTCTAAACAATCCTATATGGTTTCAAGCTATGAAAGATGAATTCAATCCTTTACCTCAAAATCACACTTGGACACTTGTTTCCTATAAGCCTTCCATGCACATGCTTGGAAATAAATGTGTTCTGGACCAGATATAATGTTGATGGCACTGTCTCCAAACACAAAGCTAGATTTATTGCTAAAGGGTTTAATCAAACCCCAGGCATTGATTTTTCAGAAACTTTCATCCTTGTTGTGAAAGTTTCCATAATAAAAGTAATTCTATCACTTTCTGTTTCTCATCACTGGAAGATCCAGCAAGTTGACATCAATAATGCATTCCTACATGGGGATCTACGTGAGACTGTCTATGTAAATCAGCCAAAAGGATTTGAAAACAAAACACAACTGTATCATGTTGCAAGCTGACTAAAGCTCTCTACAGGCTGAAACAAGCACCTAGGGCTTGGTTTCATAAACTGAAACATGCATTGTCTCAGTGAGGGTTCCATAAATCAAGGTTAGATGCTTCTCTATTCTATATAAAAAATAATGGAACTATTACAATACTGCTAGTTTATGTGGATGATATCCTAATCACAGGAAATTCAAGTCAAGTTATTCATGCAGTTATCAATCAATTATAGTCTCAGTTTGCACTTAAAATACTTCGAAGCATAAACCATTTTCTTGGCTTTTAAGTATAAAGAAACAGAAATGGATTATATCTTTCATAAAAACATTACATTGAAGATTTACTTACCAGAACCAATATGTCTTCATGCAAGCCCTACTTCACACCAATCACTTTAACAACAAAATTATCTCTACGAGATGGCACACCTTTTGAACACCCAAACTTTACTGAAGCACCATAGGAGCAGCTCAGTATCTGTGTAATACAAGACCAGATATTAACTTCGTAGTAAAAAAATTAAGTCAATTTTTACAAAATCCTCTAAATACACACTGGATTACGTATAAGAGGGTTATGCGTTACCTAAAAAGAAGTTCAAATCTTGAACTACTTTTTCAACCATCATTTACTCCTCTTGATCTCTATGCCTATAGTGACTCAGATTGGGCTAACTCCCCCGATGATCGAAAATCAACAACTGGTGGATGAGTCTTCTTAGGAGGAAACCTTATCTTTTGGATCTCTAAAAAGCAAACAACAGTAGCTCGCTCTATCACCAAGACTGAATATCGAGCCCTCTCTCAGGTGTCTACTGAACTAATCTATCTCACATCCTTACCATCTAAGCTAGGGTTCTCTCTCTCTCACAAACCCATTATGTGGAGCGACAATAACAGAGCTCGATCGTTAGCTCAAAACCCACTATTTCACTTAAGACCAAAACACATCGAAGTGGATGTACACTTCATCAAATACAAAGTTGAAAAAGGAAAACTCGAGATTAGATACATTAACACTACAGACTAACTCGCTCGGCAAGGTTTCTCTCTAACCACCAAATTGAACCTAGTTCGAAGCCCTTGGTTCAGTTTGAGTGGGGGTTTTAATGAAGAAGAACAAAATAGATAGGAAATAAGAAGGGACACAATCAAAACTTCACTAAAGGCTACAACAGATATTTACCAATGACAAATGCTAGCTGGAATGTACAATGAATATATAATTCTGTTATAACAGAATTCATCTTAACCCTCTATTTTATTTTGTACTTACTAATACATGTATGGTCAATATTGAACCATCAATTGTATAAATGTACAAATGAGTGAATAAAAAAAATAATACATATTCTCCATACATTCTTTTCTTACAGACACAAAACTAGGAGAAACTCTTTCCTAGAAGTGGTCTCACACTACCACATTTATAAAGTCGGAGTTTATTACTGTTAGCCATTGACAGAGGTTGGTCATATATGATAGGGGTTTTGCTTTTTGTTTTTTTAGGATGATCACTTGAAGTCTCGTATCTTTTTGCAAGCAACGAGGCACAACTACCATCTATTTCTTTCAATATGTTATCTTTTTTTCCTGCTATTTACCATTCTTGTTAGTTTAACGTGATTTTTCGAATTACTCTCTCTTTGTCTCTCGCTCCTATCTTTGTGTCATTGCATCATCTTGTTTTGCTCTTACAATCTCATAGTCATTTACTTATACACACCTTTGATTTGAATTAGCTTACATAGCTGTGATCTAGGAAGTTTACTGTAGCATAATTGTTTGTAATTCAATAAACACTGGGCGCTACTTGGGAAGGTTACTGGAGCATAATTTTCTGTAATTCATAAACACTGTGTAATACCTCTAATCTTCTTGCAGCCACCTATTAGTGCCACTCAGATCATCATCCTATAATGCTCTAGTGACAGTGCCAAACCAATAAACAACATCCAATGCTCCAGCACTATAATCCAGTTCTACTTCCAATCATTTGTTGATCAATCCTTTAGAATCTAGACGAAAATTTGCCCAAATTGTCAGGTTTGTAACAATTAATAGTAAAGTCTAAACGATAACTTTAAACGTGTACTTTTAAGCTTTTCTTTTCCTTGTTGTTTTCCTCTATTTTTTTTAAAAAATTGTAACATCTGCAAAATTTCTGCAAGCATTATTGATTTGATATTTTTTTGTGTTTTACTTGTTTATTTATTTTGTGCCCTTATGTGGAGTTTAGTTTTAATCCTGGTTATCTTGTCGTGTTAGTTTGAAGCCATTTAGGGAGTTGCCTTTTGTAGCTTGTGTTGGTCATTAAGATAGGAGTGGTGGCTTTGAATATCGATGATAGAGTAAGGGCAAGTCCTTTGGTAAGTGTTGAATCTAAGAGTAAAGAAGATGTTGAAAGATTACAAATAGGTTCTTAAAATATCGGGACCCTTTCACGGAAGTCTTTAGAATTAATGGAGACTTTAGACAAATATAATATTTATAACGTGCATTGATCACAAGTTTTCGCTATGAATAAGTTCTATAATTTTAACCTTGATATTCCGCAAGCTCACGAGTCATTCACGTAGTATCTAAGGTGTCGATCCCACAAGGAGGGTTAATATAATCATAAAATCTAAGGCCAACATGATTCACAATAACTCAAAATGAACAAAACTAAGACAAGAATTCATTTCAATCACGCAATCAATTCCAAGAATCAAATTCAAAAATCTAAACAAAATAGTATATGCAATACCCAATCAAGAATCAACTACCAATTGAGAGAAAGGGAAATTTTATCTAACTTTAATAAAAACCTAACTTATTATAAATTACTGGATTACCAGTTCTAGATGATCTTAGGGTTAATTACTCTCTCTCGAGTTATAACTATTAACCTAAATTTATAAACTCTAATTAGATTATGAGAATTGCAACCTCTCGATTAATAATCTATCCAAAACCTAAATTAGATCTGAAGTTGTCCAAAAACTACAGAAAACTTATGCAAGATCTCTCTTCACACAAATTTACCGGTTTGATTTAACTCTTGTTCTATTAAATTACCTAACTTTTGTTAGCCCACACCCTCTCAGTTTATCACTAAATTTGCAATTGCAGAAATTAAATCACAAGAAATCCAATAAGAACACAACAATCAAATTTTATTAATATTAAAGATAAAATAACCTGAAGATGAATTTAGACAATCCTCAACATTCACACAACCCTATCATCAATGGCTATCCTAAATTCTATACAATCATAAAATTGAAACTAAATTGAAAATAGAATCGGAATGGATGACGGAGGTAGCAACGGTGGGAAACCTCCTGTTCTGGAAAGTACTTCACGCAGGCTTCTTCTCCATGTCTCTCTTCCTTCATATCTTTCTCAATCTCTCAATGAACTCTCTAGGGTTTCTAAATTGTGGCTGATGCAAATCTTTAAATACCCGTTGTGTTTTGAGCAGCCCTAGGGTTTTTCTTGGGTCGAAAAGGTCCAAAAAATTTCTTGAAACTTGAAGTTTTCAATTATTTACACATATGCTCAACACAAGCCACGATCGTGGCCCTGCATGCCACGATTGTAGCGTACATCTAACCCTTCTATCATGAAAGTGGGATGGCTCCTATGCTTCTATCATGATCGTGGCCTATTGTGTCATGATCGTGGGCTGTTGTTTTGGCCTAAAAGTTTTTGAAACTTCTCCATTCTTCAATGTTGACCCTGAAACACTAACAAACACATCAAGGTACCTCAAAAATATCAAATTTAATCTCAAAGACTTATACTAACCCTTAAAAACACTTAAACACATAAAGTAACATAATTCTGACCTAAACATATACTAAACACTCAAATTAACATTTAATACATAACAAACTAAGCCCTAAAACATTATACAATTCACACTTATTATGCATCCATGAGATAAGGTGGACGAGGGATAAAATAAAAAAGATTAACGAGTTCAAATTATGGTATTTAAGGTGTTCGAAAAGACAGAATGGGTTAGGTATCTTGGTAGTCAGGGAACTTATACATCATGTTATACGGGTAAAAAGGATTAATGATAGGATTATGTCTTTAAAGATTATGGTGAAGGGAGTTGTTTTAAATGTGGTGTGTTCTTATGCACCTCAAATATGGTTGGACAAACAAATTAGGTGCTAATTTTGGGAAGAGCTAGATTAGGTTATCTAACAAATTCCATATGACGAGAGAGTTATTCTAAGAGGAGACTTTAATGATCATATAAGGATAATCTCGGTTGGATGTTCATGGACTCATTGGGGTTTTGAGTCTGAAGAAAGGAACGACAGCGAGACTACTTTGTTAGATTTCGTGATAGCGTTTGAATTAGTGATAGTTAACTCTTTTTTTAAGAAAAATGAGGAGCACCTGGTGATTTTTAAGAACAAAACCATGAAAACTCAAATTGACTACTTCCTTATAAAGTGGAGTGATCAACATAATTTTAAGGAATGTAAGGTGATACCTAATGCTTATTTGTCAACCCAACATAGACTGTTGGTTTTAGATCTTATTATTAAAGTTTGGAGGAAGAAAAGAAGTCAGAGGAGGTATACCAAGTTAGATGAGGTAATCTAAAAGGTGATACAGTGAAACATTTTAGAGATAGAGTATTATATGGAGAAAAATGGAACGTAGAAGCAGATGTTAACCAAATGTGGGAGAGAGTAGTAACTCTTTTAAAGAATATAACTATAGAGACCTTAGATGTTTCTAAAGGGCGTAGGGGTAGTCAAAGGAAATATTGGTGGTGGAATTAAGATGTACAAGAAAAGGTTAAAATCAAGAAGGTTACCTATAAAGCCCTATTAGATAGCACCACATAGGTAAAAAGAGTAGTTAATAGAGAAAGTTATAAACTAGCAAGGAAGGAAGTGAAGAAGATAATTTCAAAAGCTAAAAGTAGAGCATATAAGAAATTATACCAACGATCAGAAACTAAAGATAGAGATAAGGATACTTTTAAACTGGTGAGAGCTAGAGAACGAAAAACAAGAGACTTATATCAAGTTCATTGTATAAAAGATGAAACAGGTTGAGTGCTCATAGCTGAATATGACATCAAGAGAAGATGGTAGAGGTACTTTTAAAGCATTTTTAATTAAGGCGTAAAAGATAACATCTATTTAGCTGATCTTAGCATTTCTGAGAGACTTCGTAATTTTACTTATTGCTAACAAATTTCAAGGGAAGAACTTAATAAAGAATTGGGGGAGATGAAAATTGGACAGGTAGTAGGGCCAAATAAGATAACCATAAAGCTGTGGAAGATTCTAAGTAAAGAGGTCTTATTTGGTTAGCCAAGCTTTTTAATGTGATCCTTAAGTCTGCCAAAATATTGGATGAGTGGAGATGTAATTTGTTAGTCTCTCTATACAAAAGTAAAAGGGACATCTAAAGTAGTAACAACTATAGAGGCATTAAATTACTTAGTCACACTATAAAGTTATGGGATAAAATGATGGAGAAGAGAGTGAGAAAGATTTTATCTTAGAAAACCAGCTTGACTTCATGTCAAAAAGGTCCATGACAGAAGCTTTACATCTCCTTAGAAGAGTAATGGAATATTACAAGGAAAGATAACGTAACCTACACATGATTTTTATTGATTTAAAGAAGACATATAATAGGGTATGTATGGAAATCATGTGGGGGTATTTAGAAACTAAGGGCGTTCTTATGACCTACATGTTACTAGGGATATGTCCGCGGTGTAAAGACTAAAGTAAGGATGATAGGTGGTGATACATAGCGTTTTTCTATCGATATTAGGCTATAACAAGGCTCCACTTTGAGCTCCTTTTTCTTTGCAATAGTGATGGATGAGCTCACTAGGAAAATCCAAGGTGATGTGCCTTGGTGTATGTTGATTGCTAATGACATTATTTTAGTAGATGAGATAAAAGAGGGTATCAACATCAAGCTTGAAATGTGGGGAGATGTGTTAGAGTCGAGGGGCTTTAAATTGAGTAAGACTAAGACTGAGTACGTAGAATGTAACTTTTTAAGACATAAGGTGGATAACGATGTGGAGATAAAAATTGGTTCAGAAGTTATAGTGTAAAAGGAGTGTTTTAAGTGTCTAGGATTTGTTATTTAGAGCAATGGAGAGATTGATGAGAACATAGTCAGATCAAGGTGACTTAATAGAGAAGTGCATTAGGAATTTTATGTGATAAGAAGATATCACTCAAGCTTAAAGGTAAAATTTATCGTTTAGCAGTTAGGTTGGTTATGCTCTATAGGACAGAAAATTGGCTCATCAAACAGGTGCATAGTTATAGGCTAATGGTAGTGAGATGAGGATGTTTTGTTGGATGTCCAATCTTACTAAGAGAGATAAGGTCAGGAATATAATGGTGAAGGACCAATTAAAGATGAGTAATATTATTGAAAAATTAAGAGAGACAAGGCTTAGGTGGTTTAGACATGTTAAGAGAAGACACTCAAACTCTCTAGTGAGAAGATGCGAGAAGATTGTACTTAGAGGTCGTAAGAGGAGAAAAGGAAAGCCTAAGAAGATTTGGGGATGGTGATAAAAAATGATGTGGCTCTACGAGAACTTACCGAGGATATGGCGTACTAAAATACAGAAAAAGGATCCTTCTTAAAGAGAGTCATGTTGTTTTTATAAGTCTGTTAACATTTTTCTATTAGATTTAGCCTAATCTTTTAAACAAGTACTAATCATTCTCCTGCTTATTTATTAACTAATTAATTAACTATTCTTATTAGTATTATTATTATTATTATTATTATTATTATTATTATTATTAGTAGTAGTAGTAGTAGTAGTAGTAGTAGAGCAGCAGCAGCAGCAGTAATAATAATAA
>JANZXP010000007.1:23202964-23224068 GCA_027576715.1 Erythroxylum flavicans | reverse complement strand
CCTTTGCTCTTCCCATCATCAAAAGTGGCAACCTTGCAAGATATAATTTTACCAAATTGACAAAACAAATTTTGCAGGCCAACATTGTCGATAGATTCACTCAAGTTCTGCCACGAACACGCCACGTCAATAAATATGATTATATAATATACAAAACCCAAATGTTTGTTCAAACACTATTATATATTATAAAAGGCAAATAGGAATACCTTAACAAACACATTTCCTATCCCACTCCGTCTTGCATCAGGGTCACGGTGCGACCAAGTAACCCTTATCAATTTTCCTTTGATGGCAGTATGATTTTTTGTCTCAATTGCTAGGATGGCTATTCAACCCAGAGAGCAATATCAAAATTACAACAAGCATAAAAAAGTATACACCGTAAGAGAAGAAAAATATGAAAGGCTAAAAGAAAGTTCGGATACAATCAAGGATAGTTTAAACCAGGAAAGGTCTTTGACTATTGTTCAGCAAACAGGCAATCAAGAAGCTTCATGAAAATAACTAAAGTAATCCTACTGCTCGTCTGATGTACAATTGCATATATTCCTTAACGATTAATTACCCATCCATGCAACTCCATGGCAGCCGAACACACAAACAGAAAATTTCGCATCGAAGAAAAACACAAACAGTCCATGGAATAGAAAAGTAAAATAAATTGATTGTTTACTTCCGATTTATGCCAAGAAAGATATGCGTCGTGCATCTGTAGTGAAAATCCATTAAAAAAAAGGATCAAATCTAACTGATGATTAACAGCTTACAAGATGATGAAAAACAAACAAATCTGATAAGGCTGAATTCTAAACTCCACGTCCCTCGCTTGCATTAAGCAAATTACAACCAAGCAAACAGATGCCTAAAATCCATATTGTCAAAACCAGCTCCAAATATTCCAATTCCTTTCTCGTTTTCCCCGCCAACAGAACAGAGAAATCAGAAAGCAACAAAAGAAAGGAGCAAAGCCAACCAAGAGAATCGTCAGCATTATCTCGAAAGACGATCATCGCAAGAGCAACATTTACCGTCTTGAGGAGATATGAAGTTGACGTAACCATAACAAAGTGACATCCCAGAGGACGAGTCTCTACAGACACGTACGGACGTGAGGCTCTTGAACTCGGAGAACGCGTCGAACAGCTGAGCGTCATTAACGTCGGGATGGAGGTCGCCGACGTACAACGACGCCGGTGCGGCCGTCAGAACAGTCGAAGGAGCTGCCATTGTGATCCGTTACGCGGATTGAGAAAATGCAGTTTCCAAAACTGAACCAAACAACCCCGAGAGAGAGGGTAGCCTTTTATTTTCTTTCTTAAAATGTTTCTTTTTGTTCTAGAGAATTTTGTAGGGGTTATAGAAGAGAGGGATTATTAATGGGAGTAAATAAAAAGTGAAATTCTGTGTGAGACTGAGAATTTGAGATAGAGACTGATAAGGAGAGAGAGAGACGGGGGGTGGGGAGTGTTCTGGTACGGTGGCGAGGAGGAGAGATTTTGCATGGACGCAAGGAGGTTGAGCCGTTCACTATTGGATGCATATGGTGGGAGCCACTTCCACGCTCGTTTTCGGGGCGTAATTCCACTCCCCCTCCTCGTAAGATTGGATTAGAAAGATGCAAACGTCACGGGGCACAGTCGCGGGTGTAGTGAACAGCCGCACGTGTGTAAAATTAAAAGAAAAGGTGCGAAAATGGAAGCGGGAAAATGTTGTGGGGTCCACATAGAAAGGCTAAAAGACTGCTTCAAAGTTGTACCAGAAAACGCTTCACACCTTCTCCCTGCCTCAGCGTTTATCGGCGTCGTTTGTACTTTGTAGCCAGAACTAAACGACAGAATACGGACACGTGTCCTCCACCCCTCGTCAATTGCATACCATAAGATAGCACTAAACCACAGATCGAGCGTTACGATTATTTAATTTTAATTGCGTTACGGTTAGTTTACATGCTATTTTATACTTGGCCTGTTAATTACTTAACACGGAATAATGAACTTACATTTTGTCATGTCCAATTTCAAACCAATAGAGTAATTAATAATTAGCATCAAATAGAAAAGTAATTAGTAATGTTATTGTACTTGCAGCAACCAAGAACTAATCCAACGAGCCCGATCAAAAATATCAAGTAATTGTAGTTCATTACTTGGCCACACGCCACAGTCAAGACAAGTCATAAGACGCAAAGGCAAAGCTGCGTTGTGTTGACGCACCGCCAATATCATCGCCGTCTTTATTATAAAAACCAGAAGCCTCCACTTATAAAGGCTTTCAAACTGGGTTGGTGTAGAACTAGAAGACGCTTTATTAACAAATGGCCGATTCCACCACGTCGGTGCCAGAGACCAAACCTACACAGGTCAAGAGATCATGGGGAGACGAGGTAGAAGAGGAAGAGGAAAATCCAAGCCTCGATGATGGGAACAAATCTGAAGAGAAAGCCGTGTCTCAGTTGAAAGTCGACGAATTGAGTATCGCCGATGAGAAGAAGGTTAATAAGTTTCTCGATGACCCAGACGACTCAAGGATACGAGCCGTAAGATTTTCTCTTCCTTTTGCTTTTGTTTTTCTCTCTTACTTTGCAAATTGCAGTTAGTGAATATACAAAATTGTTGTTTAGGTTTGTATTATAGAATGATGGATTTTTACTATCTGGGTGTGACAGCTTTTTCTTCTTCTCAAAATTCTTTTATTTGCATACGTGAAATTATTAGTTTTAAATATGAGCAACTGTGAGTGCTTAATTTTTTTTTCTTTGCACTCATATATGTAGCTAGGTTGAATGGCCTCTCAGTTCGAAAGACAATAGCACAACAAGGAACGTGCTTATATGATACCTTAATTCTAGGCGGCACACTTTTAGAGAAAGGTCATAAAAATGATAACCAAAGTAGGTCTTAGTAATCAAGTTGGAACTAATAAGCAGGTTCAATGGTTTAAAATTCACTTTATTTATCCTGAAATTGCATAACTTAGCATACAAACGTGTAGACATTGAAAATTTCTTTTGGAATGGCTAGATTTTGATTTTTGGGCTCGTGTAACAAATGCTAAGAGTTTCTTTAGCTGGATTTTTTTTTTTGGGGCCATAGGTTACCGCTGGTGATACTCCCTACAGTTCAGCAGCAACATTTGAAGAGTTACACTTGTCACCCGAGCTGTTAAAGGGTTTATATGTGGAGATGAAATTTCAGAAACCAAGTAAAATCCAGGCGATTAGTCTTCCCATGATCTTGACTCCTCCTTACAAAAATTTGGTCGCACAAGCTCATAATGGTTCTGGTAAAACCACCTGCTTTGTTCTTGGTATGTTGAGTCGGATTGATCCACAACTCAAGAGAACACAAGCTCTTTGTATTTGTCCTACAAGAGAGTTATCAATTCAGGTGAGGGTTTTATTCCCACTTTCTCATGCATACAATTCTCTTGATTGTTTTCCTTTTCATGATAGAGGGCCACAGAAGGGCGCCTTTTAATAATTGTGGGGACGTAATATATGTCACAGCTTGTCTTGGAAACTGTTTCTCATGTTTAGGTTCTAAATAACACACCTGCTTATCCATCTAAGATTGTCAAAGTTACTAAACTTCAAAAAAATGCTTATTCTGCATTGATGTTTTTATATCCCTTCTTTCAGATGGAAAATTTTTTTTTCAGTTCTGAGAATTGCTGAAGCTTGGGCTGTTAATCTGAAACCTAAGATTGTGGTTTAATGGTAACAAATGTTCCTCGCAGAATTTAGAAGTTCTTCAGAAAATGGGAGTTTACACTCAAATAACTTCTGAATGTGCTGTACCTATGGAAAATACAAGTGGAGAAAGATCCAAGTTTCGTCCACCCATTTTTGCACATGTAGTGATTGGCACTCCTGGTACAGTTAAGAGACTAATGTCTTTGAGGAAATTGAGTGTTGCTGATTTGAAGATTCTTGTTTTTGATGAGGCTGATCACATGTTAGCCAAGGTACAAATATTACTATAATCATTAAGGTCATTAAATTTTTGTTTTGGTTCTTATGTATATTACTTATTATAATTGGTTGTTTTTCTAAATCGAAAGATATTGGTGATAATATTGTTTGACGCTTACTGTTTTAGTTGGCTATGTTTCTTTAAATTTTTGTTATGCTTTTAGATTTTTACTGCAAAGGAACAATCGATGTTAATAAATCTGGGTCCTATTCCTCCCTGACCATATTAAATGTCTTATGTGCTAGATTGGTTTAATATCACAATTAGTGTATATAAATGTAATGTTAAGCAGATACTATCACAACTAGTTGCTACCACAAAATTTACGTCAGTCATATTTTTAACTGTGATGTTGGTTTTAAGCATCAATATGCTGTAAATGCCATGTGTTAGGGAAGTGTCTGCTAATTTTTTCCTGCTACCTCGATTGGTTTTGGATTTCTTTACCAATTGCAGATTTTGTTGTTAATTAAGATTCAATTGATGCAGGATGGGTTTCAAGATGACTCCATGAAGATAATGAAGGATATAGAGAAGTCCAATACTAAGTGTCAGGTTTGTTGAGCTCCCAACATAATAAGATATATTTCTTTGTTGACATATTCCCAATTATCTGATGCAAATGTTTCCTTATTGTTGAGGCATTTACCAAAAACAAAAGAGGAAAAAGAATATGCATAGAGAACAATGAATGGAAGAGGCAAGAGCTGATCATTCATTTGTAAATTACAATTCTGAGTCTGTGACTTGTTTCTAGGTTCTTCTTTTCTCTGCAACATTTGACGAGGCTGTCAAGAACTTTGTGTCGAAGACTGTTAAAGATTTCAATCAACTTTTTGTGAAGAAGGAAGAACTTTCACTGGAGTCTGTAAAGCAATATAAAGTAAATTGTCCTGATGAGCTTTCCAAAATTCTTGTGATAAAAGATAGAATCCTTGAATTTGGGGAGAACTTGGGACAAACCATCATATTTGTGAACTCAAAACGTAGTGCTAGTATGTTGCACAAGGCACTTGTTGATTTGGGCTATGAGGTCACAACAATACATGGTGCCCTTACTCATGAAGACCGCGACAAGATAGTTAAAGAGTTCAAGGATGGACTTACGCAAGTTCTCATTTCAACTGACCTTCTTGCTCGAGGTTTTGACCAAAGACAGGTACATTTTCTAGTGTTCCAGATGGCTGTAGTATGAATTTGTAATTTTGTTGCTTAAAATGACAATTACAGATATCATCACTCATATGCAGGTTAATTTGGTGATCAATTTTGATCTGCCTGTGAAGTATGAAACTCCTGATGAGCCTCACTATGAGGTGTACTTGCACAGGATTGGTAGAGCTGGACGATTTGGAAGTAAAGGCAAGTTCTTTTATAAAAAAAAAACTATAATTACTACAAACCACTATATATTTGATAGTGGGACTTTTAGATACGATGCTTGAAGTTCTCCTTCTCATCTGCTTCTTTTTATATGTTGTGTGTGGCCTGTACTTGTAACTGAGAAACGAGTGGTATTATTTCTTTCTAGTAAATTATTTGATTAAAAATGGTTCGTTGGCTCCTGCAGGTGCAGTTTTCAATTTCTTAATGACTGATAAGGACCACATGATCATGAAAAAGATTGAGAAATATTTTGACATTCATGTGAACGAGGTAACGTTGAAATCTTGCCATGGGTTATTGAATGTTTCTTTTTGATTATGGAGAGGTCAAATAGATTCTTTAAGATCTTGCTGTAGAACTAGGTTTTGATGATGGCTCCTATTTCAATCCATGTTTCGAGTTTTTTTGTTATGTTTCTTGTTTTTTCCCTAGAAGTTGTACATGTGATCTTAGTCAAAACTTTTTTGTATCATCGCTTAATTTTCTTTTACTTCTGGTGTAATTCAGGTATCTTCATGGAACAGCGATGAAGACTTCAAGGTTGCTCTCAGGGCAGCTGGGTTGGTCTGAGGTTAATTTAGAGCTAAGCAGAGACGAGCAGAGAACCATTAGAGGATGGTTAAATATATATACTTTTTTTTTTTGTTTGGATCTCGCGTCACTTGTGATATGGACTTTCTTGCAACAAGCAGAATCGACATTTAGTCAAGTGTGTGGAATCCGATTCTGAATCTAAGTGTTGCACGCGTAAGGTAAGAGTGGATTGTCTTATTCCTGGTAGCTGTACGCGATGTAACGTAGGTTGAAGCAGAAAAGTGGTGTCCCTTCACCCGTTTAAGAAGTGAAAGGGAGATATTGTTAATACAGTTGGCAAGATGTGCCACTTGGACCTTAACTTTTATATCATAATTTAATTTATTTTTTTAATATAAATTTAATTTAGATTTTTAACATTTAATAAGTTTTTAAACTGATGATATTTTAAATATTCGTAAAGCTTTATTTATGTAAAATTTTTAATTTATTAGGTGTTTATTATTATCAATTTGTCATTTCAATTAATAAAAATAGGATATGCCATCTGTAAACAGAGAGAAATAATGTTATCTATGTATTTTTTATTGAATACAAAGTACATATATATACGCTAGAAAATATAATAACGTAATATATAATCTAAGGTCTAAATTAAAGACGTCTTTGATTTGACAATTTGTTCATATGCTAACGTGCTCTTCATATTGGAGATGGAAAGGAATCAATTAACTGAAGATTGCAAACAAGATCATAATTTTGCGTAAGATGACAATTATTTTAAATATATTTGGCAGGCTCATGAAAAATATTATTATGAGCCATTTGGATAACACTGTAATTATCACATTGTAAAATAGGAGGGGAAGAATGTACAATGCTCATATCTTAGAGAGATCATCGAAGTTAAAGAAGTTCAAAGACAGTGTCAGTAAAAATTTGATATTTAGCTTTAGTACTAAACTGAAAATTTACTATTTGTTTCTTACTTAATGAGGAAATTAAAGAATCACCGAGAAGGAAAAAATAGTTGGTCATTGAGCGATGGTCGATAGGATCATTAGCTCAATCAATATTGGAATTAGTTCTTAATTCAAGAGAGGAATAACTACGGAAGCGTAGACCATGAAATCGAGTACTTTTGTTGTAGCAAAAAGTATGTAGAATAACCGCAAAATGAAAGGTGTAAGAAGCAGATATAAACTAATTGATTGCATAGGTGATCTCCCGACTAGCCGGCAATAAAGATCATCATCATGAAGAGGGTTCTCATTAATAACATAGAAGTTAGAATTAGCCTTGAGTACTGACTATTTTCTTATCAGTAATGTTCAGATGAATAACACTTTAAGAGCAAGGAAATAATTAAGATGTCCGTCCAAGATATTTTATTTTAAATTGAGTGCTGAGAAATGATTTGAGATTATTGATGTCTTGTAAATCACTGCAAGTAATTATCATATCATTTACACCAAGAAGAAAGAGAATGCATCCCATATCAGTGTAACGAATGGAAAAAGCATGATCATATAGACTAGAGTTAAAGCCAATCTCACTAATAGTTGACATGAACTTAGCAAGCCAAGCTCAAAGGACTTGTTTAAGCTATATAGATCTTTTCAAAGACGACAAACCTCATTAGGAAGATGATCATAACCGGGAGGAGTTACATATAAACTTTTTCAGAAAAGTTATCATTAAGAAACACATTTTTAGATCATTTGGAGCATTTTCCATTGTTTAATAGAAATTATACAAAGAAGTTGCAAGCTATAAATACAAATGTTTCTTCATAATCAATAAAACCCTTAGCTACAAAGTAAGCCTTGTATTGTTCTATAGATCCATCAACTTTAGTCTTAATTTTGTAAACCTAATTACATTCAATAACATACTTGTTAGGTAGTAAATTAATTAAATCCCAAGTGTGAGTGCTTGTAAGAGTTTTTAGTTCTTCTGTCATTACTTTTTATTAAAGAGGGTTAGTATTAGTTTTGTTATAAGCATTAAGAAGTACTAGCAACAAAACAAGGATAATCAAGAAGAATAACATTGGGTTTTCTTATTTGAGTAGGAAGAGGAGGAATCGGAGGTGATGAAGACACAACAACTTAAAGAGATGGAGAAGAAAGACAACAACATAAGGAGATGGAGAAGAACTGGTGATAGAGTAGAGAACATCTTATATTCCTATAATTAGAAATGATGGGAAATTTGAAAGCATTTAAAATACCTATAATGGTTATGTTCAACATAATACCCTATCAAAAAACAAAATCTGATTCAGGGTTCAAGTTCTGTATATTCATGAGGATGGAGAAGTATAAAGCAAGCACATTCAAAGACACAGAGAGAATGATAATTAGGAGTTGATTGTACAGGAATTCATAAAAAGAAAAGTTACTAATGGTAGGGATAGGAATCTAATTGATAGTGTAGATAGAAGTGGGAGTTGCTTCCCCAAAACAAGATTCTAGACAAGAAGATGAAATGAGAAGGGCTCGAACATTTTCTAAGATAATTCTATGTTTACATTTTACTCATTCATTTTATTGGGAGATACTTGGGTAAGAATACTAAATAATGGTCCTATTCTAGGATAAATACTGAGATAATGTTGATTTTTTATACTTTTTGGCATTATTAGTCTTAAGAATTTTGATAGGACAAGAGAAATAAGTTTTAATTATAATAGCAAACTTAATATACACTTGAGGTAACTCATATATAACTCATAATCATCCACAAAAATTGTAATAGTCGGTCTCCAAAACTACCGAGGTTTAGAGTGTTAGAAGCTTTCATTTATGCATAATATACAAAGTAACATGAGTTACATCATTATAGAATTAATTTGGTGCATTTAGGATATGATTTTATGATTTCATTCACATGCATAATATTAGAATACACACATGAATCATGATTTAGAAATATGAAAATGAAGTGACAAAGATTTTATATACACTTAATTGACATGTTCCGGGGTATGAAAGTTGCAAAATGAATTTGACATAATTGTGTATTTCTAATGTATTGTATTTTAGTTTACCAAAAAAAAATTTCAAGTGGCAAGACAAGCTGACGTGTGAAGATTTGGGATGACTAAGCTTATGAAATGAGTAACTTATGGCTTAGAGAATTAAGTGACATATAGCAGTCATAAAGGACATGTGTACCATCTAAAGAGGGGATATGTATCTTACTTTAATACATGACAAGTGTTCTTTAAAAAAAAAAAGGGAACACTCATCCTACACCATATGACTTATACATTCCATGGTCTCTTTAGTCATTTTTCTAGCTGTATACTCTCCATCTCCTCCCTCTCATTGTCGAAACCTACACCTAACTCACACCTTTGAATTTCTGCCTTAGTTCTGTACATCACCACCCCATAACCCATGCAAAATCCATCACAAAGATAGCTATAGAGGCAGAACGTTGCTATATATATTGTTGTCTTTTTCTTCTAGTCATAACCGAATCATACCCCCTCAATGTTCTTGAACTGTTTTTATTTGATCAAGCAGTGGATCTCACAAATTGTAAGCATGAGATGTTTAGAGTTAACATATGAATGCTTACTAAGAGTAGTAAGTACATCAAATGACTCGCTATAAGATTATCATATGGATGATCTATCAAATGTCAATGATAATCTCATCATAGCAATAGTGCAAATATCCTTATATTTGAGGCACTCAAGGATATCTTGGATACCAATCTTGTGCTTTGACATCATTCCTTGTTACCTCAAGACAAGGTTGCTCTTAGGGTGGTGATTGGGTACAAATATTGGTATTCGAAGGTAACTGGGTAGCTAATAAAAGACTCACCACTCCTGATAGAAGGAGATGATATCCACAGCCTCTTGTCGGGGTCATTACACAAGATTCTCTGGCCAGAGCAGTTATGTGTCATGAAGAGAGTCTCCAATGACACATAGAGTAATAAGATCCTAAGATAAGAACTAACATCACTTGGACTAGATGTGATGTAGTCAGTCTAGTAGGAGTTGACACATAGCCCATACTCTGAACTAAGTGGGGTATAGTATGGTGAAAGGATGAATTACACAGTAATTGTCTATGGAAAGGTTCATAAGTCAGAGAATTAACTATCGAAGAGTTCTTGTGTTAATTCACTTATATTTTGGTAAATTGGCATCATGAAATCTTTCATGATTTGCTTTAATTAAGAGTTAATTCAAGTGGCATGAAACCATCCATGATTTGCTTAGATTAAGAGTTAATTCGGGTGACCAAAATAATCGAGAACCTAAGGGTAACACGCATAAACGATCAGATGAAAAATAAAATGTGTATGGCTAGTTTTAAGTAGGCTATGATCGTGACCGAAGGCGAGGCTATCAATTAAGTAGGCTATGATCGTGACCGAAGGCTCGACAGATGTACATAAGTGAGTTCTTTATTTACGTACAATAGGTCTAACAAGGTTCTTGCACACTCAAGTGAGAGGATAAGGGGTCTAGAAGAGTTATAGAGAGAGAGAGAGAGAAGTGGTCTTGAGTCTTCTTAATATAATTTATGCAATTGTTGCATAAATCTAATTGCATGCAAGATATTCTTGATCTATTTCTCCATTTGAACATCTATTTGAACTCATCAAGTTTGGTGTTCTAACCACCCTTACATACTGCTTCTCCTTCTTCTTTGCGTATTCTTGGATGATCAAGGAAGGGTTTGGTATTTGCTACAACCTAAACAACGAGAAGAATCAAGAAAGGAGGAAAACAAAATGTACAAGTGTTTAAATTTCATGTTCTTATGATCTCTCTATGCATGCATGTGTGTTTCTAGATTTTCGGGGTTGTCATGTGGTCAGAATTTATATTCCTATACTTCCGCTGCATTGTCGTGCATATGATGCATGAATACATGGAAATCCCAACAGACTTCATGCTAAAGATAGGTGATATAAAGGTGTTTTCAAATCTGGAAAATTTAGGGCTATAGGTGTGATTGTAAAAAGTGAATGGTAAAGAAAAAAGTGAGCAAAATTTTGTGAGCCTAAGTGTAACCAATATAAAAGTTAAATTAACTTGAAATGAAGTAACTTTAAGGACATGAAATCTAGAAAAGTTCAGGCGTTAATGATGTCTCTAAGCTTGTAAAATTCGTGAAGTATTGAAGGAAGTAAAGTTACACACATTAGTGATGTTGATGACAAATTCTAGAACTTTAATTTCAGCCTTGTGTACATGTCGAACTAGCTGAGAAAATTCAATCTATATTGGTGTATTTGGACTTAATTAAGGCTAGGAATGAGCCTATATTGTTTCTTGATTAATTGGTTAAGAGCATGATAAGGATATGTAGTTAATTGACGACATAAACTAAAGAATGGATTATTTTGATGTGGTTGTATTCAAAGCTGGAAATTACGATGTGATAAAGGAATAAATGTGTCCTTTTAATGCAAATACGATCTTAAAGACGTGTAATGTGTATATAAAGTATGAATGAATGAGAATTGAAGAACATGGGGTAGTCATGAATGAGAATTTGGTAAGTGTATAAATACATATTGCTGGAAAAAGTTTAGTGAATTAAGATATCTATCTTGCTAAAATTTTTCTGATTTAAACTAATAATTGTGTGTGATATAAAAGGCTATTTGATCATGAAAATGTACAAGGAGAAGTTTAATGTATGCTTGATGAATTTAGAGTAAATCCAGCTTACTTAAAAGTATAAACCTGATCGCAAAATGATAGTATAAAGCTGTAATGTTTGAATGGTCTTAGGGTATATAAGCACACATTTTTTTGTATAGTGGAGAGATTGATTTACATTGGATATGGTAAAATGTATAAGTGATTTCTAAGGGTTATGATACCAAGTTGGTGCTAATTTGATAAGTCAACTCATAATGGATAAAATGTGGAATTGAATAGTCAAGATCTATGCATAAGAATACATACTCAGAAAGTCAATTGAGCATGCATTGAAACATGATATATAACAACTTAGTGATTTGTGATGTGTGTATGCATTGCATGATGATAGATCGCAAGGTGATCATCAACATCTAGACGTTGCCTGAACATCGAGACAATAGCATTTCTGGAGAGTACGATGAGTCAACTTAGATGCAAACTCATATATATGTGCTTCTGTATGAATTGTATGTTTAATATGAAATGCATGTGCAATTGATTGGTAAATATCAGACTTAGGTCCGATGAGTCAGTTATATGGCATGAGCACACAGAAATGAAAAGTAATGAAAGTATAGCATATGAAATGGTGCATCTCACTATATTGAAATACATGATTAGATAAAGGAGTTGTGATTAGAGTGACCGATGTGCAGAAAAGAGCCTTGAGCTTAGAATTATGAAAAAGAGCCTCAGGCTCTGATAACATGGACTCGATATCCACAAGGGGTACGAGTTAGCCATGGACTGCGTACCCATAAAGGGATACGGGACAGTAAGTTGCGTTGATAGGGTCTTCATAACAAAACAAAATGAGAATGAAAACATATGTGCATTTACATTTGCATCCATACATACATAATAAGATTGAATTGAAATGATTAATTGAACTGATTTGAAATAGTGAAATACATCTGAAGTCAATGGAGAATGTGATGTGATATGCAACGCTGGCTTATATGATATATATTTATTGAAGTGTAATAATTGTGATATAACTTGTCTTTGTGATATGACTTGTGTGAGTACATCAATGATAGTTCACTCATAGAATCTGCATACTCATCAAAATTGAAACTTTGTTTTTCAGGTTTAGGGGAGTTCTAGCTACCAAAACGATATAATAAAAATTTAGTACTTACATTTTTGGACGAAAATGACCCAAAGGTCTGATCAGCTAAATTTGCAGAGTCTAGTTAGAGTCTTTTTCATTAACATCACATATCATAATACACATTTTTGTGTTTAAATTAAACTTTAAACTGATGTGTAATGTATATGTTAGATTCTGAATTATAATGATAGATGTGACCTTTTATACGTATGAAAGAAAAGAGAAGAAATGAAGTATGGACCATTAACTGGTTTTAGCACATGTCCTTGTTAAGATATTTGAACAAGGAAAGTTGAGCTTTCCTTAAACTATTTTTTTTCACAGGTGAAATGTTAACATAGATGAAAATTTAGAATAAACATTGTTAAAAATGCTTATGATATGCTCTGACGTCTAAGAGTAAGTTATTTTTTTTATTTTCCTATTATATCATTTATGTAGAGTATTTTCTCGAATATTTTCTTATATATTCAGAAATATGCTCTATTAGAATGATATATTTCGTTAAACCACACGTTTCAACTAAATTTTTAATAAATATTGTTGTTGTCAATATTTTAAAAACTAAACCCGACTGATTCGATCGAAAATAGTCTAAACCAATTAATTGTCTAGTTAGGGTTCATTTAATAACTTCTATAGATAAAACAAACCGATTTATCCTGAACCGACTGGTTTATCTAAGAACTGGTCGAAGCCGATTTGTTGTATGTAATTTCAAAAGCCAGAAAAACTACTCTCAATTCTTCACTTCTCTTCACCTCATTTTCTGGGAATCTCATCTATCTACCTTTTCTTGCCTCGTTTTCTCCTCGCTTCGTATTCTCCTTCATCTCTCTCTTATCTTAGGTTATAAACACTAGCAGTTTGTTTGTTTTGTCTTAAGAAACTTTTGTCCATGGCTACACCCATTTCTATTCTTCTCCAAGAACCACTAAAACTGAATCATTTTATCAACCTAGATCCGTAAATAATAGTATCCGAGGAAGAAGACCCAGTAAATGCCCACCTCACAAGAAATATCCTCCCAACAAGGCAGGGGTGTGGCTCAACGCGAGCGTTTAAGAATATAGATAGACTATGATCCAAGCCAACCAAATGGACTTCCTCAGCCACCTTCAGCAACCTGTCTAATAGGTGATACTTAGAAGTAAAAAGATCTTGGAATTAACAGAAATACAACAATTTGAGTCAGAATAAATTAGGGAAAAATAAAAGAAAAGAAAATAAGTGAAGTGCAAGAGGACAGAAGTGGGGCTTGTGTGTGGCTGTGTGGTGCTTGCGGGATAAAGAAGATTAAACATTAAAGAATAAAGACTGATGAAAGAAGATGACGTGACTTTAGGAAGAACGAAGAAGCAGTAAAGAAGAATAGTCTAGAATAAATCAAGTTTATCTTTTGAATTTTGTCCATACACGTGTACTTTTAATTAATAAAGAATTTATAATGTTTTCTTTTATTCTTGATAATATGAATTTTTATTTCAGCAAAATTATGTCAATTTGGTTAATTAAATTAAATTTTGAGATGAAGTTTAATATTTTATATTTTTTTAGTTTGTGAATGTATAAATATTTTATTTTATTAATTGAAAAAATTATATTATTTTAATTAATTAAATTGAATCATTAAAATTTTAAATTTGAGATGAAGTTTAATATTTTATTTTTCAAAATAATAAAGAGTATGTTTTATTTTTGGTATTAACAACATGAATGTTTTATTTTATTAATCAAACAAAATTATGTCATTTTGATTAATTAAATTAAATCATTACAAATTAAGATATGGAATCAAGTTTAACTGGACTTTTCATAATTACAATCTTAAATTATAACTTTTTTCTTTAATTATAATGCTAATTTCTAGGTCATTATAATATAATTCAATCCTTCATAAATATAATTTTAATTATTATTATTATTTTAAATTTTATATTAGATTCAAATTTATTTATTATTTGTTAATTATATAATAATATACGTTGATGTATTTTTTATTTCAATAAAATATTTTATTTTTATTTACTCTTATAATTTTTACTTCTTATTTATTATAAACTGATTTTTATAACAGATTAATACCGATTAAATCTTTAAATTTTAAACCTTAAACATTTCCTTTTGATCATTTGATTTTAAAACATTGGTTGTTATTCATGTTTAGTGGAGATCTCATTTAAAGGTTGTAAGTTGAGCTTTTATTTTAAACATACTTAAACTTACCCAGAATATTTCTTTATTGTTATGAATTGATAAAATTATGGTGTATATGGATTCAGGTACATAGATATATCCTACCTTCCTACCATTGCCAAACATCTAATGAAGGATATCATGGTATACCAAAAGCTTTTTACTCTTATCGATATGTTGCATCTATATCCTCCCTAACATTGCCTAACCCTTAACAAGGACGCGGTCCTAAAATTGCCTGCTGAATTGCGTTTAGCATTTCCTTTACCATTTTGCCATAGGATGACCTATTTGGTAGGAGGTGGAATCACAAAGTGGCTTTAACATTTCAGGTATTCATTCGACTGCATTTGACTAAAGAGCTCGTGCATAAAGGTTAGTTGCCTTTTAGCATTAAAAATCTATTATTGAGCAATTGAAATGATTTTAAGTTGCAAATAATTTATTAGAACAATAGTATTTCGTGTATAAAAATAAATTCATTTTTAAATTAAAAATATCATAAACTAATCAGTTAATTGTATCAGTATTGATTCATAACTTATTTACATTAGGTAACTAAAAATTTTGTGTAAAAAATAAATTTATTTTTAACATTAAAAAATTTTCATCAATAAATAAATTAAGTATAAAATATTGATTCAGAAAGTATTAAAATTATGCAATTAATAGATTATTATGTACTCTAAAAATTTACAAACCATACAATCACTGTAATTACTTTGTTATAAAAAATTAATTAAACTTATATATAGAAGTTGATCTAATATATTACCAATTTATGTAAATAATACTTTACAAATCAATAAGTATGCTGTTCACGTGTAAATAGGATTGGAGCCCCCCAGGAGTGGTTGAGTTGATAGAGTGCGGGGCATAGGGTCAAAATGTGTTGTGTTTGAATTCTTCTACCTACACTCTGTCGATCGAGCTTATCGTATAGGGCTTGCCTAGTGTAAAGTACCCGGTTGGCGTGATTTATAGGCTATTGAGTCAATCCGGAGGTTTACTCAGTGCATATCCAAAGGATAATAGCTGTAGTTCCTCCGTTTATAAAAAAAAATGAAATAATATTATTTTATAAATTTTAATAAAATAAAAATCTTATTTCAAACCTTTTCGGATTAATTAAATTAAATAAGATCAATCTTTCTTAATTCTACTTCAATTAATTTCAATTTGATTTTTTTAACTTCAAACAATTTAAGTCAAATAAGATATACTCTTTTTAAAAAGTCAATGTAACCAGTACACAAGACTTCTCGCTTTGTGAGAGTCTGAGAAGAGTTATAATATACGCAACTTTTTCTTTATATTTTTATAAATAAGCTATTTTCGTTACTTGAACATATAACTTTATGATCACATAGAAGGAACTTTACCAATTTTGGATGAGGCCTAGTAAAATTTTACAATCCTAAACATAAATGTATTTCGTTTATATATATTGTAGGTCCGATGTCTTAATTTGAGTCGTGTGTGATGAAGCTATTTTCTTTTCAACTTTGAGCATTCTAAACGATTATGACCACATTATCTGATGTACAATTGCAAGACCGTTACGTAAATGGAATCATATCTTGCTTTCGGTGACAACATAAATTAGGGAATTAGATGATGACACAAAACAAAACTCGGCTGCTCCTCCAATCAAATTCTTTCTTTTTATGTTGGGACTTCGCTCGGTTGTACGTTTTTGGATGATCGTGGCTAAAATGAATTATTTGTTAATGGCTCAAAATTAAGTTATGAATGTAATTTAACAATAATGAATTTAATTAATTATGATTCAAAATTAAGTTATAAATTTAATTTAACGATAATAAATTTTTTTAATGCACTCGCACTAGCTAACATAAATAACACAGAAATGTAAAACAAATTCTTAGAATACTTCAAAATTTCAATAACTTTTAGCATTTGAATTCATCTGAGTACCCTACTTGTTAGGCCACTCTCACAGACAGCTGTTAAGATATGAACAAGTAAGAGGCAATTATGAATTGGTTGAAGGGCTAATTAGCCCATAACATTACCCTAGTGTACAAAATAGCCTTTAAAATTTTATAGTGTTCAAATTGAATCTTAACATTGGTAAAACATTCAAAATAAATCATAACGTTTGAAAAAAATTCAGATTGAACCCTGACCATTAATGGTGTTAGGGCAGCATCAATTATCTGCTGATGTGGATTTTTTTAATTTTGGTATATGGGGCCCACAAAAAGCTGATGTCAAAAATTTTTAATTAAGGTAGATCCCACCTCCAAGTGAAATGTTACGTTCTATTTCGAAGAGGAGGAGATGCTTCATTTTGTTGTTAAACGCAGAGCTCCTCCCTCAGCTTCAAAGAACAAAACACAACATCTCTTATTGAAACACCGCGTTTTGTTTACGCAGCTCTCCTCCTTTAAACGCATGTAGAGGATTTGGACGTAGTTTTTCGAAGAAAAATAGACGCTTCTTCCCTCCTCCAATCCCTAATCTGCCATCTTCTTCATTTTCACACAATCCCTCGTCTGTGAACTTAAATTCGTTATTATTTCTTATTATTGTAATTGTGTTCTTCCTTAGACAATTGCAACGTAACTATTTCTTATTGTTGTCACCAAGCAACTCAACTCACATGCTCTTCAGGTGTCTAAACAAGAAGTCAACATTTCATCGTGGTAAGTCCATTGTTGTTTGACTTTTATGTTTTATATGGTCCCCTAAATCTGCTTGATCGTATGCTTGTTTGTTTATAATTGTATGTTGTGGTCCTTATGCTAGTTTTAATGTTGGATATAAGTGGTGGTTCCTTATAGTTGTTTTTCAAGTTGGTCTATCAGTTTAGGCCTCACTAAATGCTAATAATGGTGTCATCAAAATATATGTTCTTGTGAATAAACTAGGGAACCAAAAACAAAGGTGTGAATATAAGTTTACTTTCATCAAGACACTACCAATTTCAACTGTGAAATGATACATACAGAGAAGGAATCTTCATTAACATCAATCAGTTCTAAAAGAAAATAAAAAGATAGTCTTGGAGTTTTAATGTAAACAAAATAGATTTAATCTTAGTGTGTAGTTCAATACAAACCAAATAGTTCTCTCATTTATTCTTTTTCAATTTAAAATTATTTAATAGGCATGGCAAGAATTTAATATGAATATTATGATTTGAAGAAAGCAATATAGGCTTGGTTTTGAATTATTTAATTGGTTTTCCTCATATATTCATCATTTTCTTTATAGACTACATGTCAAGTATCAATATAATATGCATGTTATATATGGTCAATTATGAAACTATTACGAATCCTTTGAATCCATTGGAAATAATACACGACTTGTTAGTAAATAATAGAGAAAGGTGATTGGTTAAGATGAAATGGTTCTATTTGGTGAAGCTAGAGGAATGTGAAGAAAATTTGTTTCTCAATTTGTAAGAGTTCTCGAGTGAGGTCATAGATATTACTAAATTAACTTTGATGTTAGAGGATAAACCTTTTATTATTATTATTGTTCATATCATCTTATAGATATGAGTTTCTATAACGGGTTCAAATTATGTCCATTGGCATGCTTAAAAATGTCCCTTTTCCATCTTTTATTATAAATGTTTTGGGATTCCCCACACTTTTTCTTAAGTTCATGATCTACTATAAGGATTAAGAAATTATGAACTTAGGATTTCCCTTAAGAAATTAAAGTGCATTTATTCCACTAAACAAGACTTGCTTTTAGTGAAGAGTTTTAGATTTATTTGACTAACAAAACTTTGTCCAACATCTTTATAGATAGAATACTTAGGCTTCCCTTATTTTTCGATTAACAAAAATCACTTCACTTGATTTTATCCTTTTAAGAATTGGATTTGTTGTCAGTGTATGAGAAGTTCTTTATATTTCTTTTAATTATTTTTTACTAATTTTAAATGGAGCAACAAATGAACACTCTAGGAAACATGAAGTCTATTAAAAACAAAATTAATGAACTAAAGCCTCCTTATAAATAAGTAAGACTTATAGATCTGATAGTTGCTCATGTTATCCTCTAATTGTATAATTATGCATGTAGTATCCATTATATTGTTGATAATACCATTTAAATCTATGTTTTTTGGTGATATACTTACCTTTATATATTTGTTGTGAGCAAGTGTATGATGGTTGAATATGGTAGCATAAGGTTATTTTATGGTAGAAAGTTTGTTGTAGAGTCAGAGTTGAAATATGTTGATAGGAAATCAAGTATTTTTGATAAAGTAGCACTAGACTTTGTTAGCTATAGGCAAACGTGTGAGATCGGGAAGGAGTTAGGATATCTTCAAGTTGATAAGATCTATTACAGAGAACCCGATTTTGAGTTTAGTGAGTCTTTAAAGTTGATTGACTCAAATTAAAGTTGTCTAAGGCTTATCAATCTAATGAAAATCTACCAAATGATTGATGTATATGTGACTCATATGTTAGACACCCCATCATTTATACCTGACATATTGCCTGGAGGAGATGATGGAGATAAGGAGGGTGAGGAGGAAATTTATGGAGTTACTGAAGGTGTTAGTATTGAAAGTGCTGGTTTAGGAGTTGACTAAGGAGTTGACGAAAAGGTGGATGATGATGATCATGACGATGGTTTTATACAAGTTCAAATTTCTGATGACCACGAACCAGTTGAAATTGAATCGACAAATTTTGGTAGTGATCAACATCCTAACAGAGAAGAGCCTAATGAGCCATTAGGAAGACCAAGTAATGGTATTGCGTAATGTTGTGAATATCGTACCAGACTTAGTTCCAGTATAATTCCAGAAACCTCCACTCCAGCATTAAGCCTAGCATGTTGAGATGCAACCCACTTATCACTTGTAAATATTTATCTTAACTCTTTCTTCATCGTAACAAAAGACTGAAGTGATAAGAAATTTGTTGCAACTCTCGTCACTGCAAGACGACATAAATTCCTACCATTTCTAAATTCCTTTCTTATTAAATTCAACACTCATGCACAATTAGAGATGAACTTGGTCACCCTTTTAGCTTTCTGCATAGTCTCATCAATAATAGGAAAGTACTTAGGATCCCCTATATTCTCCAACATTAGATAAATGCAATGTGCAGCATAAGGAGTCCAAAAAAAAGAATTATACTTATTCTGTAACCCTCTTCTTGCCGCTTTATAAGCGGCATCATTGTCAGTAATGAACTTAACAATATTTTTTGGCCTTACTTCATTCACAACTTCATCAAATATCTCAGACAAAAATCAGTATTTCTAATCAGGACAGATGCATCAATAGACTTCAAAAATATTGAGCTATTTGCAGAATAAACCAAAAAATTAATAATAAGCTCTTGTCTCGTATTTGTCCAACCATCACACATGATTGCATACCCAAAATTAGCCCAATTCACTCTTTTTTCTGCCAAATAACTTCTAATTTTAGAAACTGAATAACTCAAAAGTTTACCTCTTAAGTCATCAATCGAATGAGCTTTGTATCTCGGACCATAAGAGGCTATTGCAACCACCATAGATTGATAATAATAAGACTGACAAGTATTGAATGATAAACCTGTATCATACCACCATCTAACTACTACCATATCGACATTGTGAGCCGCATCTGTTAATTGCATTGCACAACAAATTAAAGGTGTTCCAAGAGTTGTTCGTGGTGTAAAAAAACTAGTCACCTTCTTTCTTCTTTTCCTCACATCAGGTCCAACTATAACATTCACTTCTTCCTAGACATGGGATGGAACACTACCAGTACTAGTACCACTACCACTACCACCTTCAACATTTTCACAATTACCATAAAAACCAGTAAACGAACTTCCATTACCAAGTTCAAAATTCAACATTTCCCTTCTATCTTTCTCATGTTGACATTCTTTAAGCAATGTTTCGTTTGTTACTTCACATCATAGCTTACTTTTTTACAGGGTTTTACATCTCCTTTAACCCCAGCTAAATGTTTCTTCAATCGGGTGATTCCTTTACCTTTCAAATGCTTGTTATAAAACAAACAAATTGTATGATTCTTCATACCTGGGACCAATGTAATATGAGCCCAAGCTGAATCATTATATCTTCCTAAAGCAGTTTGATCAGGAGGACTTAAACTTCCTTCCATTTATCTGTAGCAATAAATGAAGATATTAGTTTTGTAAGAAATTAATCCTTTAGTAGTTTCATCAATAAAATTAGCAGTGTTAAGTCC
>JANZXP010000007.1:23184565-23196715 GCA_027576715.1 Erythroxylum flavicans | reverse complement strand
ATGGGAGATTTGGCATAAAAGAGATTAGGGATTATATGATTGAAAAAGATGGGAGATTTGGCATATTAGGATTGTCTGTAAGAAAAGGGAAGAACATAACATCTGTTTTTCTTCAAAATGTTGTGTCGAAATCCTCTGTATACACTGCGATTAAGGGAGGAGAGCTATGTCGACAAAACGCAGCGTTTTAATAGGAGACGTTGCATTTTGTTCTTCAAAGCCTAGGGAGAAGCATCACATTTAACAACAACATGCAACGTCTCCTCCTCTTTGAAATAGAACGCATCGTTTCATTTAGAGGTGGGACCCACTTTTATTAAAAAATTCCACGTCAGTTTCTGGTGGGTCCCATATTCACAAAATTAAAAAAATCCACTTCAGAAATTTTTGGGCCATGTCAATAAATAACTGACGGTGCCCTGACACCGTTAATGGTCAAGGTTCAATCTCAATGTTTGCAAATGTTAGGGTTTATTTTAAACGTTTTACAAATGTTAGGTTCAATTTGAACACCGTGCAACGTTGAGAGCTATTTTGTACACCAGTGTAAACGTTAAGGGTTAATTAGCCGTTTTGGCCTTGTGAATTAGATTTAGTTTTTCATGTGTGAAATTTCATTTGTATTTCCTCAATTATTTACCACTTATTTCATATATACTAATACAACTCAATCACATTTTAAAGAAATTGTATGTTTTGAAAGCCAAAAAACAAAATCTCAAATTACCATTGTTTTAAAAACTGAACTGGCTCAAGCGATTTAATAGTGAAGACCTTGAACTGATTAATTTTTCAATTCATCTTTCAAATTTTTAATTCGATTTAGTTTAATAATCTTTGTTATTAAAAACCATTCAGTTTATTAATTAATCAGTCAATTTTTATAAACTAATTAGTTTTTATAAATCAAAACAAACTTATTAATTTTTATTTAACCTTTTTCAATTAAACTTTAAATTTTTTATAGGTAAGAATAATCTTCTTCAATCATTTTTTAAAATTATTTAATTTTATTTAATATTTAATCAATTTTATAATGATTTAATATCATTTGAACATTTTAAATCTTAAATTTCTTATTTTATCGATTTATTTTTTAGTTTGATAAAATATTATAACGTAACTTGATATAAAAGATTTTTTTATTAATGAGAACTATTTTTGGTTACGAATTAAACAAAATATTTAAATAATAATAACTTATTACCAATGATTTCAAAATCGTACTAGTGACTGAATCCAATGACTGAAATAAATATGAGCTGGTTTAATTTTAATTTTATTTACTACTTAACCCACCGATTTTTGGAAAAACTTGCCAATTTTCTTTAAAAACCGGTTAAGTAGAATCTGTTAACGCATGTGGGACCCAGCATAATAGAGTTTCATTTTCTTCCTGCCTTCACGTGAGGTCACCCGTTGCACACCAATCTGTGTAACTCCTTGTCTTGTTGTTGTCAATCTCTACTTTGACGTAATGCACCATTGCAAGATTTGGAATTTCAATTTGTATCGGTATGTACCGTATCGGCCAAATAATGAAACGAAATATAGGTAAATAATGAAACGAAATATAGGTAATTATATATTAGGTATAAATATCGGTTGATATTGATTTGTTTTGTTAAATATTGATCGATATTTGCAGTATTTATAATACTAAATATATATTAGTAAGTATTGAAAATTTTGAAAAATATAAGAATTTATTAATAAAATTTTCAAATTTTTTAAAAAAAATTTCACTCCCTTGCTCTTTCTTTTTTTCAAAATTTTTTAATTATCAGTTCAACTTTTATTGCTTTTTTTAATTTTTATTTTTAAAATAAAATAAATATCTTTATTACTAATAACAATTATACATTACTAAAACTTAAAAATAAATTATTTTATTTAAACTTATTTTAATCTTCATATAATATTTATTAATAAAATATTAATAAATATTTTATTTTTAAATAAATAATTTAAATTTATTATTTATAAATTAATATTTATCTTATATATTTTTAATTATTAAATCAAATTTTATTTGAAATTTATATATTCTAAAAATATTTAAATTTAATTATATTTATTAATAATTATTAAATTAATTTTATAAATTAACATAAATTAAGATAGTTATAATTTTAGTAGTAATTAATTTTAATTAATTAAATATATAATATATTTAATTAATACTAAATTAAATAATATATGTTTTGTTTTATATTTTAATTCTACTTGGTTGTTTCCTTATTACGAACTCTTGTTGTAAACTGTAATAATTTGAGAGTTAAGGATATTTTCTTTTTATTGGGTGTTTTGATGTAATTATTATTTATTATATAATGAAAATTAAAATTGTAAGATTTTAAATACTTTGTATTGTTCTTAATTTTATATTTGTATGATGATGATTGCTTTTTATATAAATTGTGGTTATTATTTATATGTGAAATATTTTAAAATTATTATTATTTCATAATAATTGTGATTATTATTTATTATTATAATTTTTAAAGACAGGGTTAAAAGTATATAATACAACTGCATAATATGACAATGGACTATTTTGTAATTATTTAAAAAATTTAAGGGTTATTTTATAAATTTAAAAATTACCCGAAATAGTACCTGATATTAATCAGTACCAATACAGTATCATACCATAACCCAATTAGGTACTGCGTCCATTACGACATTCACAACATTGCACCATTCTTTGTAAGGAGTATATTTAAAAAATCTTTTGAATTTTTGAATTTTTTTCTTTTTAAGTTTTCACACAACTTAACTAATAAATTATATTTTTCAAATTTTATATTTTATATTTATCTATTTTATTTTAATTAAAAATACTAATTTTTTTAATCTCATTAATAAATTATATTTGTCAAATTTTAGAATCTTTATTTATTTCCTTATAATTTAATTGAAAGTTTTAAATTAGTATTGCTAAAATGTATTTTTTATTTTATTATTTTATTATTAATTTATTTAATAAATTGAATTATTATTTAGTATATATAGGCAATTTTGCTTAAGATAATTAAAGAATGTATTAAAAATAATTTTTAAACTAAAATATATATATTTAAAGGACATTAAAAAAAGTTACAATAAAGCTATACTCCTTTCTATTGACTTTTTTAAGCATAATATAAATTTTACGAGTCTTTAAATAAATAATAATATAGAAATAAAATTATTATTATTTTAAATTTTATGTTAGATTTAATTTAAATTTAAATTATTAGATTTATCATATATTAATAGTTTTATTTCAATAAAATATAAATTATTTTATTTTATTTTTACTTATTCTCATAATTTATATTTTTTATTTATTATATGCCAATTTTATAAAAATTTAATACCTATTAAATCTTTAAACATTAAAATTTTTCTTTAAATAGTTTGTAGTCCAATTTTTAAAACATTACTTATTATTTCCATAATTCGTATGATTTATCTCCTAACAACTCATAATTAAGTATGAATTTGGTTTAATGATAATGAACTTTAGTACATAATGAACTTTAGTACATAGTGTGTTAACGTCAACTAACCTAAGGTAAGAATCTAACCCCGGGATTCTATCTCAACCTAACCTCGAGAATCTATCTCATAACTTTTAATATTAAAAATTATTTCAACACAAAGGAGACAAATCAAATATGGATTAGATTAGGTTTTTCGTGTGTGAGATTTCACTTCTATTCTTAAGACAGGTCAACTACTTCTTTGAGAAATGTACGTCTCTAAAACAAAAACACAGAATCTCCACTAACAAAGAACGTAACCAAGAAAAGTTGACGTAATTTTTTTCAGTGGTACGTAATGCCTATCTGATCAATACAGTTATGATCGGATTATCAGTTTGCTCGACGAATTATTGTCCGTCGATGATGACATTTAAAGGTTTTGATTAAACAATTAACAGTTTCACACTGCCGTCTGATCCTTTCTTCGGGACCCACTCCCCTCGATTAGTGTAGACTGTAGAGTGCAGGCTGGCTTTAATGACCTTCTTTTCTCGTGAACAATTGACATATAACACGCACGCATCATATTAACACTTTACAGTTACGCTTCCTCCCGCTCTCGGTCACCGGTACTCCCCGGTCTCCGGTTGCTTTCAGTTACAACTTGCAGCATATATACACGAACGCACGCAGAGCTTCTCTCTAACAGCTAAACTCTTGAGAGAGTTTCACGGAGGGAGTGTGGAGTGTGCGCGTGTGTTTGTTTGGTATGGGCATAGAAGACCTAGAGACGGCTCGAAGAGAGCAAGATTCGATTCCCCAAGAAACCACGTCCAATTCTATACTTACCAACACTCGCTGTTGCTTCTGCTTCCCTTGCTTCGGTTCCCGCCGATCTTCCTCCACTGTCGGATTAGCATGGTGGGAGAGGATACGATCGTTGTCTTCCTCCTCTTCGTCACCGTCGTCCAGACTCCGCCTCGAAAAGCGTCCGTGGTGGACAAGGGGTATTACGGCTTTGAAGAGGATTCGAGAGTGGTCCGAGATCGTCGCCGGGCCCAAGTGGAAAACCTTTATCCGGCGGTTTAATCGGAGCAGAGGAGTTGGTTACTCTAGGCACGGTAAGTTCCAGTACGATCCTCTCAGTTACGCACTCAATTTCGACGAAGGCCCCGGTCAGAACAGCGTTTTCGGCGAGAACGATGAATACGGGGGGTTTCGCGACTTTTCTTCTCGTTACGCTTCTATTTCCGGTTCGGGTCGGCCTTTGGCCATGGACGCGCGTGATAACAAGGAAATAACTCTAAGCGCGTAAAACAACTGAAAAAGGAAATCGAGGCGCTGCGGACGCTAAAATGCGCTTGATAAGGTTGATGGTGGAATGCTGACTCGACGGCGCAAATTAATCCAATCAGTATACATTTTATATTCCTTTCTATATTTGCTTATAAAAAGGTTTTTTTAATCGGGTTATTTCTATTTGGATAATTGAGGTTAGTGTGTAAAGTTAGTGATAGAGTTGCATTCCGTATAGTATGGCTTTTTCCATTTTGTTTATGAATAAATAATAAAATTGATTTCTTTTCTTGTTTGTAATTTGTAAATGCTAGCCTTTATCTAATTCAACGCAACCGTTGTCGACTGAGACTTCAGTGCAAATTCTTCCTATCAAACAACAGTAGGAATAAATTCATTTGATTAAGCAGTTAGATAGTTGGCTTATTCTATTTGTTGGATTACAAGCAACATTTAATTAGATTACAAGGTGTTAGAGATCTATTGGATTTAATAAATATTTAGTAGATTGAATTGTCATTTTAGTTTATCTCAACAGAATCTTTAGTCAGCCATTTATATTATATCCACAACGTAAATTCTCATACCAATTAGCATAGTTTCTAATTCCCAAGTCCTTTATTTTACGTATTTCGCTGTCTGAGCAGTAAAGAGTTCATTTTCTATCTTCTTCTTTCAGCTCTTCTCTTGCGTGTGAGTGAGAACCTTATTGACCAGAACACTTGACACCCTCTACATAAGCCTAACGTCAGCGTTTTCCAGATCTTTCTGGTCCATGGCAGGTTTGATCATCTTCCACTTCCTGATAAGCTCCACCATTTCAAACCCACTAAAAAAGCACTTACATCAGGTGATAAAGGGTAATGAAGGGGGACGGGTAAGCCACAAAATCAAACATAATCCTCTCCTCCTCCAACTGTTCAAAACTTCATGCGTCTCCTGCAGAGGATATTTACATCTTCCAATGTAAAGATGACAAACCCTAAATCACTTAGAACTGATGCTACTATTTGTTCTATTAAAACTGCAAATAACAGATGTTAATACTACTGGTTTGATCATGAAGATAAACAGTATGAGGTCAGTTTTGAATTGCAAACAATCTGCATATGTCAATCAATTGCATATACTAATACTGACCATTACTTGATGATTCACATCCATCAATAAAAGTCGGCGTAAGGGAAGTCATCGGGGACAGAAAAAGGGGAAGGGAATGCTAAACATAAACGGAGCCTTTTTTCATTTGCTAACTTTTCTGATGTTCATAGACTTTATGTTCATTAGGATGTCGCCTAGAATCCACGGAAAGCTCAAGTAATTCATGCTTTTCTGGCTATAAGTTGGATGATAGGTGACATGATACCATGCTGAGGCCATGCGCTGTTGGTCCTTTGGTTCACAATCACTTTCAAACCACTGTCTGGCCTCTTTCTGCAGGCTCTTCACTGAAACCAGAATTCGGTCCTTCACATCGCCATATCTCCGGTTGTCACGTTTCAAGTATATAGGTCGATTTCGAAGATTACCAGTAAGAACTTCATCCTCACTCTTTGCTTCGTAATAATTCATCAGTACACCCAGTTTCTCCACATACATGTCTCTATGATTTGATGCAATTTTAATGAAGTCCTCGAAACCCTTCACTTCAAGATCATGGTCATAAGCTGAGTCAGCAAGCTTATCTGAAGAAATAAAGTTAGATCTTTGTTGTGAAGCGGAATCAAGAGTTGCCCGATAAAGTTTTCCTAATACTCTATCGGATATGTACATCCTTTTGTCTAATCTCTCCATGAAGTCTGGAAATTCCTTTGGTCTTAGATACTTTGGCATCTCGGCTGGCGCTCCAGTCTTTGCAAAATCAACTGCCATGGAGTGAAGATCTGCTAACATCAAACATTCTTTACTTCGAGCTTTCTCAGGTTCACGGTCAGCGTGAACTAAATGGGCAGTAGAAATGGCACCCAAAGTATCATTTATCATATAATCAACAAAAAACTTCTGAATTTCCTGCCAATTTCATTAAAGAAGCAGTTGATACTCATAGCTAAGAAGAGATACTGATATTTTATATTCAGATATGCTCTGTCAGTTCTAGTTTACCTCTAGTGTTACATTGTGATCCATTATGCGAGGTCTTCTGCCAAAGTAATCCATTGGGGTTTCAATTTGGTATGGGATAAGATCCTTGTCCCAGCATATGAAATAAAGATCTCCATCAAGATCACCACCAGAGCATTCATTTGGATGGGGCCTGTGAAAAATATCTTTTAACAAACCTTTTTCAAATGACATCTCCATCAATAAAGATCCTCACCTCTTAATCTTGCAATGTAAATTAGTCAAGCTATATCTGTTTCCTAATAGCATTTATCTTAACCTAAATGAGGAAACTTTCAAATAAAATAATCCTATATTAACTCAGCTCCTATTAAGAAACTGACAAATGCATAAAATTGAGTAAGACTACCTACTATGGAAAATAAATACTTTGACACACTAGCACTAACATTAATCTTATTCTCCATCAAGTTATTTCTACCCATGCATACAACAAAAGCTAATGTCAATTTTTGGAACATGAAAAGCAACATTTTTAATGATACGATGCCAAGATGTTCAATATTTTATACAACAAAGGATGTCAAAAAAGCATTATTTCTAAGAGCATAGATGCATTTATATATGATAACCAAAGATAATGAGCCAAATTAATATCTAGTCAATCACATTAACTATTATCATTATCAAATGCTTGTACGTAAACATAAAAAGATCACAGGGAGATACAAATTGTTACCAGTGTAAGAGGGTAACAATTCCAGTAGTTTACCCTTAGGGAAACAGCTGAAGGTTTTGATAAATTCCAAAAGAATTAATCGAGATCAATTCACTGGAAGCAATAATACCTTTTGCCTTTCTGTGGGAAAATAAGGCAATCTACCAAACCCTTTTTCTCTAGTTCCACCTGATAGACAGCCTCCAGCACTCTGATGTCTCCAGGGTGAAGACAAGGATTCTTTGTGACAACTACTTTTCCCACCACTACAGATGTTGTTTCATCTACCTTCTGAAAAAAGCTCTGATCCCTGCTTTGTAGCTCTGCTTTTGTCAAGGTCACACAGATATACACTTGGCCATAATCCAATATACCAGTTTCATCCAAGCAACCAATCAGGACACGGCCCTTTGGAACAAATATCCGGCATCTACTCCGTAAGTCCATCAAGAAATTTTCACGATAAGCTTGAAGCATCATTGAGAGATAAGGTTCCACATTGGGCTCATAACCCTGATGCAACATCATCACAAGAATGTTCTTAGAATCAGCACAGGACAAACTCTCCAGGACGTCTAAAGCTACCTTTCTATCAGTCAGCATTTTGGCCAACAGGTGCAATTGATCATCTTGCAAACGCTCAAATATTTCATCCTTCACTCCTAAGGTTGACAAGAGGGAGATGATCTCTCGATTTAAATAGCAAGGCAAGGACTCACTCCAGCTAGTGACATTAAGCATCCTGTTTTCTGATTCAAATTTAAGCATACTACCACGCAAAGATAGCTTGTGAGAGGATTCACAATCGACTGTAATAACACCTTTGTAGCCACCATAACGAATTTGAAATGCTGAGGGAGTGGCACTCAATCTGCATTTTTCAGCAACTTGCCTAGCAAAAGGAAGAGAAATTTTACCTATACCATCAGAGAAGCAATAATCAATGTCATCAGTAGTAACTTCAATATCAGGGATAATCTCAACATCTTGCTCAGGAACAACAAAAGTTTGGATAGAAGAACTGAATAGTTGGCCCATCCTTGCTGCAGATTTGGACACAATACGAATCTTGTTAAAGCAACCCATCCATTCTCTGATATCTTCTGCTCTCAGGTTTTCATTAGAAGCAAACATCCAAACAGAATTGGATCTCAGCTGACTAGCTGAGAAAGCCAGAAACTCGTACCTTTTTGCTCCAATCACAATCCCATCCCAAAGAATAGACAATATTCTATGATATATTCCAGTTGTGTATGGTTTTGAAAACATGCCTTGCCGAATACTTGCAGAAATGGCATTTGCAGGAAGCTTACTCCAATCTTCTTCAACAAAGGTGACTCTCATAAAGTCCGAAGCATAGGATGCAAAGTTTTTTACAACATAATTAGAAGTTTCAAGCTCTGGACCCATACAATATATCTTTGATGGTGTAATTAAAGCCCTATAACAACTCATTATATTATGATCAGTTAAGCTTTTATTCACCGACAAGCGAGGTCGTTTAAGGTTTCTCCCTGGAACATGCAACTGAATTTTCACAAAGGACAGAACATCATAACAAGTTGAGTTTGACTTCTGCAACTTCTGTAGAATCATAATAGCAGTGTCTTCATCCACAGTACTAAGGATCTTAATCACATCAGAATCAATAGAAGCAAGACTAATCTTTTGAGTATGAACAAGAGAGTTTAAGAGGAAAACAATGTCATGTGATAGAATAGCATTAGATGCATATTTTATCAGTGGAACTATCTCAGATGGAGAATGAAATTCTTCTCCATCTTCTAAAATCAAGTCTTTCACATCTGCTTTATAATAGGGAAAGCTTGTAAAAATATCTCCATTTAAAAATTCTTCTTCAATTTCCCAACAAAATGAAGTTGATTGTCCAATAGACTTCACAGCTGAAAAGTCTGTTGTGCGAACCCAAAGATAGTCAAAATCCTCCTTGCTGATATGGTATCGATCATTCCTAAACTTCAAATCTATATCCGGTCCACAAACCTTTTTATAGATTTTTGGCCCATACCTGAGCTGAAAATACAAAAGGGAGGAAGTTGTTTTTCAGGAAACTCAGAAGCTGGAGTTTGAGAAACAAGAATCTAGGCTATCAAATTAGGAAACTAGCATAATCACAAAAACAGGAATTCATTAGAACGTTAATGTGGAAATTTTAAAAAGTAAATAAATAGAAAGCCAATTAGCAAGGTCTCATCTACTGAAGTTTATCCCTCTTTTAACCCAAGCTGTTGTTGTTGCAGTGAAAATGCTATTCTGCAAACTTGACCAGTAAGTATGACAGATAATTTTCAGCAATTTGAGAAATATTTTTCGTTCTGAGCATTTTGCTTCATTAAGTGACAAATTCTAATATAATAAGAACTTTCCTTTAGAATTAATCAAGCGTTTCTAGTGACAATCTTCTCTGGTATTCAACTCAAACATTTCATAAGGAACTGATGGTAAAATCAAGCAATAACAGTGATCCCATTAGGTTCCAAATAGGGACGTAAATTTGATAAAGGCACCAGCCATTTTTTTACCATATGAAAAAAGAACAGTTTGTAAATGATCCTGCACCAATATACATCGGTTACACAAAATACCCCAGAATCAAAATGGTCCGTTGGCTGTCCCAAGGCAAAGTGTGGGAAGTTAATCAAAATGCAAATGCAAAAACAATGTACCACTGCAAACAAATAATTTCAGCAATGATTTACCGAGCAAAACCAAACAACCCAAAACATTAGGCCAAAAAGTTGGTCCGTTTCTTTCTTCTCATCTTAAATCAGTATTCCTTCAATCATAACCTCAAAATAAAAGAATAAATTCCCACCACACTATACCTTTAAGAGAAGAGCATTGATTTTATCACCTCCTAAACAGCAACCAATAGCCTCCAAAATATCCTCAAATTTCACCTCCAACCTATAACACTCCCCATTAACCCACACCCAAAAATCCACTCTCCTTCTCTCAGGCATCACCAAACCTCTCACACCCTCCCAGCTCTCCAACACACACATGCAACGTTCTTCTCTCATGAAACCCACATGCAAATCCCCCCTCTCCACTCTGTTATACGGCTGGACAGGCCATGGAATGATGTCATCATAGGTCTCTGAAATGTTGAGCTTGTGGGATTTGAAGATGAGTTTGTCTTGGATATAAAAGGACAGAGCTTCGTGCTTAAAGTCGAGAGAAGTAAACTGAACGCGACCAAAGCCACGAGACTTCCAGTTCTTGTGCTCTGTCGAGATTTCCAAGGCAAAGACAGAGTCAGGGCCGAGCTGGGATTCTAGATAACGTAGGAGGTCTTCGGCTATGACTGTTTTTGGGATGTTTGAGACACCCACTGTCGCTCTCTCCATAATTTTTACCAGAGCGACAGGAGGGACGGGGGCCAAACTTTTGGCATGCCCCGATCAAGTTTTTGGATTTCGTACCAAACTGGCCATCGCCAGAAAACGGTACGAAGCGATTAATAGACATTTTTGTCCCCAAAGACCATTTTGTTAATTTCGCATTTACTGGAGAATTATTAATTGTAATTTAATTTTTAAATAAGTTATCAGTTAAATTATATAATTTGATCCGGATAAATATAATAAAGTGGCCCAATAAATGATCTAAATCAATAGGTTAAAGTTTGGGTAAAAAATGAATCTCTTTTAATGTAGACCTGATTTATATCAACTTTATAATAGAGAAGCTCTATATCAACCTTATAATGGAGAAGTTCGATATAAAAGCTATATAAATAGCTTATGGCCTCTTGTAGTTACTTAAATAATTCACGAGCATTCAGAGCTCTGACCCGTTAAGAGCGCACATGTATTAAAGAAACTACAGAAAAACCTAAACCACGAGCGGGTGAACGTTTTCTATAAAAGTCCCGGAGAGATTCGAGCTCGTTTGACAGTAGAAAAAGACATTTAAAGATTGGATGGAACCGAAATTAGGTATTCTGCATTCCTTCGTTTTTAATCCTTTCATGATCGATCCTGGGTACGTAATATAGTTCGTGTTACGTATTACACATAGTATCAGAGCGGTTACGTGATTGGATTGCCAGAAACGAAGATTTTTCAGTTTTTCATCTCATATGGTTTTTCTCTGTTTTTGATTCGGTTTCTAGTTATTTTATGTAAATAATTGCGTAGAAGTGGTATACATATGGTTAGTCATGAAAAAGGGTCAAAACGGGGCAAAAGAAGCGAAAAACGGACCTCCGGGACGTCGGAAATCGCCTCCAGCGTTGGAGGCGATAGAGAACTGCACGCGCCCGACCTCGCTACAGTAGCGAGGGAGAGGCGGTGCGACTGGCGCGCATCGTAGCGTAGCGCTGGGCGAGAGGCGACACGTGTAGTGCTTGAAGCGCACGCACAGGACGGGACTCGCGCAGCCACCGACATGGGAAGGCGGGCGCGTGCGCTGTGCGCGCCCATCCGGACCATCCACGTGCCACGGACGGATGTTGGACACGTGGACGGCGCATGCGTTTCCGCACATCTACGCGTGGAGGTGCGTGACGCGCACGCGCCAGACGCATCTGGCGAGCGTTTGCGCTAGCGCGTGTAGTGCACGCACTAGCCCGCCACGCAC
>JANZXP010000007.1:23171510-23184465 GCA_027576715.1 Erythroxylum flavicans | reverse complement strand
TATTTATTCATAAAGTCTGTACATGACTATGAACAAAAAGCGCTAAAGGGGATTGCCTTTAGGGCACTACTCTAACAGGTATTAAAGCAAAGGTTGTGCTTATCGTTGCGTAATAAAGATGTCGAGAACAAGTGGGACTACCAATGTTAGAGAGGAGAAGAAGACTGATAGGGAGAGATCAAGGTCAAGGGACATCTTAGTAGACACCAATGGTAGGTTCGTGAAGGTGGAGCTCGCAGTGGCCGAAGGGCAAGAGAAGTTCAAGGATGTGGACCAACACATCAAGGAACTCAAGAAGGGGAAAGAAGAGTTCCAAGGGGAGATGCAAGGTGCCTTGAACATTGTCGCTTCCAAATGTCAAGACCAAGTAAAGGCCTTGGAGGAGTCTCTCCAATATGAGATTCTCTATCTCAAGGAAGAGCTTGCAAAGGTTATAGATGGGCTAGTCCTTTGTAAGAGGGCCATTTCTCAAGGGGAAAGCAATGTCGTGCCCACGGTAGTCACTACTACTTCGGATATGGATGTTCCAAAGCCAAAGGTGTATGGTGGGTCAAGGAACATGAAGGAGATTGATAACTTATTTTGGAGCTTAGAGCAATATTTTAAGGCACTTGGTGTCATGAAAAATGCCAAGAAGATTGACAATGCTACTTTCTACCTCAAGGATACCGTGATTGTTTGATAGAGGAGAAGGCATGGTGATATAGAGAGGGGTACTTGCACCATAGACACCTGGTATGAGTTCAAGAAGGAACTCAAAAGGCAATTCTACCCCAAAAATGTTGAGTTGGAGGTGAGAGCCAAGTTACAACATCTCACACAAAAGGAAGCATTCGAGATTACATAAAGGAGTTCTCCGAAGTGCTTTTGGAAATCCCCGACTATCCAGGTAAGGAAGCATTCTTTGCTTTTATGGATGGTTTACAAAATTGGGTGAAGTTAGAGATCCAAAGGTATAGTGCACAAGACCTCACTACCGTCATTTTCATTGCCGAGTCTCCTATTGAATTCAAGAAGCTCGAGAAACCCAAGTCTCACAAAGACAAAAGTGGTAAAGGAAAGAGTGGGGAGATAACCATTAAAGAAAGAGGGCTCCTACAGGTATGGCAAGTACAAAGAGGGCGGCCATAAGGAGGATAAAGAGGGAAAAGTATGATAAAATGCTTCTTTTGTGAGGGACCACACAAGGCTAGAGAATGCCCAAAGAAGAGCAAGCTCTCCACCTTGATCGAAGAAAGGGAGGAGCAACGACAACGCGAAGAGACCAAGATGGGATCTTTGCAAATCCTAAATGCCATCAAAACCAAAGTGGAGGTGCTCAAGTTCGAGAAGAAGGGATGTTTATTTGTGGAAGCTAAGGTGGGCGACAAAGCTGTAAAGCTCTAGTTGACACCAGAGCTACTTACAACTTCCTCGAAGTAAAGGAAGCCAACCAGTTAGGCCTCAAATACAATAAGGAGCAAGGATGGCTTAAAGCGGTAAACTTTGAGCCAAAGTCGACCTTTGGAGTTGCTCGTGGATTATCCAATGCTTGGTATGGAGTTTATGGATGGCATCAAGTTCGTGTTGATTCTCTTTGCCAACACTATGTGCATCTTAGATGAGGGTAATATGTGCATGGTGCCCTTGTCATGAGAGGCAAGCTTACAAGCCAAACAACTTTTGGCCATCCAAGTACCCGAGGGTGTGAAAAAGGCGCAACCCATATTTTTGGTGGCACTTAAAGAAGACAAGCAAACTTCATCAAGTGGACTACCCAAGGAGATTGCCAACGTCCTTGAGGAGTATAAGGATGTGATGCCCGCAGAGTTACCGAAAAGGCTCCCACCAATATGAGAGGCGGATTATAAAATTGAGTTAGTGCAAGATGCTAGTCCACCTCGATGATACCCTACCGAATGGTGCCTCCCGAGCTTGAGGAGTTAAGGAGGCAACTGAAGGAGTTGTTGGATGTTGGTTATATCTAACCATCAAAGGCTTCATATGGTGCACCTGTGCTTTTCTAAAAAAAACATGATAGGTCACTTGGTTTATGCATCTATTATAGGGCATTCAATAAGATCACCTTGAAGAACAAGTATCCAATTCCCCCATTACTGACTTGCTCGAACAACTTGGGGAAGCAAGATGGTTTACATTTGAGATCGGGATACTATCAAGTGAGGATCACGGAGGGAGATGTACCAAAAACTACTTAGGTTATAAGGTACAGTTCCTTTGAATTTTTAGTGATGCCCTTTGGACTCACAAATGCACCTGCCACATTTTGCACCCTCATGAATCAAGTGTTGCAACCCTTTTTGGATAAATTTGTTGTGGTGTATTTGGAAGATATTGTGGTATATAGCAAATCATTGGAAGAGCACCTTATGAACTTACGACAAGTTTTCTAAGTCTTGAGAGAAAATGAGCTATGCGTGAAGAGGGAGAAATGTGCTTTTGCACAACATGAAGTCATATTCTTAGGGCACATTGTGGGAGGTGGCAAGCTGAGGATGGATAAGTCCAACATACAAGTCATTCATGATTGGGAACTACCAAGGAAGGTGTCCGAGTTACGTTCCTTTCTTGGTCTCATTAACTACTATCGTAAGTTCATCAAAAGGTATTCCTCCCTCACATCTCCACTCACCGATTTATTAAAGAAAAATAGAATTTGGGCTTGGGATGCTAAGTATCAAGGAGCATTTGAAGCCTTGAAGCACAGTGATGGAGGAACCGATGTTGGCCTTTCCTAATCACACTAAGACATATAAGGTACACATTGATGCTTATGATTTTGCTCTTGGTGCTGTTTTAATGCAAGATGAACATCTAATTGCTTACGAGAGTCGTAAGCTAAATGATACTGAGCGTCGCTATGCTGTCCAAGAGAAGCAGATGATTGAAGTGGTGTATTGTTTGCGAACTTGGAGGCATTACTTGTTAGGGTCCAAGTTCGTGGTCATGACCGATAACATTGCCACAAGTTACTTCCTCAACTAAAAGTAGTTGACACTGAAGCAAGCTGGGTGGCAAGCTTTCTCGGTGAAGTTCGATTTTATGATGGAGTACAAATCGGGCAAGGCCAATGTGGTGGTCAATGTGCTTAGTAGGAAGGTTGAGTCAGCCGCCATCACAAGTCCAAGTTTTCCTTTGGTGGATCGTATTAAAGAGGGATTAGAGCATGATCCGTAAGCTAAGAGTTTGATGGAGTTGGCAATTCGGGGAAAGACATGTCAATTTTGGCTTAAGATGGGGTGCTCACTACTAAAGGTGATCGTGTGTACGTGAAGAAGTGGCAAAGGTTGAGGAAGGAAATCATTAAGGAGTGTCATGACTCCAAATGGGCGGGACATCCTGGTGTACATCGCACGTTGGCACTTATAGAGCGTGCTTATTGTTGGCCCCAAATGTGCGATGATATTGATCAGTATGTAAAGAAGCATTTAAGAGATACTTAAAAAGGAGCTTTGGCAGGAGTTGACTTATGGACGGAATAGAAGACAAGAATGGGAGGAGCCTTCCCATCATGAATGTGAGATAAGACATCAACAGAGCTCTAGCTAGCAAAGGAAGACCTTGCCTTTAGGGTTGACAAATGGAATGTTGAGTCGAAGACAGAACAAATTTGATTAAGTAGTTAGATAATTGGCTTGTTCTATTTATTAATGATTGAATTGTGTGCTTTCTCGTTGTTTGTTCAACTATTAAGGACCGATAAGAAAAGGTGCCCCAATAATGATTTAAAAACTGATTATTCAGGAAAATTGCATATTTCAAAAAACTAAAATTATATTAAAAACACATTCTTTTGTTTTTAATTAATTCTATTTTCTATTTCAATTCTCCCATTTTTCTTCCTACTATTAATTAATTTCTATTATTTTAGTTACTTACTATCAATTTTATGCAATTTTCCGCATTAAAGGTTGGTATATTATTTAAAGATTGAGATAACAACAGTGTTATTTTTTATTGTACTTAATTTTCTAATTAAATATTTCTACTTTTTTATTAATTCTTTTAATATTAGTATTTTTTAATTAAATCTTTTGCATTAACGAAAATGTAACTGTGATATGTCAGTATATGTTTTTGATTATTCTATTATACAAGGTAACACTATGTAATCCAATGTAATCTTTTTGTTGCTTTATAATAATGTAGTGAAATTTAAAAAACAATGTACTTATATGAGTTATTAATTTTTAAAAAGTTTAAAATTTACTCAACACCAAAAAAAATCATTACACGTAATTATATAAAATTTTATGAAACTTAATTGATTTACTAATGGCCTTTATTTTTTAAATATATTTAATTAACAATAATTTTATAAGGCATAATTTTATGCTATTAAATTAATATAATAAATATATGATTAACAATTATAATTTAAAAAGCACCATATTTAATATAAATAAATAAATATATATATTTGACTATATAAAGAGAGGGAGGCAGGAGCACTTCGAGGTATTTTTGTAATTTTTGTTAAAAGTGTTGATTTTTTGTAAAAAGATCCATATATTTTTCAAAATTTACGGTACTGACCGGTATCGACAAATACCAAGCGAAATCACTAGTACTGACAACCGGTACCTAAGAAGATTATTTTGTACCGTTTTTTGACAGGTATGGTATCTTCTAGCTAATACCGACCAGTATGATACGAAATTAAAAACAATGGTTCTTTTTGGTCCATGGTAGGTTTGATCATCTTCCACCTCCTGTAAGCTCCACTATTACCAAACTCGTTTCTAACATTTTATAGGCCCTAGGTAAAGTAAGAAAGGGGCTCCTATTTGGCCTTTTTTTATTCTTTATAAAGGTCAATAGTAAGCCCTCAAAAAGAACAAAATGGGACAAAACAAGGGCCCTTTTTGTTGCTCTTTATGAGGGTCAAGAGTAAAGAATGAGTTCTATTTTATTCTTTATGAGAGTAGACCCTAAGCAGGTGTCTTGCTTGCCCTTGCATAGAGCCAAGCCTGACCATTACAAACCCACTAAAAAAGCACTTACATTAGGTGATAAAGGGTAATGAAGCAATGATTTGGAGAGATATTGGAGGTTTTTATTAAAGTTATTTAGAGGGACAGGTAAGTCACAAAATAAAAGTTTGCCCAGGGCCCAACCAGCCCATGGCCATCCTTATTAGATACTTTGGCATCTCGGTTGACACTCCCTTCTTTGCAAAATCATCTGCCATTAAGCGAAGATCTGCTAACATCAAACATTCTTTATGAAAATCCTAAAGGATGTAGTTCCACAATTTATAAGTTCTGTCATAGTTGTTTTAACCTGATCATGACGGTTGCTTAATAGAAAGCAACTATGTTAGCAACTATCAATTTTTTAGAATTAAAACGCAAACAGAAAAATTAAATGAGCAACAAATAAATCAACAATCAATATTGGTAATGCAGTTTAGCACACCTATTGTATGTCTGTGGGGCCCTCACCTAGCTTGATCACTTTTATCGAACTACAATAATTTTACACAAGATTTTACTGAGCCAACACCACTCGCCCCTTGACACTATCTACTTATACTAATAGTCTTACACATGACTTTACTGAGCCAACATCACTCACCCATTGACGCTACCCACTCGTACTCATATCCTGTGAAAGTATTTCACACCTAGTAGCACAACCACCTTGTGCAACAACGAAATATAATTAATATGAAAGTATAATCTTAAGTGATTGAAACAATAACAACGTAAACAAAGACACTTGAGTTAAAAAGATACTCCTCTATATATACTACCTCATCAACCCGAAATCATGGGAAGTCGTCCAACAAAAATTTTGCTGTGAATCTTTGAAATAATCACTAAAGAATCCCATGCATAGTAGCCACAAAGATCATCAAACGAACATGTGTTTCATCACCAAAACATCCAAAAAATACATCTCCAAAAATCATCGATGGACTGCTGTATATGTTGAAATCAATTATGAAAAGAATCACAAAAACTAGCAACCTTTAAACAAACCAAAAACCCCATATCATTAATCAAACCAGTAGCCCCAAATCGTCAATCAAAACCTGCAGCCCTAAATCATAAAAAATGCAATCACACAAATCATCAATTGAACGTGTAATTGATCATCAAAGCACATAAAACATTGCTGCAATTATAGATGGATAAATAATGTAACTGTTCACCCAAGCATCAAGAAAATGTAGCTGCAATCAATAATCAACCGGTTGTATATTTTTTTCACAAACCCAGCTGTCAAAGATGATGGATAGATTGTGTAATATTTTCCCGCACACAAAGAAAATACAATTACAAATATTGATCAGTTGATTGCCGGTTTTCCCCTCACAAAAAACAGATTTACTTAACTATCCAAAAATTCACATACAAGTAGAGAAAGGCAACTACCATGGATCATGTCAATCCCACAAAATTTGCTACCAAAGATAGCTACAATCATCGAAATACAACTGCTAAAGATAGCTCCAAAATCACCCAAAAATCTGCTCATTATCTTTAGTAAGACACGGTGATTTTATCCCAAATAAATTCTATCTCCTTTAGGATTTTATCTTTCAAGCTATCTTTTTTTCAAGAATCTCACACAAGGTAAATTTCTTATCATAATGATATTTTAAATATATCCAACTATATCCAAGTATAAATAATGTCCAAAATAATTAATAAAATATCTCAACAAATATCTTTACACTTTACTTCGGGCAATCTGAGGTTCAAAGTTAGTATGAACTAAATGGGCTGTAGAGACGGCACCCAAAGTATAATTTATCATATAATCAACAAAAAACTTATCAATTTCCTTCCAATTTCATTGAAGAAGCAGTTGATACTCATAGCTAAGAACAGATACTGATATTTTATATTCAGATATGTTTTGTCAGTTCTAGTTTACCTCTAGTGTTACATTGTGATCCATTATACGACGTCTTCTGCCAAAGTAATCCATTGGGGTCTCAAATTGGCATGGGATAAGATCCTTGTCCCAGCATATGAAATAAAGATCTCCATCAAGATCAACACCAGAGCATTCAATTGGATGAGGCCTGTGAAAAATATCTTTTTACAAACTGGAAACTACAACAAATAACACTCGTAAAAATGTATTTTTACTAGGATAAAAGAGTAACAATTCCAGTAGTTTACCCTTAAGGAAACAGCTGAAGGTTTTTGATAAATTCTAAAAGAATTAATAGAGATCAATTCACTGGAAGCAATAATACCTTTCTCCTTTCTGTGGGAAAATAAGGCAATCTACAAAATCCTTTTTCTCTAGTTCCACCTGATAGACAACCTCTAGCACTCTGATGTCTCCAGGATGAAGACAAGGATTTTTTGTGACAACTACTTTTCCCACCACTACAGATGTCGTTTCATCTACCTTTGAAAAAAGCTCTGATCCCTACTTTGTAGCTCTACATTTGTCAAGGTCACACAGATATAAACTTGGCCATAATCCAATATACTAGTGTCATCCAAGCAACCAATCAGGATACGGCCCTTTGGAACAAATATCCGGCATCTACTCCGTAAGTCCATCAAGAAATTTTCACGATCAGCTTCAAGCATCATTGAGAGATAAGGTTCCATATTGGGCTCATGACCCTGATGCAACATCATCACAAGAATGTTCTTGGAATCAGCATAGGACAAACTCTCCAGGACGTCTAAAGCTACCTCTCTATCAGTAAGCATTCTGGCCAACAGGCGCAATTGATCCTCTTGCAAACCCTAAAATATTTCATCCTTCACTCCTAAGGTTGACAAGAGGGAGATGATCTCTTGATTTAAATAGTAAGGCAAGGATTCACTCCAGCTAGTGACATTAAGCATCCTGTTTTCTGATTCAAATTTAAACATACTACCACGCAAATATAGCTTATGAGAGAATTCACAATCAACTATAATAAAACCTTTGTAGCCACCGTAACAAATTTGAAATGCTGAGGGAGTGGCACTCAATCTGCATTTTTCAACAACTTGCCTAGCAAAACCAAGAGAAATTTTACATATACCATCAGAGAAGCAGCAATCAATGTCATCAATAGTAACTTCAATATCAGGGATAATCTCAACATCTTGCTCAGGAACAACAAAAGTTTGGATAGAAGAACTAAATAATTGGCCCATCCTTGCTGCACATTTGGACACAATAAGAATCTTGTTCAAGCAACCCATCCATTCTCTGATATCTTCTGCTCTCAGGTTTTCGTTAGAAGCAAACATCCAAATAATTAGGTAATTGAATTTAATTAAAATGTGTGGTAGTATAATTATAAATCTTTCATCTTTTGTTTCAAAGTTATAAAAAACTTCACTAAATGAGAAAAAAAATAAGTTTGTAAATTTAATTAAAATGTGTGGTAGTATATTATAATCATATGACTCAAGTTTTGAAAGCTCATCATTTAATATCTAATTAGCCTAGTTTCTGAATCTTTTTTAGTATGAGTTATTTTTAACATAAATAATTTCTTTTACTATACTTTTGTCACATAATGTCGGGTATATTACGAATGATCTATATTTGGACACGTATATAAATTAATTATTTGAGATTTATTACTTTAATTTTAGTTAGGAGAAGAGGAAGGCTCTAGCATTATACATAACTAGTTTGTTTTTGTTTTTTTTTCTATAGCCGTACACCAAGACAATTATATCAACAACTTAACATCCTTTCCAAATGGCCTGGATTAGAGAACTTGGCAACAATGAAATTCCATATCTAGGCTCCTTCATAACAAATTTCGGATTCTATCTTCAATTACAAAACAAATTGTCTATAAAAACAATAAACAGAACAGACTAGCAGTTCTACAACCTTTTGTTTGTGCAATTGAATCATCAACCATGGGAAGGTGAAACAGATTACTCTATAATCAACTCTATCTTATAGGAAGAGAAGAGGTGTCCATATGAGCAGTTGAAGAACTTGGAAATCTGCTACTTTTAGACCAAAGCCAAATCTTTGAAACTGAGAAGCTGTCACCTCTTGTCTTACCTCTGATTTTCTTATATTCCACATTCCCATCTACTGGAGAGCATGTATTGTCTTCTTTGCCATTTTGATCCTCAAATGACAAGGAAACTAACAGATTTGAGTTTCTCACTACATACTGAACTGTGCCCATCGAGTAACATCTTCTGGCATCCAAATTCGATCTGCTAGTTTCACCTTCTCCTGTCTCTAAGCTACTCTCCTGCTTATTTAACTCATTCAAGCTTCTGAATTTCCCGAGTCTGACTGAGAATATCCTCCTGTCAGTGTCAGTTTCCTGTATGACAGTTGGTCTCTGGCAACTGGAAGATCCATGCTCTTCAACATTTAGGATCCCGTTTGATGCTTCCCTTGAAGCATCCAAATTGAATAATTGGTTTGCAGAGAGAAGATTGGGGCCCACAAGAGTCCCACGACAAAGAGGGCAAGTAGAATTGGAGAGCAGCCATGTGTCTATGCAGTCAATGTGGAACGCATGACTGCAGACAGGCAGCAACCTGAGCTTGTCCTGGTTTGAGAATTCACACAGACACACTGCGCAATCAAATGGTTCCTTTGTGCCCATGATGTCTTTGTAGTGAAACACAGGTAGAGCATCGATAAAAGCTTGGTCGAGGCCCGAGTCATGCAGGCGAAATAGCTGCTGAAGCTGTCTTTGAAGAGACTGAGTCCCTGAGGTTTCTGGGAATCTATTGGAATGAAATATTGGGGAGAAAGATGGCCTCTTTTTGAGAAATCTTACGAGCAAATGGAGAAGACCACAAACGAAGAAGATAACAGCTAGTATTACTATGACCCAAAGAACCACAGGACTGACTCTGTTGAAAGATGAAGACGACGAGGTCGATTCTCTTTCAGAACTGAAACTGTAATAGGAAGTGTTGAGAGAGGATGGAACTGATAGGGGAGGTGAAACTACCGCAGAATCATTTTCTTGCTTGATTGCAAACAGAATTCGAGACATTTTAGCAGGAAGGTGTCTCAAGTACAGGACTTTCTAATAAGTTTGGCAGCACTTTAAGAAGAAAAAAAAAACACACACAACGACCTTTAGGATTACTACTTGAGTGAAGGTTAAAGAGGATGAAAGGGTGAGCGAGCTGGCTAAGAATCTACGGGGGCTTTACCTCAGTTCAAACTTTTCTCATGTCTCTATCTTGACCCTAAAAGCTGAGGAGTTTCAGTTTCAAGACCAGTGAGAAAGATAGATTTAGGGAAGGTGAGGCTTTCAGGGAACTAGGTTGACATGGAGATCAAACAAGAAGTGTTTGGTAGGCATTTGGTGATGATGGGGTCAGGCTTTTGAACTCATTTGCGCCTTGACAAAAAGGATTTATTGTTTGTCTGTTATCTAACAATATAGCAAAATAGCAGAGGGAAGAGGTAAATTAAGGGTTAGAGTAGTTGTGTAGAATCGTGGGAAGTTGGTCCTTTGTTGACTATAGGATATCTTAACCAAACTTCCACTGACGATGGTACTATTATCTGGACCTTTTCGGTCCCTGCAACTGTGTACAGTTTGCCAAAGACAAAGGGTTCCTTCCTTCAACCTGTAATGATTGAAAGGTCCACTAACACTCAGCAATTTGATTCTGCACAGTGGTCCTTGTGACTTCTTTACTCTTCAGGATTTTATCGATATTCAATCATTGTTTTCGGTATAATAACCTATTAATCATTGCAAATTAATTTCCTTCAATCTTGGCAAGCCTTCCAGTTTATCTGAGGGGAAGATTAAAAACATTTCATCAACCCACCCGTTCTATAAGCTCATCCTAGGTTTGCATGTCACGTTTTCCTGCTTCCTTTCACCTTTTAGGGTTCACTCTAAGTGAAAACTCAAGTTCTTAAATTACAAAAGTAAAGATTTAGCTTATCAGCTAAGCTGCATGCCTTACGTGGACACTAAAACAACCTCCATATCCAGCATAACTACTAAAATTTTGAAACAAAAAGAATACGAGATGTTGCATACAAACAAACGCTAATGGTAAGTAGGTCGCATGCGCTTTTCTTGGACGCACGGCATCTTCTAAATAACGTTCTTTGATTAACCAGCAAAAAGAGCAGGTGATTACTAAGACCAACTAACATTTGGTAGTGGTTTGACTTTTTTTTTCCTTTTTGTGATTATTATTGTCGAATACCCAACGAACAAGGTTGACCAAAAGTTAAGGTTGATGCTCGTAACCATTTGAAATTTAAGAATCTGTATCAAACAATAATATACTTCTTTTACTTTGGAAGTAATCTATGAACTAAATGAAAAATCTAAACAGTCTATCATCTATAAGTTATAGTAAGCAAAACATAAATTCCTGACTTTGCAATAATTTTGTTTTCGTTTCAAAAGTATCAATTTTGGATGTTCAAACCCATCCAATCAATCTACAGTCAAAAATAAGAAACTAGCATGTTAAACTCTATCACTGATAATTATAGGAAATGCAACTTTATCAGTGGTGAGAATCTATAGGATCAGGATGTGTTTTTCTGACTTATTTTCATTAGCAGGACACGTTTAAGAGACTTCATGTCACTTCAAATCATTACAGTCAAAGTTTAAAAGTATTTATGGAATATATTTTCCACTATTAAGTAAGTGGGTATCGTTGCTGTTGTTTTTTTTTCCCACTACTCTGGTACCATATTTTTACCTAATCTTTTTAATTTTTTTCTAAAAACTTTTAACTGTAGACTTCGAAAGGCACTACATAGACGTCGTACGTGGTACTATATGATGTTGTTTGAAGTTTGTAATAGAAGTTGACGACGAGGAGACAGATGTTATAAAACCAAAACCATAGAAAATTATTGATAATTTTTAAAAATGAGGAAGTACATTAATAATATATCAAATTACGAGGTCAACAAAATTTATCTTAAAAAATATATCCTTTTCATTCAAACGATAGGGTTGCATTATCATTTGGAACTTGTTGTAGATCACTTGTTATTTTATTGTTTATGTATAATTGTTAATAATGAAGTATTTCAAACTAATGGATTCTAAAAGTGATCAAAGGACAAAATCTGATAATTAAAAAGACAAAAATTCCTAAAACTAAAAGTGATAAATAAAGAATGAATCGAAAGAAAAGGCAATATAATTGAGATTATTACCATTTATTTAATAAAATAAAGCTTGTAAATATCATAACCAATGCCAATTAACTACCATAAGCAATTATCTATTTATATTGATGTATCACTTAATTGTATATAAATGCTAAAAATACTATAGCAATTGCCGTTAAAAAATATTGACATGATTTATTCTTAAATTCATTTTAAAAAAAATATCACGTTTAAATTCATAATTAGGTATGAAAGTTTCCAATTTTATATTGCAAATTTTTGTGATGAAGAAGTCACGTGACTTACAAAGCACTCAAATCTCACGAGAAAAGGTTGCAAAGCTTTTAATAGAAAATAAAAGTTCTGATGCTCTCAAATTAAACAGTGAAGTACTCGAGTATAAAAACTCATAGTGGACAAAAGCTTGGCCATAAATAAAATAAGCAAAGTGCTCTTAATGGTATACAAAAACTAAAAATACAATAGTAAAAAATATTGATATGATTTATTCTTAAATTCATTTTTTAAAATATCACTAAAATTTTTCAACATGCTTCCGTCTAATTAGATAAGTTAGGTACAGTGTCGGCCCTGGGCAGGGGCAAGCAGGGCACCTGCCCAGGGCCCACCACAATGAAGGGCCCATCTTTACTCTATTTATATTTATTCATCCAAGAAAGGTAATAAATATAGTTAGAGCAAAGTTAACGTTGGAAGCTATTTAACTTTCAAAAGGACCCATCTTCAATCTATTTGCATTTATTCATTCTAGAAAGGTAATAAATGTCACTCAAGGAAGGTTAACGTTGGAAGCAATTTAGCTTCCTAAATTGTCTTGGAAGCTGTATTATCTCTGGTAATATAGCAGCTTCCAAGATTGAGAGTT
>JANZXP010000007.1:23125995-23145408 GCA_027576715.1 Erythroxylum flavicans | reverse complement strand
CATGTGGGTCCACCGGAAACAGCCTCTCTACTATGTAGGGGTAAGGCTGCGTACTATCGGACCTCCCCAGACCCCGCATCAATGCGGGATTTCAGACTGGGTGATGATGATGATGACACTTCCTAGTGGGATCGACCCTTCACATATTACAAATCACGACTCATGCACATGCGGTATTTTGAAGGCTATAAATTGTGAAGCTTGCAAACCAATCAATAAAGATCTAAAACAAAAGGTAATAAGTCTCTATTTTACAACAAAGTTTGGCATCTACTCAAGCCATCGGTAATAGCTGCATTAACTGATATCTTCAACAATGGGAAGCTATTGACTAAATTTAATAACACATTTATAACGTTGGTACCCGAAGCTGGTGAGCATGTCACTTATTCTGATTTTAGGTCAATTGTATATTGGTGTACAAAATCATTTCTAAGGTATTAGCCCACAGACTGAAGAAGGTATTGGTGAATTATACTGACTTATCTCAAGGTGCATTCATTCCAGGGCGAATTATGGGGGATAATAAACTTCTATTACAGGAACTTGTTAAATCTTACCGGTCTAGAAGTGGAAGAAAGAATTGCTTCCTCAAAGTAGATCTGAAAAAAGCTTTCATCAATGTTGACTGGTAGTTCATTTTAAACACTCTTTTGATCTTGGATTTTCCTGAAACCTTCGTACAATGGGTATCTGAACGTGTTATAACTCCTACCTTCAAAATCTTGGTGAATGGCCAACCTAGTAAGCACTTCGAGAGCTCTGAGGGAATCAAACAAGGTGATCCCTCGTTACCGAATCTCTTCACCCTAATTATGGAGGTTTTTTAAAAAAACTCTTAAACTAGTAATTGAGTGAACTAAAGCTTTTAAACATCACTCTAAGTGCAAAAACCAAAGGATCATAAACTTGAGCTTTGTAGATGATCTTGTTTTGCTCTCTAAGGTTAATCACATATCAGTTTCAACATTAATAACAACCCTTAAAATCTTTAGCAGTCTCTCAAGATTGGAGGTTAACTGTGTAATAAGTAGCTTCTTATTATCTAAATCAGCTTTGGGATGTGAAGCAACTATTAATCATATCACTAGCTTCATATTTCAACCCTTCCCAGTGGTCTACCTTAGAATTCCAATTTCAAGCTCTAATCCTACGCCTGCTAATTTTTCCCTACTTATTAAAAGAATTAAAAGCAAAGTTGTTGATTGGAGCACTAAAACTCTAGCAACTGCAGGTAGGATCCAACTTATCTCCTATGTATTGAACTCAATCAATATGTTTTGGGCTGCTCACTTAGTTATTCCTGTGAAAATAATCAAATCCATAGAGAGGGTCTGCAACAATTTTCTATGGAACGAACATGATGATACTATTAGGAGGGCTCGAATGAAATGGAAATATATGTGTTTACCCAAGGCAAATGGTAGACTTGGGATTATATCACTAAAAATAATGAATACAATAATGCTGGCCAAAAGATTTTGGAGACTGATGATGGATAAGTTGTCCCTCTAGTGTAATGGGTGCATAGTATTTCCATAAAAGAGAGAAGCATCTGGCATGTCAAAATTACATCCACTTCTTTGTCCACATTAAAGGGCTATCTTAAGAACAAGAGCTTTTCTGAGAAATGAATATATCTCCCTAGTTGGCAATAGCAAGTCAATTAGTTTCTGGTTTGGCAATTGGTTATCTTGCGATCCTCTATACAACTTGTAGAGTATGGATAGTCTTAAATTAGTCCTTGTCCAGGATATAACTGTAGAGGATGCTTTAAGGGATAGGAGAATGTTCAGTCAAATGCAGTACCCTCATCTATATACCTTTAACTACACTAAACTAATCTACATGGAGGGGATGATAGAATTATTTGGCAGCACTCTAGCAATGAGATCTTCACCACTAAATCGTGTAGGGAATTTCTATAAAGGCATTATAATCACTTCCATAGACTAGAGTGATTTTGATTAAACATTACCATCCAAGAGCGGCTCTTATGTTATGGATGACAATGAAAGAAAGATGGCCAATTGTTGATAAGTTGAAGAGTTTTCTTTACATACCTAATAGATCCACCCTTTGTCAGAAGGATGAGGAAAGCCATTACCATTTGTTCTTCCAACGTGAGTATGTTGATCCTAGCTAGAAGATGATTTTGCATAAATGCTATATGGTGAATGTGCCTAATAGTTGGAACTCTCTTAAAGCTTAGTGTGGCCACTTTGTAGATCCTGAAGATCCTGCTAGGTGGTGTTTTTGCACATCACTCTTTTTTCTTGTCAATGCTATCTAGGATGAGAGGAATCTTCAAATATTTCAAAGTAGGAGCTTAACTAAGGATCAATTCCACAATAATATGTGCCTGCAAATTAGAAGGTATATTGGCTTAGATAGGCTTAGTTTCCAATTTAGAATGTTGAATATTTAGACCTATCCAAACCTAGTCTTTTACCAATTAGTTGGGAAACACCAAGAATATGGGTGAACTCTCACTATTTAACATCCAGATGATGTTGACCTACCATAATTAATGTGAAGACTCTTATTAGGGCTGGTTGAAGAAGTTCCCTTATGCACCAAAGGCTAAACCATACTAGGAAGTAGCTCATAAGTAATAAGACAACTCTTTTGAGATGGCTTGATGCTCCACCTTGTACTTGCCCTTAAAGATGGTGGTTTAGTCTTATTATAGCTAAGTCTTAAAAAGTTTGTAATGCTTTGAGTAGCTTATTTCTAAATCTTTGTAGCTTGTATTTAACTCTTGACTGTCTTTAAGGCTTGATAGGAATAACGCAAGGCAATAGAGAAAAAACATAAATGAAAACACACATAAGACTTACGTGGTTCAGTTAATGTGACCTACGTCTATGGATAGGGAGAGAGCAATCTTATTCCATCAAAGAAAAATTGTTACAAGTGATTAAAACCCTAGAATAGAATACATCATATATACCTAACTGGTTCGGGCCATTCCAAAAAATAAAATACACAAACTGGGTCAGTTCCATACTACGGTTCAAGTCATGATCTGTTTATGGTTCACTAAAATTTAAGGCACTCAACAATTCTCCATCTTGACTTGAATTCTCTCAAATCACCAGACAACAAGAACAAACTCTTTCCTACCATTTACGCCCCCTTAGGGCCTCAGGCTATGCGAACATTCACTAAGTCCAAGCTATGTTTGAACTTCTCAGTTGGTAACAACTTAGTTAACATATTTGCTGGATTCTTTTCCGTGGCTATTTTCTCAATGAGCAACTCCTTTTCCTCTATGACATCTGGTATGAAGTTCGGCCTAACATCAGTATGTTTTGATCTCTCATGATAAACAGGATTCTTGGCCAAATCTAATGCACTTTGACTATTGCAACAAATAATAGGACTTTTAACATTCAATCCTAGATTATCAATAAGACTATGTAACCATATACCTTCTTTAATCCCCTCTGTCAATGACATGTATTTCACTTCAGTGGTAGACAAGGTAATGGTAGATTGTAGTGTTGCCTTCCAACTAACAGCGCATCCATACAGAGTAAAGATATAGCATGTCAGTCTCTTCACAAGGTCTCCGGCATAGTTAGAGTCAGTATAGCCAACCAAACCACCAATATCTTTATTAGAGCCATAGACCAAACAAATATTGCTTGTTCCTCTCAAATATTGCACAACCCATTTAACTGCTTCCCAGTGAGTTTTCCCCAGATTACTCATAAACTTGCTTACCATACTGACTGCATGAGCCAAATCAAGCTGAGTACATACCATAGCATACATCAGATTCCCATAGCACTAGAGTAAGGAACTAGTCTCATGCAATCCTTCTCATCTTCTATAATAGGTATTGTATTAGTATCAAGTTTAAAATGTGCTGCCAATGGAGTACTTACTGGCTTGGATTTATCAATATGAAAAGACTACAGCAACCTTTCAATATATTTTTGCTGAGATACATATAGGAGACCTACCCTCCTATCTCTCCAAATCTCTATGCCCAAAATCTTCTTAATTGCACCCAAACCCTTCATGTCAAACTCACTACTCAAGAACTTCTTTAAAATGTCAATTTCAGCTTTGCTCTTAGCTACAATCAACTTATCATCCACATATAGCAACAAATATATATACAAATCATCTGAAAGCTTCTTAGAGTAGATACAATTATTAAATTGATTGCACATAAAACCATGAGAAATCATGAATGCATCAAATCTCTTATACCATTGCCTAGGTAACTATTTTAAACTGTATAAGGATTTTTTCAGCAAACATACGTGCTTTGGTTTCTCATTGTCAAGGATCCCCTCTGGCTGTGACAAATAAATATGTTCTTCTAGATTTTCATGTAAGAATGCAGTTTTGACATCAAGTTGTTCTAACTCCAAGTCTAATGCACTTACTATGGACAAAATAACTCAAATGGTTTTATGGTTCACAATTGGTGAGAAAACTTCACAGTAGTCAATCCCTTCATTTTGTGAAAAATCCTTGGCATAAGCCTTACTTTAAACTTGGCTGGTTTAACTCCATGAATGCCTTCTTTCCTCTTGAACACCCATTTGCATACTACTGCTTTTGCACCTTTTGGAAAAGGTACCAGATCCCAGATTTGTTCTTTTCAAGAGACTACATCTCTTCATTAATCACAATTAACCATTCTGATGCTTCTCTACATTAAATTGCCTCCTTATATGATCTAAGTTCATCAGAATTAATGTTCTCTCTTACTATCAAGGCATAAGCAACATAATTAGTATCAATAATACTAACATAATCAGCATACCTTACAGGTTTTCTGATTTCCCTCATTGTTCTCCTTGCCACTAGACTTATGAATCTTACTCTTCTTCCCTGGGCTATTGAACAAGATCTATTGTAGTCCTATTTAGAGTTTCAATTTCAAACTCCACCTTCTGGTTAGCACCATGATCTTTAGTACCTGCATGATTATCATACTTCTCTTTTTAACCCAACATAGTAGATTTATCAAAGGTTACATCTCTACTAATAATAAACCTTAGAGTTCTATCTTTTTCCGCACACCACAGTCTATACCCTTTAACTTTGATCGCATACCTTAGAAATATGCATTTTATTGACCTCAGCTTCAGTTTACCATCATTCACATGAGCATAGGCAAGACAACCAAATATACGTAGCCCATAATAATCAGAGGGTTTATCAGACCATACCTTTTGAGGAGTTTTAAAATCTATTGTAGTTTATGGAGATCTATTCACCAGATAATAAGCAGTATCAACTGCTTTAACCTAAAAATGCTTTGACAAGCCAACATTTAGTTGCATGCATCAAGCACGCTGCAGGAGTGTTTGATTCATGCATTCTACAACTTCGTTCTACTGTGGTGTATGTCGTACAGTATGATGCCTCATTATACCTTTTGTCTTACAGAAATCGTCAAACGATGTATTGCAAAATTCCATCCCATTATCTGTTCTGAGTGTTTTAACTTGTTTTCCAAGCCTTTTTTCAACTATAGTCTTCCACTCCTTGAACTTTCCAAACACCTAATCCTTGGATTTCAGAAAATACACTCAAACCTTCTTAGAGTAATCATCAATGAATGTAACGAAGTACCTAAATCTGCCATGAGATTTAACTTAAGAAGGACCCTACAAATATGAATGAATCACTTATGTGACCTAATCTACGATGCCATAATTTTGTACTGTCATTATGTTTCTCTAAGGACTGAGATATTGCCACTTTTCTAGTCATTGAACTACTCATTAGAATATAAATTTCATGTTGTAGTTTGCCTTTCATCACTACTAAAGCACCCTCTAGAATCCTCAATTGTTTATCTTCACCAGAGAAACCATACCTATGTTACCCAAAGAAATCAAATTCATGCGTAGATCAGGAATATACCACGCATCAAGTGTTCTGATAATTCCTTCATGCAGCTTAATCTGCACCAAACCATTGCCTTTTACACTAAGCTCCTTATTATCACCTAATTTTACTGTGCCATTCCACTCCTTGAATAAAAGAAACAATTTGCGCGAGAAGGTCATGTGATAAGATGCACTAGTGTCCATGACCTAGGTTTTTACAGAATTAGAAGTACTGACAATTAAAATATCATTGCCCTCTCTTTCATCAGAGTTGTCCTGTACTACTGTAGCGCTACCATTACTACTTATTTCCTTCTTCTCGTTTCTCATCTTTCATTGTGGACAATCCTTCCTTATGTGCCCCTTCTCTTTATAGAGAAAACACTTAATTTCTTTATCCTTTGATTTGGAACATGATTTACCTCTCCCACCTCTCCCACCACATCTCTTTCAATATTCCTACCCCTGCTAACAAAAAGACTTGCTTTTACACCATCTTCATCAGAACCAGAGACCTTTTTCTTTCATTCTTTAGACTGCATAACATCCTTTAAATCACTAGCAAAAATACTATCTTGTCCATACAACATAGTATCAACAAAATTCTCATAGGAATTCATCCTCATCATCAATATTGACCCCATCACCTTGCAAATCTAAGACAATTCGGTTAAAGTTATCAAGATAATCTTTTACTTGCATACTTTCTGTCATCTGTAAGGTATACAAACGCTTCTTCTGATATAAATGACTTGTGAGAGATTTCTTCTGAAACCTGCTTTCAAGTTTTACCCACAATCCCGCAACAGTTGTTTCATGCGCCACCTCGCTTAACAATTCATCGCTTAGACTCAACAATTTCGCTATGCACCTTCTCCAGAATTTCATTCTTCTCCTCCATCAACAGTTTCTTTGGCAGTTAACCTTCTCCATCTAGCGTCGTCGCACATCCCTACTAAACCAGAAGAGCCTTCATCTTAATCTTTCACATAGTGAAATTGTTCGACCCATTAAATTTATCAACATTGAACTTGTGAGTCGTCATCTGTAAAACATTGCGCTAATACCACTTATTATGAATAACGCAAGGCAATAAAGAAAAAACATAAACGAAAACACACAGGATTTACATGGTTCGGCCAATGTAACCTATGTCCATGGATAGGGAGAGAGCAATCTTATTCCATTAGAGAAAAACTGTTACAAGTGATTAAAACCCTAAAATTGAATACATCATATATTCCTAACTGGTTTGGGCCACTCTAGAAAATAAAATACATAATCTGGTTCAGGTCCATACTATAGGTCAGGTCATGATCTATTTACGGTTCACTAAAATTCAAGGCACTCAACAAGGCTTAATTCATTCTATTTTCTAAACAAAAGGTGATATTTCAATATATGCAAGATTTTTTTAAAAAAAAGTTGGGATACTAGACATACAAGTAGAGAGAAAAAGTTGGTGGTGGGATGAAGTTGGCTTTAGGTGAGATATGAAGATGGTATAACAGATAGATTTTAGGGTTTTATTATTTAAGTTTCTTTTACTTTTTTTATAATTTGGATGAGTTTGTTGATGTGATAATTCAGCTCAACATCATTAACAGTATGATTAACAACAAGATACTTTTACAAAAATTGAAAGATAGATAATTTTATTTCTAATGCTCAAAGTTCAGATTCATATTGCAAAATCGAATAAATTTCAACATTTTTATAATTATACTAATTTTTATTTGCAGTATATAATTTTGACAAATATGTGAAAATTTAAAAGTTTTGTATTGTAAATTTAAAATTTCTACTTAGAAAATGTAAGACATTTTAATAGTAGAAAATAATTACGACAATTTTTTAAATTTGGGAAGATAGTATTTGAAGTCAATTGTACTTCTTATAAATAAATGTCAATTTTTTTAATCTTTTATGTTATGTTAAATTATTATATAGCAAAAGTTTAATCTTTACAATTTTAAAATTAAATTCATTTTTACAATATATGTGAAGAATAATTGTAATAACATTATCATAAATAGATATCGTTTAATAAATATAACAACTTTTTCATAAATACATATTAGAAATAATTTATAGTATATTTTTAATTTTATAACATATATTAATTTATAATATAATTGTTTTGTTCACAAATTTATGTTGCATATACAAAAATCAAAATGTAATATATTTTTGTTTTAAAAATGTTAATAATCAAATATTGATAAAATTAAAAAATAAATTTCATAACAGCCCCACCATCATTTTTGTGGCCAGAGTTATATAGTTGGTATGCCACATATTATAGGTTGATAGGTTGCGGTAGAAATCTAATAAAAATCTAGCGGAGTTAGGTTTAAATGTCAGCTTATAAACATAAAGGTGCAAATTGGTACCAGAGATAGTGAAAAAGGCTATATAGTGACAGAGGCTATCCTAAATCTTATATAAAATGTTAGGATATAGATCGCACATTATAAAAATAAAAGAATTTTATAAGAGCCACATTAGTGTCTACATGACTAGAATTGCACAATTGATATAATGTGTCTCACAAATTAATAGTATTGTGACAGAGATATCATGAAAACCTAACGATTTCAAGTTTGAGGAAGCAAATCATGTCATTATGTAAATATTATGGTACAAATTAGTACCAAAGATGATGATAAAGCCTATTTTAGACTTTATGTGACGCATTAAGGGACGAATCACACCTTTTGCCTAATTTTTTGTTATGAGTTTTAAAATTTACTAAGTAATCTATATTAAGAATTTATTAATGTTTTTAACAAGAAATTTGTGTGAAATTATCAAAATTTAAGCCAGACATATAGTTAAAAATAACATGACTACCTAATTTGATTGACATGAGAACATTAATAGAAATTTTAGAGTGCAATAATTAACAAAGTTTAATGATTAAATGAAAAGGTTTCTTAAAATAATGAATTTAAATGACTAAAATTATATTTTTGGCAAACATAATCTATGTTATATTATTTACTAGTAGAAATGGGCATATAACAATTCCTTATATTTGGTTCAATTAATAATAAAAGGCTTCTATATGCTTTTTGAATAGTATTAGATGATTTAGATTTGAGTCGTTAGACATCATGTTAGTGGTATAAAGTTTGTACCCAATAGCCAAAACTCTTTTATTCTCAAAGTCCTAAAATAAGTAATGATTAGAATAAAAAACTAGTGTTAGACTTTTGTCATTTATCAACTTATACTAATTGATAATAACTTAAACTTGAAAGATGGAATGAATAAAACATCTTTGAATAGAAATTTTGATGCAAGGTTTATGCTTATAGCTTGAATAACTATATTAAAGGTATCATCAAGATAGAAAAATGTCAAAGACTTAAAAAGAAAATATAATTTGTAGAAAATGATTAAATATAGGTATAGGTGATTGATGGCTCCTGTGTCTATAATCTAAACACGTATTATAACATTGCTAGTATAACAAATATGATCATGTCGTTCGAGCTTTAAAATTTATAAGCCCTCAACTACCGCAAGCACACAGGTCTGTAGTATAAGATGCGTCGATCCCACGAGGAGGGAGGCTAATCTAATCATAAAATCTAAGGTCAATAATATATATAACTCAAAATAAACAATACAACGAAAAGCAATCACGAGAATTGAATTCAACCATTTAAGTCAGAAATTAAACACAAAGGAATTAACAATCGAGCAATATGCAATCACAATAGAAATCAACCTAAGGAATTTACCAATTTATGAGAAAGGGGATTTTACTTATCATTAACGTTAATCCTAGGGCCGATTACTCTCTCTCGAGTTATAACCATCAAACCCTAAATTATAAACCCTAATTAGATTATGGAATTTGCAATTTCTCAATTCACAAATTATCCAAAACCCTAATTAGATCTGAAGTACTCTAATAAACTATCAGAACCTCACACGAGATCTCTCTCCGCACAATTACCAATATGATTTGTCACTGTTTCTATTAAATCGCTTAACTCTCATTAATCATATTTAATAGTTTTTCATTCAGTTCACCCTCTTAGTTTATTACCGAATTATGCAAGAATGCAATTAAATCACGACATACATCCAATAAATGCAATCGATTAAAGTATCATTAAATCAAAATAAAATCTCGAAGGAGAATTTAGAACATCATTAATATTCCAAATCCTATCATCAAACTTTCCATCTCAATTCTATACATAAATAAAATCGAAATGAAAAGGAAATACAACTTGGAATAAACGATGGAAGGCAGTGACATCGAAAAACCTCCTAATCTAGGAAGCACGTCGAGTCAGCTTCGTCTCCTCTTCCTTCTTCTTTCTCTCTCTCAGTATTCTCCTTTTAGGGTTTCAATAGTGGCTGCTCAAAAGCTCACTTTTTTCTCCTCTTTATGTTCTTTTATGTTTGGGTAACCCTATTTTTTTTGGGGGTCCGAAAGGTCTAAAAAATTCCTTAAAACATGAAGTTCATGAGCGTCTACCAGACACAGGCCATGACTGTGGCCCTACAGGCCACAATCATGGCTCATATATGAGCCTTCTGTCACGATCGTGGCACGCAGGCCACGATTGTAGGCCAAATCTGAAACTTCTATCATGATCGTGGCCTATCTACCATGATTTTGGTCTGTGTTGTGGCCCAAATTTCCTCCAAAATTCTTCCGGTCTTTGATATTGACCCTGATGCACTAATAAACACATCAAGGAACCTTAAAAACATAATATTTAAGCTCAAAGACTTGTACTAACTCATAAATCACTTAAAACACAAATAAATCACAAACTAACACACTTTTAACCTAAACACATACCAAGTGATTGAATTAACAGCTAAACACATATCAAACTATGCCCTAAAATACGATGTAATTTACACTTATCCAAATACTAGAGGGATTAAGTTTACTAGTTAAATATAAGCCACTATCTCTGTTGTCCAAATTTTGCGCATGTATCACTCCCTTTTCCTTTAACATTCTCATAATCTCTTTCATTTTATCATTCAACAAAACCTACTCTTCAATCTTTTCACAAGTATTAACAGGTGTTTCATTTCTTCTTTAATTGAAATGCTTCAAATTTTTTTTGCCCTCATGCCTTCTTCTTGTTTTGTTGCCACCATTTAGGATACCTAATCAATTTGAAGTAGTTCTCCTTTATGCTTATTTCGATGCTAATGATCACAATGAATTTTATCCCTTTTGTTTTTACTTTTATGAAAAAATCTTCTTGCTCCCTTGATTCTATTCCTTTGAAACCAATGATATTCTATTACTTAATTATGTAAAACTCTGACTAACCTCTCTTTGTGACTCAATCCAAAGTACCATTAAATATGCCTTACTGAAAATAATTGTTCTTTCAATAGCAAACTTGCTCATAATCTTTATAGATCCCCATTAAAAACTATATCAGTTGTGTTCTACTTACCATTTCCTCCACGTGCTTTTTAGAATAAATAATATTTGAAAATAAAGAATAATATTAAAGAAAATTCTCCAAAAGGAGTTACAATTGAGGCTTTTATCCTTTAGAACTCCTATAAGGAACATGCAGTGCAAACGACTCATTACATTGAGCCTAACTAATTAAATTATCCAATAAGATATAAGCATTTAACATATACATTTTCTTTTAGGGTCAAGGATTATCTTAATTCAACAAAGCATATAGATGAGTTCCATAAAAACTCACTTTGAGGCGTGTCTTATATTACCTATAATTGAACCTCATTCTTTTCCTTGTGTATGAATGGAATTTGGTAATATAAATTGCTACATGCAATGAGATAAGTAGTTCCTACTAGTATCCTTTTGGCATATTTATTAAGCAAATCTCCATCTAGAGGCCATTTATGAGGAAGTTAAGTTGTTATTGATGTTTGATACAATGATTTCTTTGATCCATTCAATTGTGTTTTAATAAAAGACTCTTCTATAAGGAATTGTTGTTGAATATTTGATCACTCCTTTCCTTCCATAGGACACAAATACTATCACATAGTGAAATCTTAGTGATAACATAATCTTCATCATTTAAGTAGAACTTCTGAGTTGCCTATGAGACAATTTGACCCCAATTCTCCATACTACATAGGGGTTATTCATCTTTTAGAAAGAGAACCATAACTCTTTAGAGAATTCACATTTGAAGAATACCGTATCCTTATTCTCTTCTTTAATGTTGCATAATTTACAAATGGTGGATAGAGACAGTGAGCCTTTAAGTGTGTTAAGAGTAGAAAGTCTGCTCTTAATAGCAAGCTGCCAAATAAAGGAGAGTTTATGAGGGATTTGCTTGGACCAAATAAGCTTCATTTAAGGAACCTTAGGGGATGGGTCTCTGAACACTTTGTATCCTAACTTATTGTTGAAGATACCAAAGGAGTGTCTAGACGACACAATGACTTCCTGTTTCAATTAATTAAGATTGTATCATAAAGGATTATCTTTGATAATGCTGAAGTCCCTTTGCCTCACATGTCAATCATTGCCTTTGATTAGTTCAATAACTTTTCCTTTGGTTTCATCTTGTGCCTCAGTTAAAAGCTTGAGGAATCAAGTAGAGAGGGCCAATGACACACCAATTATCATACCATATACAAATATTTGTCCATTTCCCCAAATTACACTAGATCTCCTTGCACAATTTGCACCTTAAGTTTAAAATTTGAAGCATTATTCAGGACATATCAACTCTAGGCTTTATTTCCTAGAAGTTGTGATCGTCTAAATGGTAAGAATGAACTCATTTCACCTATAAAGTTTCTCTATTCACAAGTATTTTCCAAATTCTATTTGAAAGAACTTTATTGCTAACTCTATAAGCCATAGTCAAGTCCTCCTCATCAATAAGCAATCTAATGTCATTTGACTTCACTTCTACATGCGGATTCTTACTTGCATCTCCTGGTCATGTAGTTTCTTAGATAAATAGTTATACTAAAGTATTAGAGTTCTTTGTAGTTAATAAATGGGAGGTACACTGCCCTCTCCAAACATGTCATATAACTCACTCCAAAATTCTCTAGAATTTAAGGTATATATAATAGCCTTAACTAAATCCTTAGATATAAGATTTTAAAATCTAAAATGTAACAATATAGATTATCTTCTACCTCTATTCATAATTATTTTAACTTTCTCTAGCTCTCACATTGTACCATCAATAAAACCTAGCTTACATTTTGCCCTTAATGTTATATACCAACAACAACAATACTTAGTAGAAATCCTGCTGAAGCGCAGAGTCTGAAAAGATCTAGTAGTACATAGTCTTACCTCTAGCTAGTAGATAGCTTGTTTCCAAATGACTTACATGAAGGAAAGGAAAAAAATATTTTATGTAATTTGAGTTGATGAATGAAATCGTGACAAGAATTATACAAGAATAATCAAAATTCTAAATTTTATAGTCATCCTTAATGCTACAATAACTTTAATCAAAGCTGTGTTAAAAAAACGAAACTCTTTCACTCAAAACAAAAGAAAAGTAAATTTGGAAAAACTTATTCATGATATATTTTATTAGAGGTAAAAGGAAGATCCAAATTTATATTTTATATAAGATAAATAGATAAATTACAAGCCTTGTTTTAGAAAACGTATTATCTATTTTTGTTTATGTCCATATATGTTTATGCATTGCGGCTTGTACACTAGATGTAATCTATTAACAATATTCAGTTGGCGTGAGTTTGATTACTCGTATAATTTGTACCTACCATGCATATGGTATTTGCTTAAGATTAGGAATGTCAATAATAGCCCGGCCCGTCCAGCTCGGCTCATTTTTGTCCCGAGCTGGGCAGGCCACGAGCTAACCTTGATCCACCTTTTCAAAATGACATCATTTTGAAAATTTTTTATTTTAAAAAACAAATATCCGAACTTTTCAAAACGACGTTATTTTAAAAAAAATTTTACTTAAAAAAATAAATACCCGGGCTAGCCGAAACCAGCCCGACCTACTTGTGACCCTCAAGCCATAGCCTAGGCTATGGATTCGTCAGCCCATCAACGAGCCGACCTGCGGGCCATCAAAGGCTGGGAGCCATTGACATTTCTACTTAATATGACTTCAACAGAGCGATATTTATATTATTTCATAAATTTTTTAAATTGTAAGGGATCCAATTTGCCTGCCACCAACAGTCTATGGAGTAAGAGCAATGATTCGGAATCCAAGGTACCAAAATGTTGTTGGTCTGGATTACTAATCCCTCTCTCCATCCGACCTAGTAACTCTTGCCGTACATAAACTCTTTTCCCCGTTAAGAAGCAGCACGTTTTGACAGACGCTCATTCTCATCTCTCCCCAAACATTCAGGAACAGAAACAGAGATGGGACTGAAGGAATGCTGTTTCAGAGTGCTGCCATTTGCAGCAATGGTGATGCTAGAAAGTCTGAGCGTGGGGTTGACCACCCTAAGCAAAGCAGCCATGTCTGAAGGAATGAACAACTACATCTTTGTTCTCTACTCGAATGCTATTGCCACTCTTTTCATCTTCCCCACTTATTTCTTTTTCCTTAGGTAAAACTCAAACCCATCTTCTCTTCTTCTTAAATCTTCGCTTTCTATTACCAAATTCATCAAAATTTCCTTCTCTCTCTCTCTTTACAGGAAAAAGAGCCCACCTATTACCTTTACCCTTCTCTGCAAATTTTTCATCCTTAGTCTCTTGGGGTATGTTTCATCTATGCTTTATTTTGATTACCCTTCGTTTCCATGTCCAGGAAATTCATAATCTTTGAGTTTTGCAGGCTTACTGGGATGCAGAACTGTGTGATGACAGGTATAAACTACAGTTCTCCTACTCTTGGCTCTGCCATGAGCCAATTGATTCCAGCTTTTACTTTCATTCTTGCTGTCGTCTTCAGGTTTTTCTCTTCCCTTGTCTCGATTACATTTTCTGCAAAATGCATCATTTAGAAAAAGAAAGGAAATTTATGTTCATGATTTGTCAGATCAACCATTTTCCCAATTCATGATCTTGAACTTCAGTGGATTTTTAGATTGCTTCTGTCGTGTGTTGAGCTCTAGGCACTGTGGCTTTAGATCAAGCATATAAGGGTGAGGGATGTTTCCTTGATTTGTTTTGTCCTTCATTTTAGGATGGAAAAGGTAGATTTAAAAAGCTCAAGAAGCCAGATCAAAATTTTAGGCACAGTGCTGACAATTGCAGGAGCAATGATTGTTATATTCTTCAAAGGTCCTAAAATAGGTGGCATCAGTTCAAGTCAGGATCCAACCCCTACCAATTTGGTAACAGACAATGACTCTTGGGTTATAGGAGGCCTCTTCCTAACAACTGGTTCTTTATGCCTCTCAATGTATGCTATTTTGCAGGTGATACACAGTGTACATAAGCTACTGAATAGTTGTATGCAATTGTTCTCTATATTATTTACCTAATAATATGAACAAATGAAACTGATATTTGAGTACAACATCTTGATTAAAGGCAGCAATTCTAAAGGAGTACAAATCAGAAATAACCGTAATCTCCTTCTTCTGCCTCTTTGGAACCGTTCAATGTGGAATACTTTGCTTGATAACAGTGAGAGACCCTAATGCTTGGAAACTGAATCTTGACATTGAGCTCATCTCTGTCATCTACTCTGTGAGTACAAGATAAGAACGTGTTAAACTTCTTCCACAGAAATTTTCTTTGATCTGCTAATCTTATCATACAGTGGTTTTTGTTTGTAATCCATTTCCAGGCTTTTTTTGGTACTTTTGTGACATATGCGGTGCTATCATGGTGCATAAATAAGAAAGGGCCTGTTTTTGTTGCCATGTTCAAGCCAGTGGGGATTGCTGTTGCTGCCTTATTGGGGGTCATCTTCCTTGGTGACACTCTCCAACTTGGAAGGTACTATCTCTTATCTCTCTGGTTCCTTACTCATCAGTATTCTAGTCTTTGGCCACCGACATAAAATAAGCCAGCCAGACTGGTGTAAATCACTCCCCCCCTAAACCCCTACAACCTTTATCAAAACACCATAATGGCAATGCAATTCTTACAAATCCGCTTTCATGGAAACTGAAGCTCAATAACTGAAGCATGTTTTCTTGAGTCAGTATTTTGGGAGCAATTGTAATTGTTGGCGGTTTCTATGGAGTGATATGGGCGCAATCCAAAGAAGAGGAACAGAATGAACTGAAGCAATCTTCATCACAAAAGACTCCCCTCTTGGAGTCTTGCCAGAGTGCGTAGCACAAGGTAATCCACCCCTATCCTAGGATAACGGATAAGCAGAAAACAGATGGCTCCATAGAGAGATACAAGGTTAGATTAGTAGCTCAACGGGGCAAACAATCATAAATCTTTAGAATTTGTATTGTTGATGTTAATTATTGATTATAATAAAATTAAAATTTCACACTTAGCTTGAGCTAAAACTTGTAAAATCAGCATGTATCTTGCGCTTTATTAAGAATATAAACAAGAGTACATGGGCTGAAACCAAGCAGGGTAAAGAACATCATCGACTGTAAGGCTTGATGAATTTGACTGAACTTTCAGCAACAGCTACTGAACAAGCAAAACAGGAAAACAAAGGGTTCTGTCGTCCATTAATGATATGAGAAACGATATTATGAATCGTTGATCCGACTCTGATGTTCTCGCTTTCTGCACTATTGTCACCGCAAATGTATCTGCTACACACCATAAGGTAGATGTGAAAGGCTTCTCTTTCCTTCTCAGAAGACAAACTGGACCAACTTGTTGGGCTGATGAGCGTAAGATCTTTACAAGGAAGCTCGTCTCTCCACCTCAACATTGCCGGGAAGGCGATACCCAATTTACCTGAACTTCGTGTGAACACAGAACACTTACATTTCCGTGTCCGTTGGTACTTGACCAACTGAGAATTACTCCGGCTGGAGCTGATCAAACCAGCTGTGAGCACTTCTGCACTCATTAGTGAACCTGCAGCCTTGCATTCATTAGTCTACCATTAGCTTCATATGGAGCTGTAGATAGCAAATACGATTGCAAGCTTAAAAGCATGAAAAGAAATATGCAACAGATGAGTGGAAGCTTAAAAACATGAAGTTGGTCGTTTTATTTTTAAATAAGATTTTCATTCTTTAATGAAGTTTGAGATAGAGAGGATAATAGACATTTAAAAGGCAATCTCCAAGCCAATACAAGGATTGATTATAAAATAATAATCTGACTCCTAACATGGTTTGTAGAAATTCTGTGGTGTGGTGCGGCCATGAACAATAATTGAAATCACTTAAAAGGTGAAGAACAAATCCTTAAGGTCTTGTTTGGTTGGAGGGTTAGTAATGGAACAGGATAGAACGAAACACACTTCTATCGTTTGGTTGAGGGTTTCAATGAAATAGAACGGAATGAGATGGAAGCGAAGAGTTTCATGTTACGTTCCATTCCATCCTAAACAGTGAAAATAAGAAACTTTCGATTCAGGGGGTTACACCCTCTTAAGTGAAAGTTCTTTGGGCTTGAAACTTGCACAGACTCACTCTACCATGCTGAATAAAAGATCGATGGTAGGATTTGAACTCACGACCACTTTGTCACAGAGACTCTGATACCATATTAAATGACCGTTTCATCATAAAAGCTTAAGCTATCGTGATGAAATGGTCGCTTAAATTTAGGATGGAATGTAAACTAATAAATACATACTACCTAATATACCCTCAATAATTTTTCTTAATACCAATTATTTATTCTAACACTAATCCCACATTAGAATTGAAGTTACGATTAACCTTGTAAAATCTGAAAAAGTTCAGATTTATACATAAACTTTGAGAAATCAGTTGAGGTAGTTCATCGCATATCACCCAACAAATCCTTTGCTATTATTGGTTTTCACAACGCAACGTGAAGAATTAGCAAGAGCCGAACATTCTTCTCCGTTTGGCTTATACTTCATCTGATCTCTGTCCTAGCATTAGGTAAGCTTCGATCTTTCCCCATTCGGGTTTTCCCTGTTTGCTTTTGTTATTTGATTTATCTTGAATTTTGTGTGAGTTGAGAAATTAGTTGCGGTAGTTCACCACATATCACCCAACAAATCCTTTCTTTTTAACATTGCTTTAAGTGGGGTATGATGGGGTTGGGCTTAAATGCCCTTATGGTGAAAAGCTTCTTATTCATCCTTTTTACAGGCATGGTAATCTGGCTCAGTTCATTCGTGGTATGTTGTTTGGCTTTTCGTATTCGTATTTGACGTTTGGTAGCTAAGAAAATGATGAAACTTTTCCTTCATATTGTTTGTTTTAGCGAATAGTAACATTTTTCTAGTATGTATAGTTTGAGATAAAGCCAGACGAAGATAACTATTTAAGTCATAGCTTTCTGCTTCTGTTCTCTATTATATTGATCTTACCATTTTTAGTATATTTTCTCCAAAATTGCTCGATAAATGGGTAAAGGTAAGAGAAAGAGATTCATGCTCCATTGTTATGTCTATTCCTCGGCTTGGTGGGATCTTAAATATGATCTCATTTAAACCTTTATCACATGATCATTTATTCCTCAGCTTGGTGGGGTCTTAAATATGATCTCATTTAAACCTTTATCATAATGGATATTGCATGCAGAATTTTGTCTTTATATTTTGTATTTATATATATATATATATATATATTAATTACCCATTTTACTTTTGAAAATGGAACGTTTGAAGTTAGGCTTACTTTTGATCCTACATCAGAGACAAGCATGGTGATTTCATCCACAAACTTTGCCTTTGCACATTAATTATTTGACACCTTTTTTCATTTACTTTTCTTTCTAGTTACTTTCACGTAAATAAAGTGTTAAAGATAAGCAACTCCAGCATAATAAAATCATTTGCAGTATGGGGAACAAAATTCAAATTAAGCACACAAACAAATTTTCAGCTGCTCTTGGTTTGTCTTTGAAAGAGAAACAAAAGAAAGAAACGTGGGAGTATTGTTGTCATCTTATTACAACCAGTGATGGTTTTTGTTTTTCTTCTTGGTCAGGTGAAAACAAGTTAGTTGTAGAGTTTGTTTAGCTACAAAACCCTCTTCCCTTCATCACATGCTTCCTTAGGTCAGGGATATGAACATTCTTAATATAATGCTTCCAATCTATACTTCCCACATCAAATCCAAAGCTCATCTTCTCATTTTCAGACATGCTTACCATCAATCTTTGAGTGTTACTGTTATCAAATCTACATCCTATATATATATATATATGTCTTCTAATGCTCCAAATCAGGAACGAAAAGCCTTCTCTAAGTTTCTTCTCACATTCTATATCCTTTCATGACATAAATGCTTTCTTTATGATCATTGGAGGTTCTTGCTATGGGTTGAGCTACTAAAAATGTCGATTATTTAATTTGAAAGGCACATACATATAGGTCAATTGTAACATCCCATCACCGATGAGAAGGGTAAGATAGTAATTTGGAACAGGTTAGGAGTGTTTAAATTTTTTTAGCTATGTTCATGCATTCATATATGCACGTGAATAGTAAATTTTGCATATGTAATGATTGTACATGCATTCATG
>JANZXP010000007.1:23104449-23125895 GCA_027576715.1 Erythroxylum flavicans | reverse complement strand
GAAAAATTCCCAGAAAATTTCCATAATTCTCTAAAAATTAGAGAATCACTTTGGACCTCTCCAATTCAATTATCACTCACAATATTTCTATTTGCAAAATTCCTCATTTGTTCACACTTATACCGGGACAATTGTCATGAATGCATGTACAATAAATTCTTATATGCACATAACTCACTATTCACAACTGCATGAGCATGAGGTGTGTTAATTTACCACACTTGGACCCGTTTCTCTGGTCCGACCCGTTCTCTGGAAACGGGATGTTACATGCTTAGCTGCTCAATATTAGTTAAACTTTTGCTAATAAAACGTTCTCTTCTTCTTGTTACATTTATCCATTATTTTTTAAAAAATATCGAAACATTATCTTGAGGATCTTATCGCCAATCTTATATAAATACAATATGGATCCCAAAGTTGCAATAAATTATCAAGTGTGGATTGTTAGAGTGGAAGCTTATATTGATTGATTAATAAAGAAAATGAAGCTTCTACCTTACTAACCAATTCAATATTTACTCAATTCAAAAATCAAAAGGAGAGAGAGAGTAAAGAAAATGAAAAGTTAGAAAAAAAACTTGTTTACAGCTTTCTCATCTACTATATTCATCTTCTTAAAGAAAAAGTGCGAAGGAAATAAAATAGTCAAAAATGTTGAATTTGATCTGAGCATTTGAGATGCAAAGAATGAAAGAATAAAAAATAATTAAGGATTATTTAATACAATGCTTAGCATTGTCAACAAAGCAAGACTTTTTTGTATTGATTTTTCTAATTATAGAACATTTTCAAAAGTCCTATTCACAATTCCTGAAAAGTTTCGAGTCTACAATTTCATTTATAGAAAAATTAAGGATTTTTCAAGCATTATCTTAGGGAAATTATTGAATGTATTACATGCCTAGCAACAAAGGAGGCTTATGAGACAAGAAGAATTTGTGGATCGTACCTTTCAAGTGAAAACACAACATAATAATGGTGGCAAGAATAAAAATCATAACAACAACCATAAACCCGTAGGTCAAGGAAACATCAACACAAGAAATAATAACACTCAAATTTTTCATCTTGTCTTTACTATAAAAAGAAAACAATCATCCATTTTAAAAGTGTTGGTGACGACTATATATAAATGTCACAAGTATGGTTAGTTAGTGAATGTGGAGAAGATAAGTAAGTCTAAAAAATATCAAGGAAAAGCCAAAACTAGATTTTATCAACCTTAAAGGAAGCACTTATCATGCTTTACCACTATCATCTTTACAAAAATTGGACTTATCGGTAATGTTTGTGTAAACAATATAACTTATGAAGAAGAAATCTTTAGAGAGCTTGACAAAACTACAATTTATAAAGTTAGAACTAGAAATGGAGTATATATTACAATAAAAATAAAAATAGTAGCAATTTGTACAAGTATAAAATTAATCTGTAATGTTTTATATATTCTAAAAATTGATTAAAACCTTTTACGTGTTGATTAACTATTGGAAAAGCTATAAGATGTTTAAAGAAAAAATTGTTTGATTAAAGATGCAAAAGGCAATGAAGTAATAAAGTTTAAATAAAAGGCAAAATCTTTGCTTTGAATTTGCTAGAGGAGGAGTAGGCCATAATAAATAAAGAAGATAACAATACAGTGCTTTGATGCATGAGATTTGGGACTATGTTATCACATTGCTATACTTTTTTTTATGAAGAAGAACAATATTATGGAAGACTTACCTAAATTAGGGGAAGAGCTTCATATATATTTTCCATATCTATGTAAGAAGTAGACAACATATTTTTTCCATAAAATAAGGCACGAATGGCTATAAAGAAGTTGTATTTATTATACATAGATATGGAATAACCTCAAAATATACCATCATTGAATGGAATTAAACACCTATTAAGTGCACCTTACACTCCTTAACAGAATGGTGTTGTGGAGAGTATAATGATTATAAAGGTGACTAAGTGTTAGCTACATGACACAAGATTGCCAAAGAAGTTATAGTTTAAGGCTCTAAATATGTTAGCTTTCTTTAAACAAGATGGAACTAAAAGTTTTACAAAACAAAGACTCTATTTGAGGAATAGTAACCAATGATTCTTAATATGAGAATATTTGGTTGCTTGTGTTTCTTTTACATTCCTTAGGTTAAGAGAGGCAAATTAGATTTTTTTTAAAACTAAGAATTTTTGTGTAGGTTATAACTCAATTTGAAAGGCCTAGAAAATCTATCCAACAAAAAAGTAATAAAGTTATTTTTATGAGTTAAAAATATGGAGGTTGTATAACGGTAACAAGAATAAGTTTCAGAAGGAGAATGATGAAAAAACCTATTAAAAGTACCATATCACTCTTTGAATTTATGAAAGATATAATGTTATAGTTCTAAGACATGTTAATTCATCCAAAGGAATAAAATTTGAAAAGTCTAAGATAGGCCTAGTTGCATCATTAACTAGACCTATTTACAACATTGCCTTACCCTGTTAGAGTGCGAGAAGTTTGATCTTTTCTTAGTGATACAAGTTCCTATAATAAATTCATCAATGATTTTTTGACAAAAACATTACCCCTATATAGATTTTTTTTAAAGTAAATAAATTTATTACTCTTTTCAAAAAGAGATACAAGAGTTACACCATACAAATAGATAAAGGGACGCCATATAATATGGAGATTAAATCATTTGTACAAATTCAATAGACCAACTAACGAGCTTAACAAATTAGCATAGTTGATGACTAATAACTAACAGCAATTCAACAAGGGAAATAAGGAAATTATCCACTATCCTAGTCTATTCGTAGATTTCATAATCTTCACATCAATCCAGGGATTTAATTGGCAACAAAGGTCAAAATGATCATACTATACTATAGCAAGCCCTATTTATAGGCTACATATTCGTTGATGTTAACTTAATTGGTCTATAGCAAGCCCTATTTATAGGCTATTTATTGGTTGATGTTAACTTAATTGGTTTTAAACATCATTGTGTCACATATCGAAGCCACTATATTATAGATGAATTCTTGCTCAACTTGTTTGATGCCTCTAAATACTCTTCGGTTCCTCTTAATCTATATGGAATAAACCACATAATTGAAATCCATTATAAAGAAATGAGTTCATCTTTTTTCAATCTTTATAGCTTGTATATCCAATCTGTAATTCCACTCTAAGTTTCCTGACCACTTTACAGGTCGAAGAGGCTAAGTATCTTATCCTATAATATAGCAGAAAAAGAAAATCGAAAGAACAAGTGCTTGATTTTTTCATCATCCTTATTACATAGCGCACATGATATTTCTAGAAATGTTAAATTTTATTATGTCCTTTGTTTTTATCCCTTTTAAGATTGCCAACTAAAAGATAAAAGAGGTTTTAGGAATTTTGCAACCTTGCTATAATATTTATTCGAAGATACTTTATGCTCAAATGATACAAAGATTTCCATGCAAGAATGATTTGTAAAGACTTTAAAATTATGTTTAAGCCATGTCTAGGAGTCCCTTATCTCTATTTGGATTAAGTGATGGTAGTCTTTCACTTACTTTAAAAAAATCCCTTGAATGCATGGTATGGATAACTCTAATTCACCTGATCTATGATTGGTTCAACTCTAGTCGAGTTAAGAAATGAAGCTATTAGTGAATTATAGTAATATAATAGGAAGAGAGAACCTAATTCAGTTCCATTTTTCATACCAGAACCATGTGCAACTATAATTTCTTATAATGCTCTTGAACTCCTTATGCACTTGATTTTTTAGTCCCAAAAATATACTTGAGAGTCCAAGATCTATTGGTTTTAGGTTGAGCTTTCCATAAGCTAGATACTTTTAGGAAATGAGTATGAATATATTTCACCTAAAGTGACTTTTTCATAGCTCTTATTTGTGAAATTCCCATACCCTTAGCATTTTGGTTTGCAAATATCAAACCATTTAACTTTGACACATAAATTTTTATCTTTTCTAGACCATAGGAAATTCCTTAGCATTCTTGCAATAGTTTTGATGATTTCAACAGGCAAACATATGTTTGACATCTAATATATATGAAAATGAAATAATATTGATGTAGTTAATTGTAATATTCCAACATGAGAGAGGGATATGTTGTAATAATTTCCTAGATTCTTTTGAACTAATTTTATAAGTGGTTGGCAATCCCTATAAGTCAACCCTTTGGTTATTATACAAATGCTTATCTATATGGGTGATCCTCTTGTTTGAATTTATTGGTTGACACAATATACTTTGTAAGGCTATTATATCCTTTAAAAATAAAAATTTACCCTTGCTTAGATTGACGCTAAGGTTTAATATATATCTAAATTCGTGTAGTGATCTGTAAAGGACGTTAAGTAAGTCAAATTTAGCTCCATGAAGTAGTAGGTCGTCTACAAAAGATAGACATATGATTTTAAACTTGTCATACTTATAATGAAACCTAAATTTAGCCTCTCTCAACCTATTGGAATTAACTATTCTTATTAATAATTTCATGTATAAATTGAATAAATATAGGGATAATGGATCTCCTTCCCTCAATCCTTTGGTTGCTTTAAAAGGATATGTAGGTTCACCATGTATGAGTATGCTATATGTCACTGTGGAAACACATCGTGATATCCATCTTACAAATTTTGGTGGAAAGCCCCAAACATCTAAAAGGCCAAATAATTCCAACATACTGAATCAAAAGCCTTATTTAAATCATCTTTAAGAGCACAACTTCTTCATTTTCTTTCTTTTGTGGTAATTCTTAAAAATTTTATGTGTAATAAGGATATTATTCCTTATTGATCTTTATTTGATGAAGACATCTTAGCAGGGATTAATAATGTCACAAAGAATTGACTTAAGTTAAGATATCATAATGTCAGATATTACTGCATAAATGACATGATAGTAATAAATTGATCTATAATCAACTAAAGTGAAATTGTTAGGTGTATTTAAAATAAGGCAAAATGTGTTTTATTACGCTCGGGTAAGAGTTTTCCATTTTAAAAAAATTCTTGTATTGTATTGATTATGGAAGTATTTATGAGTGGTCATGTTTTATGAAAGAAGTAAGCGTGAATCAATTTAGTTCTAATGCCATATCATGTCTTAAGCTTTAAAAAAGCATTTTTATATCCATTAGAGAATGTTTTAGTTAAGTGATCCACTATCTTGGAGTTGAGAGCTTGTGAGGTACAGTTTTTGATATCTTAAAGATTAAAGGAGGTAAGTCCTTAATGCCTAGTAACTTTTTGGAGTAGTTCAATTCCATGTTCTTAAAATTTCATGTTTAGTAACTATAAAGCCATCTAAGGATTGCAATGACACTAATGAATTATGATTTCTTCTTGCAAGCATAGCATTATAGAAAAAAGTCATGTTTTTGTCCCTTTCCCTCATCTAATTTATCTTAGCTTTCTATTTAAGTAATAAATGATAGACCTCTAATGCCTCTATATATCTAGATAGAGATTGTCTTTCTGACTATTTTAGTTTATCATCAATTGGATTCATATTGAGAAATTTGTAAGACTTATTTAAAGTTTGGAGGGTTTCTTTCTTAGCTATATCAATATTATTGTCAGTACTTTTGTTAAGGATTTCAATTCCTCTTTAAGGGACGTAATCCTATCATACATTTGAAAGCTTCAAAACCATCAACATGTTTATTCAAACCACTAACCATTGCTTCTATATTTATTAAAGTTGAATGTATCATTCCTTTTCAATATATAATTGTTCACCAGGATCTTTGTTAAAGAATGATTTAAACATAATGGATTGTTAAAATGTGCCTAGTTATTGGGAAATTTGGTAAGCTAGCTTGAATTCATTAATGCTTTATCCAATTTATTCCTTAAAAACCAGTCCTCAATCTGATTATTACTCTAAGTCAATAAATTCATATTGAATCTAATATATGCTACTCCATTATAACTTAAGTAGTTCATAAGATTCGCATTGCTATGCTTCATGCTAGACCTTATCCCTTTTACTTCTTGTTAAGATAGTTTACAATTGAAATCCCCTATTATTAACCATGGAATTGGCTGATAGCCTATCAAGCCATTAATTCTGTTCAAAATTTCCTCTTTTAAGTTTCAATATTGGGTGCATAAACCATTATTACACCAATTCTTATCTTACTTATTAGCAAAATAATATAAAAATGAATAAATTGGTTTGATTATGTACTACGAAGATGTTGGATTTGATTAGGATCATATAGGACCAAAATCATGCCATTGTAGTATTTCTACATAATTATTGATGATGCACTTGATTGTCTACTATAAAGAAGTTAGATGTGATTAGGGTCTTAAAAGATCAATGTCCTATATATGTTTTATTCCACATGGTTACTGTGATACACCTCCTTTTTATAGAAGAGAGGAGATTTTGAATCTTCCTCTTAAATTTTAAATAAGGTTTTTTTAATGTTATCAATGACTTGTTCAACTTGGGGGAGTGATCAATTAGCAATGAATCATTAGCATCCCATTTTGGAACTTGAGTAGTTCGTTTATCCATTTATTCTCTTATGTATCTTCTAAAAAGGGACACTAAATGTCTTTTTATTCATATCAGATGAATTTTCACTAGTAATCTCATCAATGGATGGTATAAAATCACTTTCTTTCTTTGAGTATCACACCTTATAACTTTTAATAATTCACTAGCTTAGTTTCTTGATTTGTTCTTATTATTAGTCTTTAACTTAACTTTAGCTAATATTTTTTCTTGTTTTTTCCGCCATTAGATCCCTAATAGTTTAGTATGCACCCTAGTATCAAACTTTTTCCTAGTTGGGATCCATGTTGGTTTTACCCCCTTGACGGTCTCTATTGATATGTGTCACCATAGATTCAATTATTATTTCATCCTTATTTTGCTTCATAATTATAATATTCTCAGGTAAACCTTTTCCCAAAAAGACTTCCATATAAATTCTAGCATATCATATCATATCCTCTTTAGTGTAGCTATTGGCTCATCTAAGCAAATAATTATGCTTGTTGAGTTTGTTAAATAGTTTAATCCTTCATTGATGAATACTCTAGAGGCACCTTATAAAAATTCACCCTTATAGGATTATTCTCCATCTTAATAGTGGCCCCTTCTAAGCGTAGTCTCTATTTTGATGGAGAATAGTCCTATATATGGGTGAAATTTTCATAAGGTAACTTTAGCATATTTGTCAACATAAGGATTAAGCCATTTAGCAAACTCAATAAGAATATTTTTAAAGCATGATTGACTTTCCACTTATCTTGCAAGGAACCAACTTAAGAATTTTATTATCAGTAGAGGCATTACTGAACCTAAATATGGACATATCTTCCTCATTATTCAAAACACATTCCAAAGTCAACTTCTTCTAGGTAGTTAATGCCTAATGGTGAACCTAGGGAAATACAAGTCTTTTCTCAATGAAAATTTTGATTGAGGATGTACACCATTTTTTAGCACCATTTTACAAGTTTTCTGCAGGTGGTTAGGCAACTGACAAACTAGCCCTAAAGTTGGCATTATGTATGTTATCTTATGGAAAACAAAAATGTCTCCAACTAATTGCCTCTATTAAGACTTAAGACATTATTGATGGTAATGGTATGTATTTAAGATGTGTTATCATTCTTCCTAGAAAGGAACAAAACAATACTTGACGAAGAAGAAGGAGTTATAGTTCTTGGGAGTGCTAATTTACTTAAGTCAGGCTAGATCAAAGGAGGAAGTCCATTGGCTTATAACGAAGCTTGGGTATGGGCTGTAGAGGAGGATGAAATAATGGAGGCTTCCGGAGAAAGAGGTTAAAAATCTAGGAGAGGAATTGATGGAGCAACCATGGACTAACCTAGCTCTGCCATTAAGATTCCAAAAAAGGTAAGGAAATGGATTTGGTATTAGGTGGGATAAATCATGCCTAATATCGTTATATGAAAAAGGAAAGAGTTAAAATATTGTTGACTCTAAAAGCAGCAAGAAGATAAGCTTAGAGAAAGTCGAATTTGCATTTATGCAAATTGCTTCAAAAAGATATAATTTTTAATTTTTGTAAGGAGTATAAAGAAGTTTTTAACAAGATAAAAGGGTTGCTAATCTTAATGGGTGAGATATACTTCTTTTAAGTTTTTCCTTTTACCAATCTATTACCATAACCAAAGTAAGTGCAATATTATTGGTAAGTAATAAAATGGTAAGTAGGGATTGAATCCTTCTAGGAAGCGATGATAAATTTTAATGGATAATGAAATATAAAATAAAGCTAATTAATGGAATAGTCAAGAGAATCAAAACAAAAATAATTAATCAAAGATATAAGTCAATTACAATTTTATACTTAACTAAGTATTTTCCCTAGTATAACTCTTGATTTCATTATTTAATTAATTTAAAATGGATATACAATCTGGACCTTTAGGACTTTCTAGACATTGAAATTACACTCTTTCAAGCAACAATCATCTACTCTTTAGTTAGTTAACCATATCTCTTTAGTATTAATGTGTTAAGATATGTGAAATCCCATGAAAGGTTTCACCTTAAAACTAAAGAAATCATATAGATGTATATCTAACACCTCATTTAACCCTTCTACTTAAGTTATGATACACTAATAAGCAGGCTTTCTCGAGGAATTTATAAATGAATATAGGTTAGATTTAATGGCAAGCATAATTAATTCTGGATTAAAATTAATCAAATATAGCTTATGGAAATATATTACACTTTATAGATTAAAATTAGTCAATTTATACAAGAATAAATGCTAGAGTTTTTACCTAAACATATAAAAATATCTAGCTACTAATTATGTTCAAAATATAAACAAAATCAAAGACATCATAATATAAATAGTTATATATGAAATTTTTGGTGATGTTAACAGTTTGATCCATTGAGATAACTTTAGATCTTGGTTTTTCAATGTAAAATAATTTTAGAATCAACCTTTGAAGGGTTTGTGAACCTCTTAATGAGTAACCCTAATCTTTAAAGAAAAATAGATGTTTCAAGTGTGTAAAATCTTTAAATTCCTTTTAAAATTAGGATTTTTGCACTTTAAATATATTTTTATACATGGACATAGTTTAGACCATGATTTTGGATCCTCCTATTTTATATAGGAGAAGACACATCTCTGGCTTGCTCATACCCCTAGATTATGGATGCTTATGTTTATCTTATGACTTGCACATAGTTTATGGTACAACTATGGCTTAAACAATGTTACTACACAAAATTTATTCAATGCGACAAAATCTCTCCCTACATTATGTTCTAGGTCTTACCTCCTATATTTGATCCATATAGGGCACGAGTGTAGTCAAACTGTGTTCTTCTAAGAATTATTATTTTCTCCATAATTTTACTTGAATTAGCCTCCAATTCTCGATAAATTTCATCTTAAAGAGAAATAAGCACAATTTCTTCAAAATATATCAAAAAATGTAAAACAAGGTAGTTTAATATGAAAATCAAGTAAAGTATTTAAGAAAATATGTTTATGTTTCAATCACATCAAACATATGCACTAGTGATACCACCAAATTTGAAGTTACCTTTTGAGATCATGTATGATGCTAACAATTATGATGTAGGAGTTGTGTTAGGCTAAAGAGTTGGTAAAGTTGTTACGCCATTTACTATGCTTATAAGACCTTAAATGGTGCCTAATTCAGTTATTCCACAATTAAAAATAGCATGTATCTACTACTTTTGCTTTAAAGAAATTCCAATCTCTTGATAAATGTTAAAAGTTATCATTCATTATGATCATGCAACTATTAGATGATTTCTTACAAAGAGGGAAGCATGACTAAGGCTGATTAGATGGATTATCCTTCTTCAAAATTTTGAATTGGAGAAAAGAAAAGCAAAAAGGAGAAAATTTTGATGTTGTTGACCATCGTAGTTAACTAGTTCATAATGTGGGTGAAATTGCTATACAAGAAACATTCTTGATGATTAGATCTTTTCTCTTAATATTGCACCACTATGGTATACAAATAATGTTAATTATTTAGTTATTGATGTGATTCCATATGACTCAATTAGATATAAACAAGAAAAGTTTAAAGAACAGGACAAAACATTATGCTTGGGTGATCTATATTTATAAAAAAGTTTTCATGATCTAGTGATAAGAAAGTGTATTTTTTAAAACAAATTTTATTGTATTCTAACCTTTTATCATAGTTATTCATGTGGCAAACATTTTGGACCAACGAGAATAGTTTGGAAGGTGTTAGTGTATGATTTTTACTAGTCATCCTCGTTTAAAGACATGTACTAGTTCAAGTCTCACATTTTTAACAGGTTTGAGATATCAAAGGCTAAGACAAGGGCACCTATTTTTGCAATAGGATGGTGGAGGCATTGCTCAATAGATACCATGTGAACTATAAAGTCTCTGTACCTTTTATCCACAAACCAATGGTGAGGTTGAAACTTAAAGATGCATTATGGGTCATATAAGGCAACCACTAAGACACTTATTAGCATGTCCCTGTACAGATTGATGTTTGGAAAGCCATTTTATCTACTAATAGAAATAAAGCAAAAAACCTATTGGACAATCAAATAGTGCAATATGAATCTAAATGAAGCCTTCACCTAAAGAAAATTGAAATAATAAGAGCTTACAGAGTTAAAGAATGATGCTTATAATAGTTCAACCAATTACAAAGAAAGAACCAAAACCTTATATAATAAGACTATTTTGAGAAAGAAATTTGTTATCGGATAGAAACAAACATCTTCTTTTTGATTTAAGGTTAAGGTCAATTAAGGTAATTGTGATCTCTTTGGGTTAGAAATCTTGTTATAATTAATATGTTTCCTTATGGTGCAATACGAATTCAAAACTTAATGATAAATAAAGAATTCAAGGTGAATAGCCATCATTTTATGCCCTACCATGAAGGAATTCAAGTAGATGATGTTAAAGGAGTAAAGTTTCAACATTCAATTTATAAAGAGTAATATGAACAAGAAGAAGAGTCGAATAAACCACAATACATAAATGAGCTACTTGGGAGACAACTTAAGAAATTAGATTTACTTTTCTATTTCCTCATATCTGTCTCATTTATTTAATTATTATTGATTCCTTTTTATGTCTCTCCTTTGCATATTTAGTTTTTTTATTAAGGTGTGGGAGAGGAATTGCTCCGAGATATGCTTAGCTGGAAAGTTTTCTTTTAATTTGTTCTAAATGGAATAAATTGTAATACATGATATAGGGTTTAATTTGTTGATTATGAAAGTGGCATATATTGAATGATTTAATTCATCAAAGATATAAACTTTAATTAACATTAACAGTGAGTTCAAAAAAAATGTAAAATTTTTTGGTAAATTACTTAACCTTATAAGCTTTTATGCCATATGAGATTGAGTTATCTATATTAATCTATGTTTTTCTTTATGTGTGATGTTCTTCTTTATGGATATGTCTTTAGAACTTGCTTTGAGCTGATTTGAGATTACTATCATATATATGTGTATAAAATAATGAAAGTCATCTTTGAATTAAATAGCCAACTTAAATAACTATCTCTTATTGGCAACTTTAAGTATTATAACTTTTTTATATCATTAAAACTCATCATATGATCCTGATCTTAAATTTAAATATCTTTACTAACTTTAGGGGTCAGTAGTTCATTTGAATCAAATTAATAAAACAATTTTATAAAAGAGAAATCTAAAGATAAATGTGGTGGTATGCTTAGTGAATAAGTGATATTTTTATTGAATGTAAAGTTAGATTACATTTGAACTATGGACTTGGATATTTACATTTGATTATGTCACATGTATGAAAAAAATATAAGAGTTATTTGTGTGACATGACAATAATATTTTATATTCTTAATGAGGTGATGGAGTGAATGAAGAAGTTATTGAGTATTTGAAAGTATAATGTAGATTATAGGTGCCTAATTACTTTATCTACCCAGTTTATGTTTCAAATGCTCTACTAATTTCATTGGTTTTATCCTTTTTATTCAAAAAAATTCTCACCTTTGACCCAAACACCATTTTAATTGAGAAATAAAGACCTTTTTTATTTATGCATATAATCTAATTAGCAGAGAGTTTTTATATTAACAATCCTATCATAAGATTTATATATAGGAAGACCTGAGTGAAATACTTGACCCATGAAACACTTGGGTGACTAAACCAAAATTAGTGAGCGAAAGTTTTACTAAATTCTTTTACTTACTTTTGATTGAAACTAATGTGTTTACTTTTGTTTAAATTTTCTTTTGAACCTTAATTATAAGACATAAAGTTTAGTTGAACTTTATTTAGATCTATATCTTATAGTGTGTATAATTTTTTATATCAAGCGAAATGAATTAGAGGATTTTTTTATTAATGTTTACATTAGAGTGTTTGTCCAAAGACAAATAAAATCTATGGGAGAATTTGATAGGAATACAAAATGACATGCTTTACCCTCTTAATAATTAGTCATTTACACTTATTTTATTCTTAAATATATTTATGGTGCTTATATTTAGATTTAGGATGCAATTAGAAGTGTTAAGTGCAAAAATAAGTTATTTGGATAATTTTGGATAATTTTAAAATTTATTATAAAATAGGCATAACTTTATCACACAAGATCTAATTGAGATGATATGGAAAGCTTAGAAAGAATACTAAAACTTTCATGGTTTAGGTTTATATTATATTCACAAGGTAAAAGTCAAACTTAAAGAAAAAATGGAATATTTTATAATAAGAAGTTGAAATTAAAGATATGATCTGTCGCATAGACTGATGGGAGGCCATATGATAGAGAGAAAATCCAAGAATAGATAAGGTTTGAGATATGAACGTATCTCAATTTGTGTCTAATGCAAGATTCAAAGATACAACTGGTCTGAAAATATCCAATCTAATCTCCCATTAAGCTATTAGGATGGATTAAGGTATTAAAAAATATTTAATAAGCAACTTTTTCTTACCTTCAAAATTATAGAAATATCCATAGTCTCACACACACTCGTATAAAAGGTTTTGTTCATTCCTAGAGTTTCATATAAAGGAATTTGTTAAGACCATTCAAATAGTTTCATGCATATGATATGTTAATAAATTTCTAAATGGAAGTATATAAAATAAGTCCTCTTAGATAACAAAAAATAGGCAAATACTCATATTTAGGAAAAAGATCATAATAATTACCTTTTTGCTCTGAAACCAATATTAAAAAATAATGATAATTAAAAAGAACTAAATTGTGAAATCTAATTCATGTATAAGAAAAAAATATTTTTGAACATAAAAAATATTATTCATATAATATAACATATACTTATCACTAATTATGTTAGTCAAAGAAATACTTATATATAATTTGTATATTAAAAGTATTTTGATATTAACTTATTGATAAATTTTCTAAGAAGAGGTTGTTTATGTGACTTAAACCTGTGACCTTATGGTCACAAATGAGCAACTTTACCAGTTGCTCTAAAGCTCACCCTCAAAAGTCAAAGCCAATGTACCCTGTGCACAAGGCTCCCCGCTTTGCAAAGGTCGGGAGAGGGTCATCAATATAAGCAGCCTTCCCGTTGTAATTTTTACAAAGAGGATGTTTCCGTGATTCAAACTTGTGACCAGAAACTTTTACCAGTTGCTCTAAGGCTTTCCCTATCTTTTATCTCTTTAAAAACACTTCTTATATATTTCTTGTAAATAGTTGGTGTTTAGAGAGAGTTAATTTCTAAAAGAAAATTCTATTTATATATAATAAAACACATTTATTGCATATTTAATTTTTATAATAATGTATCTTTTCATATGAGACACTTTTAAAAACAAAATGGAGATTATTTTATAATAAGATATTTTTAGTTCAAAATATAAAAATGTACGCAATTAATATAAAATTATTTAGTAGTCAACTTATCCTAAGCTAGTGGTTGGTGTTAAGCCTTCAGAAGTTGTAATAATGTGCAAGATTTGACAGATGCACAATTCTAACCTTGTGTAGGAGTCCATTAATTATTTTTATAACCTATTGATCTGTGCATGTTGCCATTAGTGAAACACTAACCATAAAGTTTGAGTATGTTAAGCAAGTTAAAGGATTAGTGGATGACAAAGACAAAGATATTCTCTTATACTAATAGTGAGAAAGAAAATCTTAATTCAATTGTAGAGGTTGTTGAGAAAGGATTAAAATATCTTTGTAATCAAAGACATTATAGAATTTCTTAAAGATGGTATACTCCTCAAATTTATTTCGGTATACGCCTCAAAATTGTTTCAAGCTATATTATAATAAAGAGATAACATATTTTAAAGTGACTAACATTTTGAGATTTTTTCAATTAAATGTCTAACCTTTTAAAATTTTCAATTAAGTGATCATCCTTTTATAATCTTAACAACTCAATTCAGAATGTTAATTTTGTTATTATTTTATTTATTTGGCTAATGAAGTCTTTATGTCGATGATATGTAGGCATCCACGTGAAAAATTAATTGCAGCTAATCATCGAAATGGATCAAAACACCTAACCCGATATGCGAAAGAGGATATGGGTAAGGTTTTTGGTCTACAAGAATAATTAGTTGATAATTAATTTTTCACGTAGACGCTTACATGTCATGGACAAAAAAGATTTTGTTAGCTAAATCATCAAAATTCTAATAAAATTAATGTTTTGAACTGAGTTGTTAAGGTTACAAAAAGTTGGTCACTTAATTGAAATTCTTAAAAATTTGGACACTAAATTTAAAAAATCTCAAAATGTTGGACAATTTAAAATTTGTCATTCATATAATAAATTAAAAACATCATCATGGCATACATTCATATAGCTCAACTCTTTCAAGCACTACCATATTGGTGGTGGATTTATGAAGCATATACTGGTTAACGAATTCCTCCAACCTATCTTTGACTTATGCCAGCTTTCAAAAGGCCTCCTCATATTATATCTCTTAAAAAAACTTTGTTAACAATCCAAAATCTCAAAAGAGATGGAGAAAATAAAATTTATCTTACTGATATTTCAGTGACAAAAGGTACACATATATACAAGAATGAATTTCTATAATTAGTCTATTTTATTATGATAATTACAAAATTTATTCCACAAATCTCGTCATATTATTGACTCTTTTGATGCCCCCTTCAAGTTAGAGAGTGAATATCGAGAACTCTCAAGTTGTGCTTCATTACTTCCCTTTCTTAGTGACTTAGTGAACAATGATGGAAGTTGTAGAATAATAGAAAATACAAGAGAGGAAAATGACTGCAAATTCCCTTACACTTTTATTGATGTAAATGAGCCTTTAAATAAACAATAAACATAATAAATTAAAGTGAAAATAAAACCCAAGAAACCATGATTAACACTTCTAAACTCTTCCATAAGAAAACATGCCCACTAATAGCTATCATAAAAACTAACTCTTAAAGACTAATTTAAAAATAAAAATAAAAAACTTATTGACTACACAGCCCATGTCCAATAATCCCTCCCTTAAACTGAACATTGCAAGTTTCAGTTTAAAATGAAATTGCCCAATAGTTTTCTAAGCTTTTCAAATGTATCCCTTTTGAGTGCCTTGTTGAAAATGTCAACTACTTGGTCTTCACTCTTGCAATAAACAAGTTAAATTGCTCCATCATTGCAAAGATTTCTCAAGAAATGGTACTTCATATCAATATACTTGCTCCTTCCATGCAAAACTGGATTCCTTAAAAATTTGATCGCTAAATTGTTATCACAAAATATAATAGTTGCTCCCATTTGCTTAAACTTCAGTTTGTCTAAAATTCTTTAAAACAAATAGCTTGATAAGCAAACATTGTTGCATAAATAAATTATGCTTCAATGGTTGATAAAATAACAGTTGGTTGCTTTTTGGAAAGCTAAATAGAATAATAGTTGGTTGCTTTTTGGAAAGCTAAGTAAGTGCTCTTTCTATCATCATGATCACCTGCAAAATCACTATCAATAAAGCAAATAAATCTATTTTTTCTCCTCTTTTATAAAGCAAACCAAATTCTTTAGTTACTTGGAGGTAGCGAAAGATTCTCTTTGCAGCAAGCAAGTGAATTTCCTTTAGTTTCTTTATGTATCTGCTGATCAAGCTAACGACATGCATTATATCTGGTCTGATTGCTGTAAAGGACATTAAACCCCACAATTTGTTTATAAAGAGTCTCATTCTCCTTTTCTCCTTCAGTTTCTTTCACAAGCTTCAATCTTACTTCTGTTGGTGTGTTAACAAGGTTGCACTCCTTCATTTGAAACATATTCAACACTTTTTGCACATACTTCTTTTATGAAATAAAAATTCCAATAGTTCAATTCCAAGAGAGTAATGAATCATCCTAAGATCAGAGATATCAAACTCTTCCATTATGGACATCTTAAATTTCTCAAACATGGAATTATCATTCCCAGTAAAGATCAAATCATTGACATATAAGCATACTATCAACATTTTACACCACCATCACATTTAACAAACAGAGGATGCTCATAAGAACACTTCTTAAAACCCTCCCTAGCAAAGTATGCATTAATACAACTATAGCAAGCTTTTGTAGCTTGCTTTATTCCATATAGTGCCTTTTCCAACTTATACACATTATGTTATTCACCAATTTTAACATAGCTAAGAGGTTGATCAATAAATACCTTTTCATCAAACTCTCTATGCAAGAAGGTTAATTTCATTCAAATGGAAGATAGGCCATGAGTTTTGAGTTCTAAGTGCAATCATAAGTCAAACTGTGTCAAACTTTGTAATTGGTGCAAACACTTCACTATAGTCAACTCCAAACTTTTGCTTGTACCCCTTTGCTATTAGCCTTGCCTTGTACTTGTCTATATCTCCATTCTCCTTCAGTTTGGTCTTGTAAACCCATTTGACTCCAACAGTTTTATGTCCCTTTGGAAGCTCTATTAGCTCACAAGTGTTGTTTCTTTCAATGGCTGCGATCTCTTCATCTATTGCTTTCCTCTACTTTGCTTCTTTTGACAGCTTCTTCAATAGTGGTGGGATCACAATCTAAAAATGGAACAAAATGAGTGGATCCTCAGTTTTATCAATTCAGGTACTTTATACTCTTCCATTTACCCTGGCCTTCTTCTTATACGTCACTTTCATTTACAGCTGGTAATGGATTTTCTACTGGAGGCTGCTGCTCTTCATCTTCATTTTCATTATCAAATTCATCTGCAGTTTGTTGATTGTCATCGTCACCCCATTCCCACATGTTTTCTTTATCAAAGATAAAATCACGACTAATAATGATTTTCTTGTGTTGGGATTATACAACTTTTAAGCTTTTAATTGAGTGCTAACACCAAGAAAAACACATTTTTCTCCCTTATCATCTAGCTTCTTTTTCTTGTCATCCGGGACATGTGCATAGGCAATGCACCCAAAAATTCTGAAATGCTCAACTCTTGGTCTCCTTCCATTCCATGTTTCCTCCGATGTCATATTTTGAACAACATAAGTGGAAGATCTGTTCAAAACATGAATGCTCCAATTTACTACTCCCAGCCAAAATTGCTTTGGTACACCACTTTTTGTTAAGAGACTTTTCACCATATTCATGATAGTGCGATTCTTCCTCTCATAAACTATTTTTTATGGTGGGAATGTTGTTGTAAGTTGTCTTTTGATCCTATGAAACTCACAAAAATTTATGAATTCTTGTGAGTTAAATTCACCTCCACGATCTGTACGTAAAGTTTTGATCGAGTTCTCCACTTCCTTTTCAACTAACATCTTAAATGCTTTGAATGCCTCAAACACCTCAAATTTTTCCTACAAAAAATACACCTAAGTTTTTCGACTATAATCATCAATGAAAGTAATAATATATCGTTTACCCACATTGGAGCTAGGATCAATTGGGCCACATTTATCTGAGTGTATCAGCTCCAAAACCTTCTTTGCTCTCCTTGATTTCCCTTAAGGAAATGGACTTCGAGGTTGCTTACTAATTGTGTGCTCTTCACACACACCAATGGGAACTGGGAATTGAGGAAGACTAGTTACCATGTTCTTTTGTTGCACCATTTTCAATCCTTCAAAGTTCAAGTGACCATAACGAAAATGCCATAGTCATGTCATGTCTTCACTCTAATTGATAAGCAAGCTTGTCTGGTGGGATGTAGATATAGAGGGAACAAGCGATTCTTTATCATGTTCACCCGAGCAATTAAGCCCATCTCATCATCATGGACTTGTCATACACCATCTTTAATGGTGACTACATAACCCTTCTCTTGCAACTGGCCCACACTAATCAACTTTGTCTTTAAGTCAAGCACACAAAAAATCTGAAATTGTGTTGATATTGTTTTCTATGGTTTGAATGGATATTGTCCCAATGCCCACAACAACTTTTTCTGAATTGTCTCCAAACTTGACAGTCGTTTTGAATGATTCATCAAGCTTGGAGAATGCTTTATTGTCGTCACACATATGATTTTTAAGGCCCATATCCAAGTACCATAGACCTTTTTGCATTTCTTATTTCACGTGACACAAGAGACACTTCATTTTTCTCGTTTTTCTCTACAAAATTAGTTCTTTCTCCATCTTGTTTATTCAAATTAGTTCTACATTAAGATTGATAGTGACCATAACTATGACACCGGTAGCATTTAATAATAGTGTTTTGTATGATATTTTAGGGTTTAATTTTTTACGCATTTTGTGTTAAATTGAGTGTTGAATATGCATTTAGGGCTTAATTAGATTAGTTTTTGTGTTTAAATGTTTTTATGGGTTTGTTTAAATATTTGAGCTTAAATTATATATTTTTTAGGTACCTTGATGTGTGTGCTAGTGTTACAGGGTAAACAAGAAAGAACGGTGAATATTTAAAGAGTTTCGGGCCAAAACATACAGGCCACGATCGTGACAGAAGAGGAAGAGCCAAAGGCAGCCAAGCAACGATCGTGCACCAGGAGCCATGATCGTGACAGAGAGCGTCAAGTCAAGCCACGATCATGATAGAAAGGAAAAAGTGGCAGGGGTCATGATCGTGCCCTGCGTCGAGCTATCATGAAAACTCAATTTTTGGGTGATTTTTTGGACCATTTTGACCCTGAGTTTGATCTAGAGCTGCTACTGAATAAATAGAACAATACCTAGCAGCCACCATCAGACGTTAGAGAGCCAAGAGAGCTGCACAAATGTTAGATTCTGCCGAAAATATGAGAGAAAACCTAGATAGAGATCAATCGATTGAGGAAGGAGACGAAGGAAGAGAGGCACGGAGATACGCTTGACGCAACGTACTTGCCGAAACAGGTGGTTTCCTACAGTCGCAACTCCGAGATCCATTCTGATAGTATCTTCTATTTTTTATTTCGATTTCATTAATTTATGGAATTTGAGATTGATTAGAAATATTTGTCATTGAGTGTTGATTTTTCTGTCTAAACATACCTTCGGGTTTATTTATTCTTGAGATTAATAAAATTGACTTGATTGTATTTTATTTCGATTTATTGTGATTCAATTCGATTCTTCATAACTGGGCTATAAACTGGGAGGATGAGCCAATGAAAATCATCAATTTAAGTTAATAAAAGTTAGGTAAATCGATAGGCAGAGAATGGAATCAAACTGGTAGAGTCGTGTAACGAGAGATCGAGCACAGATTCCCGGTAGGCTAATAGACAACGTTAGAACTAATTTAAGTTTTGGACAAATTGCAGATCGAGAGATCACAATTTCTATAATTTGAATTAGGGATTATTAATGAGGGCTAAGAATTATAACTAGAGAGAGAGTATTTCACCCTATGATCATCTAAATTAGAAATTTCATAATTGGGTAGATTTTCTTTAATTTCGAATAGATTCCCCCTTTTTCTCAATTGGTTGCTTCTAGGTTGAAATTTGGATTATTTGTGTGAGTTCGCTTTTGTTTGTTCTTTGGGTGCTTTAATTTCTCATATTTGATTCTCGATTGATTTAAATTTCTACACTAGTTGTTAAATTAGGTTTTGCGAACTTAGATGATGTTAGATTTTAGGACTAGTTCCCTTCTCATGGGATCGACACCTTAGATACTACGTGAATGACCAGTGCGCTTGCAGAATTTACTGAGGTTATAAATAGTAAAACTTAGATTATACATAACCTTGCGAATAAGTTTTTGGCATCGTTACCGAAGAAGGCAACTTAGTTCTGTAGTTTAAAGCGTTAGGATACTCTTCAATTTTTGTTTTTGTTTTGGTTAGTTTTACACAGGAATCGTGCTCTTACATGAACACAAGAGTCACAAGGGATTCGAGTCGAGCAATTGAGACATCAGATTTAGACATAATACGTTTAGAACGAGCCCTTAGGAAAGCTCGGTGAGAAGAAGAAGAAGAGATCAAGAAAGCGAAATTGGCTGAGGAATTCCAACGCAACATGGATCAAGAAGTCAACCCTAGTAAGCAACAACAGAGGACCCTCATGGACTTTATAAGGCCAGGGTTTAATCCTACGAACCAAGGAGTGGCTAGACCACCTGTTCAAGCGGTCTCCTTGGAAATTAAGCCAACCCTCCTGAACATGCTTTAACATAATGTCCAATTCTATGGAGTGGCAAATAAGGACCCAAACGCTAACATTGTGAGTTTTCTCGAGATCTGTGATACTTTCCAATATCATCAAATGTCAGAAGACGCAGTGAGAATTAGGTTGTTTCCTTTTACGCTTAGGGATAGAGCAAAAGCTTGGTATCATTCACTAAGCCCCACTAACATCATGACATGGGACCAGCTAGTACGTGCTTTCTTGGATAAATACTTCCCACTAACAAAGACCACCAAGATTATTAAGGAAATTTCAATTTTCCAACAAGGTGATGGGGAGTCTATTTATGAAGCGTGGGAACGTTACAAGGATCTGCAGAGGAGATGCCCTCACAACAATTTACCCAAGGAGTTCCTGCTATAGACATTTTATAACAGAATAACCCCACAGACTAGAGGCACCATCGATGTGGCGTCTGGAGGATCTTTAACGAGGAAGATGGTTGATGAAGCAGAGGAATTAATAGAGGAGATGGCCAGTAATAGCTGCTTATGGGCTAGTGAACGTAGTAGGTAACCTACCAACTTTAGGGAGCAGAAGGGAGTTGTAATTATTGATCAGATGACAGAGATGCAATCTAAGATCAACAACTTGATGTGACAACTCAGCAATATGAAGGCATCATCCTCAACTACATTAAAGGTCGCGCAATTGAAGTGTCTATGCGGCCAGTTGGATCATGATATGGTGGACTGCTTATTGATGAGAGAAGACAATCTGGAGCAAGTTCATTACATGGGAGCTGAATTTGGACGTGGAGGGGGTAATAATCCCTACTCCAACACATATAACCCTAGGTGGAAGAATCACCCAAACTTCTCCTGGTCTAACA
>JANZXP010000007.1:23066777-23076921 GCA_027576715.1 Erythroxylum flavicans | reverse complement strand
CTCCATAACTGCCTTCTAACAAACTTGCCTACATGGCAGCTGTAACTCCCCCTTTCCCCATTTTGTTTCTACGTACATATGTTTTAATGGGCTTGGTTGGTATGGGCTGAGGAGATGGTGGATTGTTAACACATTAGGACTTCACATAGGAATATGTGTGCACATATTTATAACGTGTGCGCATGGCCATTTCTCTTTTTGCCTTTTAAAAATGTATTACTGGTTCCAAGACCAGTACATAGTTTTTCTATCCTAGTGAAACGCCCAACAGTATACATATGTTACATAGAAACAGAAAATGAATACATAACAAAAACCACAACAAGCCTTGCAAAAGGGGCAGTGGTATAACAGTTCACGGTTCCATATCATTTTTATCTATTACATATTAATAGATACTTAAATTCCACCACATAGATCCCATAAATTATAATCAGTCTTTCTATTTCAGCAAAATAACCTTCCATTAATTCAACTTTTCCAGTTCAATCAAGATGTTGTTTACCTCAACTTCCATGATATAAGAAGGGAAACAAGTATCATTAGACCAATATATGTCATGTAACCATGGGCATCAAAGACACCAACAAGGATAGAACAGGATAACCTAGCAACTCACTTTTTTTTGGGTGAAAACAGTAACTGAAAAGACCTTAGTAAGAAAGCAAGACACCATTATGCAACAAAAATCCTGGATCCTATTTGAAGATCCACAGATCATGAGCTTATCTTTAGTGGGTTCACAAAGCATCATGATGCTTGTCCTTAAGGTCCTCAGCTAAAGCATAGAAACCTATAGGTTATTTGACAAGGTAAAACAACCCATCCCGATGCTTGAAAACAAAACAATTCTCATGATCATTGACTGGAATTAGGATGCTCCAAAACAAGATGAGCCAGATTAATCACAAATAAGAGCAAGAGTATCAGCTATGATACGTGAGATTATCATAAACCAAAACAAACTAACATGAACAAAGAAAATGATTATACCTATTAAACAATCATTATTTTGGGAATCAACCAGATTAACAATGAAGCAGAGCCGTAAATAAAAATTTAAGCTACGAAGTTTCAGTCGAACTCAAAATGACGAACAGGATCCCTTAATCTCTAATAAAATGAAGTAAAATAGAAGAAAATAAACACAAGAAGAAACGAGGGAACGGCACGTCAAAGGAAATAAACAACCAATCACTTGGAAATTTCGTCGAACAGTTGGCGAGCCAAATGCTGATGACCACACATAGACCAAGGACGAAAAAGTAGAGAAAACATAAAGCCATAATAAGTTAAGCTAAGAAAAAGAGACAAACAAGACATGGCTGATCCCAGAAATGAACAAGAAAGGAAGCATACATGGTGATGAATAATGGAAGGAGCTCAGCTCTTGCTGTCACTGCAAGAGGAACGGAGGTTTCCGGAAAGTAAAGATATTATTGGGCCAGTTTTCAGAATAGGCTAAACCGGAAAGTAAAGATACTATTGGGCCAGTTTTCAGAATAAAAAACTTTGTTTGAGTTTTGTCGTCTTGTTTTTAAAAATTATGAAAATTATAAAAGTAATTTTTGCTTTCCACTTGTGTTTTTTTTATAATTTGATTTATTAACAATTAAATATATATTATTTAATTCTTTAATATATTAATTATTAATAAAAATATGAATAATTTAATTTAATACTATATATTTAACTAGCTAAAATCAATTATTAATATGAAATAGGAATAATTTAATTGTATTTAATTTTTAAATTAAATTAATTTAATAAATATAATTAAATTTAAAATATCTTCAAAATATATAAATTTCATATAATATTTGATTTAATAATTAAAATATATTTAAAGTAAATATTAATTTATAAATTATTTATTTAATAAAAAAATCATTTCTATTATTAATTTATTAATAAATATGATATAATAAATTAAACAAATTTATTTAATTAAAAATAATTTATATTTAATATTTCATACCGTGATAAAAATATAACTACAATTATATTAACAACTGAATAAATTTTTGTTTTTATCTGAAAAAACATAAACTAAAAGCAGAAAATTAAAAATCACGACAAAAATACAGAGATAGAACCAAACGATCCCCTAGTTAATTATGATTTATCTTCATTTTTTATTATTATGTCTTATTTTAATTTAAATTTGTGTATATCTAATTATAAATTTATTATAAGATTTTGTCTATAAATTAGAGTTTTAATTTTTATATAAACAAAAATGCAAATTTCATATTTATATCTGTAAAATAGACTCTTAAAATAAAACCATGTAAGTTTTCATATTTCTCATTCGGTGTCTTTTATCATTAGTTCATGCGTACAAAGTACTAACGCAATGGGTTGATTGATGTCAAGCAAAATCTGCAGTACTGTACTTGAATGGATTGGGCCAAGTAGTCATTTACAGGCTTTCTAATTCCTTATTTGCTGTCTTCTCAAACATCGGTAAGTGAAAAGGACTCTGGTTCCAAAGCTAAATGTTGTTCCGGTAAGGACAACTTCAACATTCCAATATCATAATAGGTTTTGGTGCAGACATTTATGCGTACATCCAAGGACTAGCAGGATACCCCAAACACTCAGTAAATTTTAGTTAAAGAGAGGCAAAAAAAGAACAATATAGATCATCGTGTCTTCACATCAACATACTGAGCAGAAAGAGAGAGGCCAACTACCATAGGTAAAGTAGGCCAATACTCTTTTAACCTACTCAACCCCAATCAATAAAGGGACCAAAAGGCCTGCAGTGCCAGAGAAATTTGCCTAGTTGTGGTCCCTGAGTCCGAAGGTTGAAGAAATGCAAGCAACAACCATGTTCTCCCCAAGTTCCATGCACTTTTCTTTCATCTTACTCTATCCTCTAACGTCCTCAGCCATCTCAACTTCTGTTAGTTTTTCTTTTATTTGGGTATAATAGATAAATCCTTAAACAGAATAACAACTTACGAACCACATATTCTACATAAATTACATAACAAGTTAATAACTTAGTCAACCTAACTGATACTAACAAACTCTCTTTCTATTTTTAAGTAGCTACTTTCAAAGCCTTTTAGGTAACTCACGAAGTCCATGATTTGAACCTGTAATATCTAGAGCCAGGAAATTATATACTCTATTATGCCACACACAACCTATCAGCATTTAAGAAATGACAGAAGGCTTGCATACTTTCATGCTATTTCATCGACTCCACAGCCACTCGTACCAATTTTTGTAGACGAAAAGTATGAGTTGTGAAGACTCTTTTTATATCTCGAGGACTTTAGGACCTGGTGAAATTTGGCTTTGTAGATTTAATTGATCCACACAAAATGGCAGTAGAAAAATTGAAAGATACTTAAAAGAAGGATGTCAAAGCTTTGTTTTCATTAAATAAGTAGTCCGTCAGACGCTCTTCTCAAGAATTGCAGTAGTAAATAACGCCATTGGGGGCTTGGCAGATTTGTAAGGAGTTTTAAGGTTTCTCAAAGGCGATTAAGGTAAAATTGTAGACTTATCATCGTGACTTTGAAACTCTCTATCTATCTATAAAAAGTAATGAATGTGTTCAAACTTATTTGTCTAGAGTCTCTTCTCTATTTAATCAAAATGAAGTCGTATGGTGAAGATGTATCTGAAGAAATTGTTATTGAAAAATTTTTGACGAGTCTTACTCTAAAGTTTGAACATATTGTTGTTGCTATCGAGGAAATCAATGATTTATCTAATTATTCGTTTGATGAACTAATGAGTTCTTTGTAAGCTCATGAACAAAGGTTGCTTAGGTCAAATGAAAAGGTCAAAGAAAAAGCCTTTCAAGTAGAGGGGGAGATGTTAGAAAATTATGCTGGTCATGATCATGGTAGAGGTGCATTTTGTGGAAGAGATTGTAGAAAAAATTAAGGAAGAGGTTGAGGTAAAGGAGGTTCCAATGAAGAGGCAGAACAAGCCATTTCAATGTCACTACTACAAAAAAGCCAGGTTACAAAGAAGATTAGTGTTTGGCAAAAGTAGAAGGATTAAAATAACCAAGACATTTTTTCGAAAAAAAAATGAAGAAAGTAAGTTGTTTACGGCCCTTTTTTGTGAAAAAAGAGAAGTCTAACAATATTTAGTTTTTGGATAGTGGTAATTCTGATCATATATCTGAATAAAAGTCACTTTTTAAGAAGCTTGATGAGTTTGAAAAAGTAGAGGTGACACTAGGAGACAACAAGAAGATTCAAGTTGAAGGCAAAGCCACCGTTAGCATTAAAACCAGTTAAGGTAAAGCTAAGATTTTACATTAAGTGATGTTTATTCCTAGTCTATCTTATAATTTGTTCACTATTGGGAAATTAATGACTAATGGATATTCAACTCTATTGGATGATAGATTTTGCAATATTAAAGATAAAAATTTGGACAAATCGTTACCAAAGTTCCAATGGCCAACAACGAAATGTTTCAATGGTTGAGAATTGTGCCATGATTGCTAATATTGATAGTGAGAATAGTATGTGGCATTTATGCTATGGGCATTTGAATAATAATGGTTTAAAGTTGTTTTGTCAAAAGGAAATAGTTTATGGATTACCAAAAATTGAGAAACTTGGCTTTTATGAAGGTTACATATATGGAAAGCAAACTAAAAGAGCTTTTCCTGTAAGAAAGCTTGGACAACCTCTAAACGTCTTAAGTTATCACATGCAGATTTGTGTGTAAGTATGAAGAATAGATTTGTGTGTACCTATGAACAATGAATCTTTTAATGGTAGTCAATATTTTTTATTATTCATAGATGATTACAACCGCATGAGTTGGGTTTACTTATTAGAAAATAAGTCTGAAGCTTTTGATTGGTTCAAGAAGTTCAAAGCAATTGTCGAAAGAAAAAGTGGTCTTTTAATAAAGACACTATGAATAGTTAAAGAAGGAGAATTTATTTTAATTAATTTTAATGCTTTTGTGAGAAAATCCGGAATTTGCAGGGAATTTATAATACTAAATACACTGTAACATAACAATGTAGATGAGAGAAAAAAATTGTACTATGGTGGAGATGGCTAGATGCATGATTTAGGCAAAAGGTTTTCCTATTTGTTTTTAGGTAAAAGCTATTGCAACAGTGATATAACTTCTCAATTTGCCTCCTATAAGAGCTATACATAATGAAATACCATATGAGGCTTAGACTAGTGAAAGCGCTACTTAAGAGTTTTTAGTTGTATAGCTTACGCTTTGGTTAAAACCTAGTCTCATAAATTTGATGAAAAATCTGAGAAATAAGTTTTTGTTGGTTGTTATTCTAAATAAGCTATATAACCTTATTAGTGATAAGATTAACATAGTAGGGATGTAGTATATAAAGAAGATGCAAGATGGATTTGGCCTAAAAAATGAGCAGAACATATTCAAATGTTAAAAAATAAAATTACACTACCATAGGTTCCTATACCTAACGATTTCTTGTTTCTTTACTTTAGGAAGGAGCAATCCATCTACTCCAGATAGAGTGGAAAAGACTTAAGGAAACAATTTTAGGCATGTGTGTGGCCAACATATGTTGAGGATTTCGTTGAGAAACTTAAGAGGATAGATAAAATTAGACCTAGATGTGTTGTTACATCACTTGAATATCCAAAGGATACATAAGCTAGGTCATATCAGTCATTCCAATTAAAATGTCCTATTGTCAATAATAACATGAGCAAGACATTTAACAAATGGATATTACCAACAAGAGGTAGACCTGTTATTAGTATATTAGAGACCATCATAATAAGATTATGAAGAGACGTTCATAATAGAGGGCATATTGTACAGATCAAAATTTAATATTACACCTATAATTGTTAAAAAGATTGAAAATAATGAGACAATGTAAAGGAGGGTTATATGGAATTGGGATGGAGCCTATAAGGTAAGCAAAAAAGAAGGAAGTGTGTTGTCAAGCTAGTAAGAGATGAGTTTTGTAGTTGTAGAGCATGAGACCTATATTGTTATCTTTATAAACATGTTATCAGTGCAATCAATCACGCCAAAAGAAGACCTGAGGAATTTGTCAATGATTATTATAAGAAGAACATCTTTCAAAGAACATCTTTATGAAGGTGTATGTAAGGTGTTACAACCTACTAAGGGGATAAGCTTCTGGCCAAAAAATGATTATGAGCATATTCATCGACTAGTTAAAAGGATAATGCCAGGAAGACCAAAAAAGGCAAGAAAGAGAGATAAGAATGAACTGATAAAAGTAATTAGTGCAAGCAGAATGTCACAAAAGGGTTAAGTGCAGAAATGTAGGAAATGCGAAACTTCTTGGCACAACAATAAAAGGTTTAATTTAACAACATCAAATGAACAACCTGTTAATGAAAGTAACACGTAGTTTAATATTATTTGTTTTATTTGGTTTCCAACAATAACATTATGCATATTATGTTGTAGGTCTCAATAACTTTTAGAGAAAGATGAACTTTTGAAGAAGGAATAACAACAGCAACATCAATAGAGACACATTCTCAAGTAAACTCAGATGACTTAGTAACAATTAATTGAACACATATGATTTTATGATCTATACTAATCATTATGCAAACTTTAATTTCAACATGTATTGATAGTACCGTGTTAATTAATCAAGAATGTATATCTAGTCAATAAAGCATAAATGTAAGTTTAAACTTATACATATTAATTATAGGCATGAGGATCCTACATTATTCATATAAACCTATGTTTCACAAGTTGATCCACAGGTTGACAATCCTATGCAAAATTTTGGATATAAAGGTATACATCTTTCAAATTGTCTTTTAAACCTAGAGCTCATAAGTTCAAAGGTAAATCAAGCATTACATCAAGACAGTTACAAGCTACAACAACTAAAAGAAAAGTAAGAATTGGGAGTAGGAGCAAAGATATTGACCTTCCAAAAAATTAACCATTTTTAACGATGATTTATATTTTGGATTATACTTTATGTTAAACCAATGGCCATAGATTACACTTTGTAACTATATTTTGGATTATACTTTATGTTATCATATCCCAACCTAACTAGTATTGAATTTGATACATTTTGGATTATACTTTGTGCTAGTTATACATATATGATATGCAAATTGTATATATGATATGAGATCATTTTATTGAGCAATTAGGCTGTTTACAAAACAATAAAATTGCGTCTTTACGTTGGATTATACTTCATGTTTTTCTTTTAAGGCTTGTTTATTTTGAACTCTGAAGCTTATGAGAAACTAGGCTTAGTTCTTAAAATTGCGTCTTTACGTTGGCGACATAGTATTGAAGCTATTTAGGGTAACAGATGGGCTTGATGTATAATTGGTGGAATGAGTTTGAGGTTGCTTTGAAATTGTGTCCTGGGAGTGCAGATGGTTTGGTGCTAATACTGTTGTTTGAATACCAATTTCCATCTATTCATAACCTTCTCTGTTTCCTTTCTTTTTAATAGTTTTGACTATTACTTTTCTTCTTCGCTTCAATTGTTATTTTGTGCATTTGTTGTTCTTTACATTACTTAGATACCTAGAGAATACTTGGGGTATCTGAAATTTGAGTACCTTCAGTAGAGATATTACAAATATGGGTAGATCAATTCTGATACCCTTTATAAAAAAATGTATTTAGAGCCTTATTTTCCTCTTCTTTTGGTAAAACAATTAAAAATTTAAGGTTGCCACTTTTGATGATGAGCATTGATGACCTTGTCCTATTAATTCTTTGCTTTAGTTTTATTAGCCTTGTGATCTGTCTTTGATGAGATTGTTGGGCCACCAATGTTTTGAAATTAAAGTCAAAAGAGAAGATTTCTTCAGAAGGTTATATAGTTCAAAAGTTGTGCATATTTCCTTCTTTTGTTTCTGTTTTGGAACGAATGTAACCTTACATGCTACAGAGGTGCTCTAATTTTCAAACATATTGGTGAGGTAGAACAATCATTAGGTTTTCCATGTAAAGCACTTGGTTTCCTCTGGTATGTTATTCTTATACCACCTTGTTACTTGTTTCTTTACGTTATGTCTATGTTGATTCCAATTCTACTTTTGCTTAATTAATTTATACAGTAGATGATATATAATGGTTGTTTTGATGATTTTGTAAGTTATTTTGGGTAAAGTGGGAGCAGAAACGCTTGTCCACTCACCACAACCTAACAGGTAACTTGTCCTGCAATCTTTCCTTGGAACTATCTGTTGATTTCATAAGTTATCTAGTTGTAACTCTATTGTAACTATCTATCCATCATAATTATCTAGTTTATCCTGTAAACTATCTAGTTATAACTATCTGTTGATTTAACGAAACATCAGTGCCTGCAGTTCCTCTTTGGGACCAGTCTAAAACTAAATATAAGATTTAATGAAAGTATATTTGAGATAAATGTTTCATTAAATGAGTCTAATAGTAGTTGAGATATAAAGGGATTTGTTGCAGTTGAACAACGAAGTGTGTTTTAAAAAGTTGCATTAATTTCGTGGGGGCTATAGCTACTCTTTTTATTTATTGCATTTAACTCCATTTATTACTCACAAATGCCCACTGTCTATTTTTCACCTTTAAAATGGAAAAGCTTAACACAATTGTTAGTTGTTAGTCTTCACAACTTGTTTTTTTCTAGTCATCAGGTTCTTCGGAATCATCAAGCCGGGCAAAATACTTCACTTTCTCCCATATATAAGGTATAAACTACTTTTATTTAGTGTTATTGCTGAGTTGTTAGTGTTTACAACTTACTTTTTTCTAATCATCAGGTTCTTCAAAATCATCAAGCTGGGCACAATACTTCACTTTCTCCTATACATAAGGTACAAACTGCTTTTATTTAGTGTTATTGCTTTTTTAACAATTATGTCTTATTATTCTCGTAAGAGTGACATAACAAATTGTGTTTTATAGTCTGTTTTTGTTCCACTAATCATGTAGAGCCTTAACAGGTTGTAAAGACTGATAGTCTTAATATGTTATGTTTTGTGGCCTGTTTTTCATAATGCAGAGATCGAAAGAAGAAATAAAAAGCAAAGAAGAAAAAAGTGCTTATGTGCAATAGTTTTATAATGTCTGTAATCATAACCCTTCTCTATAAATTTATATTTCTGAAATGCTATAGAAATGTTGTACCATTATTGGGTTTTTGTACCATTATTACAAAAATGTTATAAATTTATGTTTCTAAAATGCTATAAAAATTTATGTTTGTTTATATTTATCATTTTCTAATATTATTTACCAATGAATTTTTTTCTTAAACCCTTATGGTATTTACAAATTCTTTGCTTAATATGCGATATGTACATGTGAGTCGATGATGGGGATTGGATAGAGGGTCGAGCAATAACCGAATCAGAGTTTGGATTTGATTTACGTATGTTTCTAAAATGCTATAAAAATTTACGTTTGTTTATATTTATAATTTTCTAATATTATTTACCACTGAATTTTTTTCTTAAACCCTTCTGGTTTACAAATTCTTTGTTTAATGTCCGATATCTGCATGTGAGTAGAAGATGGGGGTTTGATAGAGGGTCAGAGCAATAACCAAATCAGAGTTTGGATTTGATTTACGTACAAGCATCATAACATATTAGGATGGTAATAACATAAAACTCAATATGGATGGTAATAACATAAAACTCAATATTCTAATATTATTTAATAGTTCTTTCGTTACCAAAATGTAGTATTTTCTTAAATTATTATATATAAACAAATAGTAATTTAAAAGAAAATATTTAATAAATTTTTAATTCACAGTAAATATGCAATTTTAAAAAGAAACGTTCGCACTAATTTTTTTTATTTTAACTCACACTCATGTTTCTGAAATGTTATCTTAAACTTGTCAAATTTAATGAACAAAAAAGTATCATTATTTTTTATAATGGCCTAGTTAATTTAGAACTCTCTCCAATCATTCCACCATAGCCTAACTTGCAACCATTTTGTTTCTTCCCTAACTCTCTCTTTTCCCTCTTTTTTATTTTCATGTTTAAAAAGGTTTTCTTTAGATTTTTTATGCTTCTCCAAATCTTCTTAAGATGCTTTCGTAATCATGCATTAAACTTGATTATTTAATATTTACAAATTTATATTTATCTTTTTCTAATATTATTTAATTATTTAATAGTTCTTTTGT
>JANZXP010000007.1:23048633-23066677 GCA_027576715.1 Erythroxylum flavicans | reverse complement strand
TGACGTTCAGTTTTGCTAATCACAAGTAGCGATTAGAATAACCATCTTTACGTTAGAGTTGAAAATTCTAAGAAGAATCTCATCTTGATTAAATGCATGCCATACATGTGTTGTCTTGTTCATTGATTTCTTGGTTCTTAAAGCTATTAATCATGAACTTACGATCGTATCTAGGTTATTGAGTGATAAGAATGCTTAGAATACATGTTTTACTCATTTACACTTAAGATATGTTTCTACTCATTTACAATTAAGAGAAATATCCCCTAATGAATGTTTATTGATGAGCTGAAATTTATACCAATGATCCATTTTAGTGTGATAACATTAGTGACCCGAAATCAAGGTTTGTCTGTTAAATTTACAGGTCCAATTACTTTTGTTAATTTTCAATTTTTGTTATTTCTACATTCTTAATTTTACGTGAATTGAAATCCCCCTGTCGTTACTTTATTTTAGTTTTGAACTCGTAAACTCTTTGTCGCTAAAAATTTCTCATGAGAACGATACCCACTTTCCACTACTACATTAATTTGTATTAACAGAAGTTGGTTTCTTTTTTAATTTAGTTGCAGGCGACAGTAGTACCAATATGGTTACTGTGATCCATATACTGAGACAGAACGAAACAAAAATTTAGAGACAGAACAGAACAAAAATTGGAGACAGTGAGGTGTTTAGTTGTAATGGATAAAACAGAAAAAACTGTGCATCTTGAGGACAGAAATGTGTTTGGTTGCAGTTGACAGAATATAGAAAACTGTGTCAATGATCAAAGTACCCCTGTAGTATATTATGATTGGAAATATGTAATTCATTGATTATTTTAAACAAATAATTTATATTAGTATTTTTTAATTGTATCTATAAATAAGGAATTAAAAAATGAGGAACTTAAAAATTTAATGAAATGAGCTAAAAACAGTTGTGATTGCTGAAAAGAGATAAAATAACTAAAACTCATTGATTTAATAAACTATTAATTGTTGTATAAATAATTAAAAAATATATTATTAGTCATATAAATTTAAAATTATAAATAATAAAATTATAAATAAAAATAAAAATAAAAATAAAATAAATTTAGTAAATAAAATATTTCATAAAAAATATTATTAGTTATATAAATTTATAATATCAATAAGTTATTAATGAAAAGTAGAATTTCTATCGCAGAAATACTTTCCTACTGCAACCTTCTTTCTACTTATCAATTTCTGCAATAGTATCATACTTTCCTTCAACTTCTGGTTGTTCACTCGCAGATCTAAACATATGACTACGTTTGAATACTGTGGTAGATAAATACTTATCTTTGCTACAGTGTAAATCAAAATGCAGCCTAAATACTCTCAATACATCAAAAAAAAAATCAATTTACTAAATAAGGCATATGCAGTCACACACCAACTACGCGTTTCTGAGTTAGTTACATTTCGTATGTATTGATTTATATGCACTGAACTTATATTTCTTACTTCAACCGACTGTTAGAGCATGCTTTTCACTCACATGCTTGCCAGTTTAAAAGTAAAGAGACATTATACAGTTTTATTTAATATATATTAATAAATATTCGACTTAAATTATCTTATCTTTATATTATTAAATAAGATTTAAAAGTAAAACCCTGCAAATAAATATAAATTTTATAATTGATTATAAGTATTCTTATGCTTCTATTGTAATGAGAGACTATCCGCGATTTAAAATCGCTACGTTTTTTTGACAACGAAGAGTAGCCGAATGGCTTCAGCTCCTCACTTAAGGCTCTTCTTTACAGAAGGTTTTGAGTTCGAGTCACGTCAAAAGAGGAAAAATAGAAAATTTGTCCTATTGATGATCCTCTACCTTTTGGGCACAGCTCCTTGATCGGATCAATTACCGATGTCTCGCTTCCAGCGACAGTGTGTGAGTTGAAGCTACTAAGGAATCCGAGGGCTGCTGGGAACCTGATGCTGAGTAGGGGGCCAGCGATCAATCAGCAGTCGACCAATCAAATATGTGACGACTCCTTATGCGTATAAGTGTATAGGCTACGTAAGAACCTGAGAAATTTTGGAGTTCCAAATTTACATCCTCTAAGATTTTTAAAGTGGGGTCTTAGAAGTTTAGGATAAGTCCGACTAAACTGAGATACCTTATATAATCAAAAAAAAAAATCTCTACCTTTTTGCTGTCGTAGTTGCGTGAGAATAAAGAGTTGGTGTGGAGATTTAAGTTTCATTCTCACTATGCTCCAATAATAAAATTAATAAATTATTCGAAAATGGGCATGACAGTCAAAATACCAGACGCCATTGTGGACTCCAGGTCTCATTACTCAAGGACCACCGAGTGTTTAGGATATGCTTTTCTTCTAGTCGTAGAGCTTCTCTTTCGCGTACCTATTTACTTGTCCGTTGAAAACGCCGACCTTAGCACTTTGTCAATAATTTTACCATCATTTCTGGTCCGTATTGGATAGGGACAAGGAATCTAACTCTTTGATATGAAAAATATTAATATTTATAAATTTAATTATATAAATTTTAATAAAATTGAAGTATGCAAATTGGCTAAGCAGAAGAGAAGAAAAGGTGAACAAGTCCAACATAAAGCGATTGGTTATGCGGTCCAAGTCACATGTATAATAATAAAACAAGCTTTCTCAAAGTGAGGATATGGTTACTCCATACTATATAACATCAATTCATCATTTTACATTAAGATAAAAGATTTTTGTCATTTTATTTGATCACGTGAAACATCAAATCCACCGGATTACAGAGAAAGTAGTCTGTCGTCTGTCGTTTCTTTACCTCTCCCTATTGGGTACATAAACACTATACCACCCCACACCTGATCATCGTCCTCTTATGCACTTCACTTCCCAAACTGCCGGGACTTGATTCTCTGTCCCAACAATCTTGGCCCAATTTTATTCCAGTGCATCCAAACCATTTATTTATGTGGGTCCTATATAAACAGATGGTTTGGATGCACTGAAATAAGGTTGGGCCAGGATTGTTGGGACAGAAGATTTGAGGGGCAAACTACCACCCTCACCTTCAATCATTTCAACTTTTGTTGGACAACTCCATGCGCACGTGCCCCGACATGGCATCCAACTTCTCAAGGACAATTCCGTCTTTTCATGCACTAATAACGTGCATGATTATCAAAAAATCTAGGTGCGTTCTCCTAGGATAGTTGATAGCTCTCAAGCGGTAGCTGTACTCCTGTGGAATGGACGACGTCGTTCAATACAGCGAGCTTGATGGCTTAATGTATCATGTCAACTTCAATGTGTTTATTTTCTCGCATAACTTAGGGACACCTGTAAAGAAATCACCCGATTGAAGTAGGTAACTGCATAACAATGGCATTTAATAATGTTCGTTAGACTTTTTATCCTTGGATGTTACAGGGTGACGGACAACGTAAGAGAGACTTCAGAGGAAAAAAAAAAAAAAAACTCTTTCTACTGTTTCGGTGTTTCCCACTATCTTCTTATTCCATTTTCATTCCAAAGTTTGCAACTTCACTTGCTCGCTCTTCTTATTATTCTTTGTTTTCATTCATGTACATTGTTTTTTCTGCTCTAAATAGCATCTGGGTTTCTCTCCTTTTCTCTTGCTAGTGGAAAGAAAGTAAAGCTTTTTTCCTTTTCCTGGCTGTGTGTGGGGTACATGATTTTTGTTTGACTTTAAATTCTTTTGGCACTCGACTTCTGGATTGCTATAGTAAAAAGGTACTTTTCTCATGTTTTTCTTTTCAATAATTTAGAGAATTATTTTATACTTCTGTGGTTACACTTTCATTTTCCATTTCTCTGCAATCTTCTTTTATCCTCATCTATTTGGGTTGTTCAGGCTTTTGGGTAGTTGCATTATTGAGTATTGTTGAGTGTTATCTCTGGTTTCTTGTCACTTCAGTGAGTTTTCTGTGGGATTTGGGATCTGATTTCTGCTTATTAGATTTGGGTATTTGTGCTACTTTTTAGAACATTCACTGATTCCTGAAGCTGTTTTTTCTTTCGTCTTTTTAATGTTTGCTAGAGAAAGAAAGTTCTAGAAAGAGAGAAGAAGATTCATGGCTGCAGGTGGCGGAGGCGGAAAGGTGGAGGAGCCACAGCCACACCCACCTAAGGAGCAACTTCCAAATATCTCTTTCTGCATTACTAGTCCTCCTCCATGGCGTGAGTATATTCAATATCAATAAGCATACTTTTATTTGCCTTTTCTGTACTTATGGGCCTTTACTAGTGGGGTTTAGATTCTAATTCCTTAGTTGAGATTTTAAGGCAAGTATTCCTTGAATCTACCAGAGCATGTTTTGGTTAAGCTTTTAGGATTTATTAATTGGTGTCTCTGCAACTTTGTTTTAACATGAAAGCAACTTTTTGAGCTTTTATTCTCTTTTCTTCTAGTTAGGCTCCTTTTTTCAAAGGGCTAAGTGATGTTTCCTGAAAGCAAACCTCACTGTTTTGTCTATTGAAGATTGTGGTCGCATTAAAGATTGAATAAGAAAGGAAAGTGTGAGGCAATTATTTTCTTGTTAATCGATGATTCCTTTCGGAAAAGCTTTTAATGTCAATTAAAGTTTTTCTGCCATTTATTCTTTATTCCTTTTTTTGCATAGGAATTTCTGTATGGATGGTACCGCTTTGAAAATTTTTTAAAAAAGCATTTCTTCTGTATGTGTTAAGTCATTTATGTCCATTTGATTTTTTTTGTTTTCATAAGAAATGTGACTCTTTGTTAAGTACTTCCCATTTTCGATAATAATTAATTTCCCCTTTTGTGTGAATCTTTTCCTCTCTGATGTGTTCAAGTTGCACTTGTGAGGATGGTTGACTATTTTGGTATATTCTTATTTTATGAACGTTATAAGAGGGTGTATACTTGTATCTTGTTGACCCTTGGGACAATTTAATGCAGCTGAGGCCATTCTACTTGGTTTCCAACACTACCTTGTGATGCTTGGGACAACTGTTCTTATTCCTACAGCTCTTGTGCCCCAAATGGGAGGAGGAAATGTAAGTCGTATTGGGAAGCTTGCATGAAGTTGACAAGTCATTTTCAGCTAAACATGATAATTTTCTCCAGAAGTGATCCATCTTCACTTGAGATTTATGCAGTGTTTGTCATTCTTGTAGAAGGAGAAAGCCCAAGTGATACAGACACTATTGTTTGTTGCTGGTTTAAACACATTGCTGCAAACTCTGTTCGGAACTCGATTGCCAGCCGTGATTGGGGGCTCATATACCTTTGTGCCTACTACAATTTCAATCATACTGGCCGGTCGATTTAGTGATGGTCTAGATCCTATTCAGGTTTTTGCAATTTAGAACTTTTTAGCTTCTGAAGTTTTTGAAGTTTAAAATGTTAAGTTCATCATGTCAACTATTGCTACTGAAGGGTTACAGTTTGTGCTTAAAACCATTAACTACTGGTGATGCAACTTGTTCTTGAGTAAAAGTTGAAAACCATGACATACTCAAATATGTGTGCGAACTAGTGCATATCTGAAAACCACATTAACCGTTCTTATGATACTTGTCTCATCATCTTAATTATTCTTTAATGACGTTTCCTTCTGACACAGAAATTTAAGAGGACAATGCGTGCAATTCAAGGTGCCCTAATTGTTGCATCAACACTGCAAATTGTTCTAGGGTTTAGTGGACTTTGGCGTAATGTTACGAGGTTAGTACAGAATAGAACCAGTGATCTTCTAAACTTTTGATTGTATACTGTAATGTACAAAGGCTATTATCCTGCTGAGGTGAAATCATGGATCATTTGGATCATTTTCTAAGTGACTTGTGTTGAGATTCACATATCAATGTTCTTGTCTAAACTATGTGAGTCAAATACATTGCTGAATCTCAGTGCAGTTGACTCGTGAAGTAGCTGGTTTTAGTGCTTGGCTGATTGTAGTCTGCTTTATGCTGAGTGAGTGCAAGCATATTTTCAATGCTAAAAGTTAATGATTCACACATTTTCAGGTTCTTAAGTCCACTTTCAGTTGTTCCTTTGGTTGCTCTCGTTGGTTTTGGGCTGTATGAGCTTGGTTTCCCTGGGGTAAGCTTCCTTTTGTTAGATAGGAGCAATTAGAACCTGTGTGGCGCATACTTCTTAGATGAGCTAGCCCTGTTCTTGCTTTTCGGTGGAGGGAGGGGGGGAATTGTTGCATGCAGGCACTGGGAGATGGGGAAGGTGTAAATTGAGCCTAGAGTGTTGTGCTGGGTGGGGGGAACATGCCATGGAGCTCATTCCCTTCTTGCTAATATTTCTCTTATACAATTGGTTTTCATATTTCCATTTGATGTTTAGGTTGCCAAATGTGTGGAGATTGGGCTGCCGGAGCTCATCATATTAGTATTTATTTCACAGGTGCTTTATGCTCTTACTACTTGAATGAAATTAATTTCTGCCTTCTGTCAGCCGTTGGGTGTTTGTGGTCTCTTTCAATAATGTGATATTGAGTTTATCCTCAGCCTGAGTTAGTTCCCATTACACATTTTGCAGTATATGCCCCATGTGTTAAAGGGAGGAAAGAACGTCTTTGATCGTTTTGCTGTCATATTCGCAGTGGTTATTGTATGGATTTATGCTCATCTCCTTACGGTAGGTGGGGCTTATAATGGTGCAGCACCCAAGACACAAGCAACTTGTCGAACTGATCGTGCTGGACTCATAGATGCTGCTCCATGGTAGGTCTGAAGTTAAGGCAGTCAGACACCTTTCTTTTTTCTGGTTTTAATCCATATTATCACTATCTATGGGAATTGTATATGTTCTATTGGCCATTTGATTGGGTCTTTATTGAAAGTGATGTTTAGAAAGTTTAGTCACGATGCGTTTACTAACTAAAACTAATTGCCACATGTTTAAATTTTGGTAGCGAAGGCTATCTTCATGACTTAGGTTGTGTACTCTTCATATGGATATCCATATCTTGTTTTGTCTTCAGCGAATAAGACTTTAAGTTAAAGATGTTCATTGCATGATAATGCAAACTTCTATTGTTGATTTGATGTTTAACTTGGTATATGCGCTGCATATGTGAACTAATGGTCCCACCAATTAGCAGATCTAGAAACACAATATGAGATGATCAATATATATATTCAATATATTTATATATATATGTATGTATGTATGTATTTATGTATCTATATATCTAGATAGATATATCATATCCGGCTTCTATAACCGTAGCAAGTTTTTGCCAATCCATGTGAAACCTTGATGAAGCAAGCAAATTATCCGAACGTTCTAGTTTCCATCCCCAGGTTGGCTGTTCCAATACAGCCTTAGAATGGCTTGGATGCAGTGTAAGGCAATTCTGAAGAAATTACCAAATTCCTTGGACTCACATTTTCTCTGCCTTAGCCTGAATTATGGTTTTGCAGGATAAGAGTGCCTTATCCCTTTCAGTGGGGTGCACCTTCGTTTGATGCTGGTGAAGCCTTTGCCATGATGATGGCATCCTTTGTTGCTCTTGTTGAGGTTGGCATTTTCCTTCGCTTTGTTTCCTCTGCTTCATCTTCTCACAAATGTTGTCTTATAAATGAAGAATCACATCATATAGTAGTTGCCATCCTGGCTGTTATGGTCTTTTATTGGTGTACAACTCCCCTTACTATTTCATGTCCATCCCATGCTAATAGGAAAAAGATTTTATTTTTTAATTTCTGCAGTGTTATGATGTATGTAATGATGAGGTTGATATGTTTCTTGATGCTAAAATCAATAGTCTCCTTGGTACTCCAATCAGGCTCTTATTTCAGCAAATCTAGTTGCTTGCTACTTCATTTACCCTTCTAAAGGTTGTGTCCTTTACTAAGTTGTTTGCATTATATTTGTGTCTATCCATCTGTAGATGCCTGCACAGTCTTACATGTGCTGTAGTTTAAGCATGTGATGTCTGAATTGGGTTCTTACTTACATTGCTATCTTGTATGGGACTTGAATCTTATACATTGTGCTGCACAAATTTGCAGTCTACTGGTGCCTTTATTGCTGTGTCAAGGTATGCAAGTGCAACACCAATGCCCCCTTCTGTTCTGAGTCGTGGCGTTGGTTGGCAGGTAACTGGAACTGATTGCATTATCTTTTTATTGTGTGACTGTCATTTGTAGTTGGATTCTTGGGTTCTAAATTGATTTTTTGACATAATAATACTGCATGCACCCACTTCAGCCCAGATAGTTCTTTGTACTTCATATGCATATGTTATCTTTTATTTAGTTGAGAGAAATTAATATTATTTTCTGTATTAACATTCTTATTTCTTCTCAGGGAGTTGCTATATTGATTTCTGGTTTGTTTGGAACTGTGAATGGATCCTCAGTGTCTGTGTAAGACTACCAGGAAAACTTTTGTCTGAGATCAATACTAATTTAGAAACAGAACGTGGATAAGACTTTTTTATAACAGGAGTATTGACCATTTTATACAGAGAAAATGCTGGTCTTTTGGCCTTGACACGAGTTGGCAGCCGTAGGGTTGTGCAGATATCTGCTGGGTTCATGCTTTTCTTCTCCATTCTGGGTTAGTCATTAACTTTTGGGAACTTAAGATCTTCTCGTTTTGATTCATGTCTTTTAAATTGTATATGATTTCAACTTTTTGGTGTTCCTTAGGAAAATTCGGGGCAGTGTTTGCTTCAATTCCACCACCAATTATTGCCGCTTTGTATTGCCTGTTCTTCGGTTATGTGGGTATGTACACCTTAACGTGATGTTTGTAGCCATGGAATTCTTATTTGTTGTGCTTGATTATGTTGATGATTTGGTAATGGCATTATGGGTGTCTAGGTGCTGGAGGTCTGAGCTTTCTGCAGTTCTGCAACCTCAACAGTTTTCGAACAAAGTTCATATTGGGCTACTCCATTTTCATTGGCTTGTCAGTACCGCAATATTTCAACGAGTACACAGCCATTAATGGCTATGGTCCAGTCCACACTGGAGCAAGATGGGTAGGCTATAAATATAATCACCTTTGGCCTCATTGGGTATTCGCTTAGGGAATTTTATACAGGAAGCTGATTTAATATTTTTCTTGGTAGTTCAACGATATGGTGAACGTTCCTTTCTCGTCTGAAGCATTTGTTGCTGGCTGTGTGGCTTATTTCTTGGACAACACCCTGCACAAGAAAGATAGTTCTATTAGGAAAGATAGGGGTAAGCATTGGTGGGACAAATTCCGGTCATTTAAGGGTGATACTAGAAGCGAAGAATTTTACTCCCTACCATTCAATCTGAACAAATACTTTCCATCAGTATGATTAATTAGCATGGAAAGATGAGCAAGAGCTAATCTTGTTTAAAGAAAGTGTTTCGGAAGCTCTTCAGGAGATCAAATTGTAATGTTGTTACTGTTCAGTCTTTTGTGAAACTTTTATCACATACTATATAGCATTATAACATAGACTGTTCCTTTATAGGGTGCTTTAACTTTTTTGTTGAATTTGTTATGCTGTAAATCCAATGGAAGACATGGACTTTGTAGCAATGAAGAGTTTTTGTTGCCGTCACTGCCATCTTTGTTTCCATCATATAGGGATTTAGACCTTCCAATTCCTGTGGTCTGTGAAACCTGATTCAAGAACTCCTTTCATAGATATAAATGTCTCCAATCAATGAAGGAAATCCTGATATGGTTACCTGAAAAAGCCACCATCATCTGAGGTAACAACTCCCAACTCCCCAAGTTTGAGTGGAGTCATTCAAGCAACTGATGTAATCATAGAACATTTATCTGGTGACAGGACGACGGGTTCCCTAGGAATCACAGGCTTTAATACGGTCGTCGGTGGCAGGGTTGCCAACTTTCAAGTGTTCCAAGTTAAATATGAATCCACAGGTTTTGTCATGGACCCTTGATGTAACTTGAAATCAATTCCGGACAATTAAAAACAAGCCTAAATTGATTATAAAGAAACGGAATACGGGCAGGGAAGAAAGAGCCCGCTCAGCTGGTGCTAATTCCTGAAAAAGGTGACGTGAAAAGCAGATGCTTTGTAATGCAGTAAATCTTTCTCACTTTACAGTCAACATTATGCTCAGAGATTTCTTGGAAACACCAATCACTAACAAATCTTTCCTTGCACGAAGATCAAAGGCTATTCTTTTCATCAGAGAATGTCTCATCGAGTCCGAGCAACTACCCACGTTGCTTAAGACCATAAACAAATGTCCAGTTAGTTGACATTGTTGATGATCATTTTTCTTCCCATAACAAACACAAAGGTACAAAAGACATGTAGCTCAATGTTTTGTTCCTTTCATGCATTATTGGTGCAAATTGGAGAAAGAAACAAAATTACACCTCACTAAACCCACCAAGAACATTGTACGTCAGTATGTTGTTATATCAGATTATCAAGAATAGGAATCACAATAGGCAAAGTCTGAAAATGAAGTCTTTTTTATTAAATTTGCATAAGTGATTTTCAGTTCGATTCTATTTAAAGTTGGATCATAAATTTTAAATTTATTTTATTAGATGGTTTTGAACTTTTTCAAATTTAAATTTAAACTTAAATCAGTTAAATCGAATTTGATTTATTTTAAATTAAATTAATCCGAGGATCAATCTTTTATTATCCCTCGTCACATGCAAACAAATAAAAATGATGTAATCTCTATATGAATATTTATGACCGTACAGATTCGACATCAGGAGAAGTTGTGATCTTTGTTATCTAATATTTTAATGTCAATACTTTCCCACGATCGGAAATTAGAAAACAGTATTGTAATTACAAGTTGAGCAATCATGATACCCAACTCTTTCACATGGCTACTTCTACTTGACCCTTAAGATTAACTTTCTGGGATTTGATTTAATCAAACTGAGCTTGTCTTAATCGCAAGTTTTAACATTCTTGAAATTGCATAAGGTAAGTCGAAACCTGAAACTATGACCAGAAAAGGAAGAGCGTTTTCCATAAGAACAGTGCAAGCTGTAGAAACTGGCAAAACTAAACGAAGCTACTTGTTGAAAGAGATGTAAATGAGATTAACCTTGATCTTGATGTTAAGTGAGGAAAAAAAGAAAAGCTAACTTTGTCAGTAAAGAGATCTTGTGTGTGTGTGTAATTAATGGCACTGCTCTGTTCCCAGTTAGAGCAACCGAGGCATGGAAAGCCATCATTTTTTGCTCCCACATTAAAACACAAGCTCTGCTCCAATGATACTGCTGTAAGCATGGAAGAACTCAGGAATCATTGTGTGGATACAAAAGTACATTAAATCGTGATTTCCATTTCTGTTGGTACCACATTCCACTGCCTTGTGCTTGCATACGCGTTTTCTAACTTTTCAAGATCAATTTTTAGTATCTAAATTCAGTTGGACATAAATTTAATATTTTTAAATATAATTTGTATTAATTTAAAATTTTCAATTTTTCTGATCCATTCCCAACACTATTAAGTAGCTATCACTCTCATCTTGCTTGTTTAGCTTGGAAGATATCAAAGGCTGAAAGATGCAAAGCGAATAGAACAAAATGCTATCGGATTTGGAGTAGAGAAAGATGCTGAAATCGTATTGACGTTATAGTTCTCTTTTATATGATAGGGAAATATAAACTTTTGACATAGGATACCGTATTAAACCATAAAGGTGAAGGCTTTTAGCTTTGCCATTGCCACTTTAGAAATGAGAAGAAGCAAAAGAATCGGCTTTTAACATATAGAAAGGATGGGATTCTCTCACTTTGTAAGAAGAACTGAAGAGTGTATGCAACTTTTCAGGATCATATGTAATGGCAAACCTTAAAGGTGAGTAAGTTCATTTTGATGTATGTGTAAACTTATAATGTCCCGTGGTGTCTTTACAATAGATGACTCAAGTGTTCTTGCAAATAGAGTTAAGAGGTAAATTTGACACAACCAATTTTAAAATTAACTTTTCAACCAAATATTAAAGATAAGAAAGAACTCACATTTTATGCTTCCAAATGTATAAAGAAAGAGAAGGCGGCAACTTCACGTTTTATACTTTCACAAAGTTGAGGATCTTCTTGTTCGGTGACCAAACACGAAACGTCCCTTCATTCCGTTGCTGGTCCTGTTTTCCCTCCACTCCTTTCTGTCACGCCAACCACTCCTTCACAAGTAATACCCAATGCCAGTGCCCACATTTATATAGACTTGGTAAACTTGATTTTATTTGATATAATTTGTAATTAATAAATTAAATTTTAAATCTAAACATAATTTTTTTTAAATTTAAAATTTTAAACTAAGATGAGACCAAACTTTATAAATTGTCCTAATCCAAAACTTGACTATATATATTAAGTCAAAATATTCCCTTCATTATGTTATATTTTTGAGAGGCCGTTGGTTCACACAGAGAATAGTAATAAGAATAAGAATAGATGTAGTAAAGAAAAAGAATGAATATAATCATTATAATTATAATGGTTGATTAAAAAGAAAGAATAATTATCATAAATATTCATAATGGTTGGTTTGTTAAAAATATTATAAAATAATTTTTTTACATTAAATTTTAATATATTTTAATTAATTATATTTAACTATTAAAAGAGAGAATAAATATAATTAATTAATTACATTTTAATTAAAAAAAGAAGAAAAGTGTGACAAGCATGACATGCGATGCCAATAACACTTGCCTGTTATTAGAAAATGAAAATTATTATCTTATACGTAAAAGTATCGAGTAATCCTTAAAAGTGATATGTCACAAAATTATTCATACAATAATATTACATAACCAATCAAACTTTTTTCATTTCATTGATACCATCCCTCAGCCAATCACTCTTAGCCTTTCCTCTTCATTATCCACTCTTCTCTTTTCGTATTTTGTCTTCTTTCACAATTCTTCCATTTCATGAAAGCTTCTTTCATACTTTCGCGAAAGTTAAGAAAAACCACTTTAGGTTGGATTTGATGTTGTGATGGTTGGTAAAGCAAGCATGCTGAAGAATCAGGGAATGGTAGAAAAGAACAAAAAGAAAAAGAAAGAGAAGAATAAAGCTGAAGATAAAATATGGATAAGAGTACGTCCAAGTGCTTCGTACGCAACTGGTAATGGTCGTTTTGACGACGGCGCTCGCAACGAGTAGAGAAATAATAAATTAATGGGTTAAATTAGAATCAGATTCGGAGTTTGAATCAAATATGAATTTCAATAATATATTACAAACACAATAAAATTATTAACCAAAATTTTAAAAATCAAATCAAAAATTAAAATAGTAAAAATTTAAAATAATAGTAAAAAAAAGTATAGTTATCAAAAAATTTAAGTTTAAATTTAAAAAAAATTGTTAAATAAAAATTAATTGATTTATTTTAGTTTATAAGAACATATTAATTTACGAACCAATTAATCAATAAATAGATCGATTTTTTACAACAAGAATTATTAAAGTAAATTGAACCAAAAAATTAAAAACTGAACCAAAAAATTGAACGGTTCAAGATTTTTCTAATTGATCAGGTCGACTAGATTAAACTTTTTAATCACTATTATTAACTTTGATTCAAAATATATTTTTGAATAGTTAATATTTATTTTATGTTAAATATGATTAGTTTAAGGGGACACAAAATGAGAGTTTAAATATTAAATTATTAGTTTTAGTTAATTTTAATAATTTATTTAAAATTATAATTAAAATATTAGTTTTTCTTTAATTTATCATGTTATGATTAAGATTTCAATCACAACTTAATCAGTTTTTTAATGCAAAATTACTCATAATTAATGAATACTTAGGAGTGTAACATTGTAAACGAAACGACCACTGTTTATCAAATTACCTTTACTTGTTCAATTCAAACCCAAAACCTACTGGTATTGATGTGATTTGAGCCTTCACGATCACGAGTAGTTTTCACCTTTCAGACCAAAGGGCGTTCTCTTACATGCTTTTCTATTGACAAACGTTTTAAGTAACCGTCCAACAACTATTACACCTTATGTCATTACCAGATTTTACCTCCGTAACCCACCATACTGTCATGGGTCATCAATGACGTTTTCTTCTTCATTTAAAAAAAAAAATATTTTACATTCAAAATTAGATAAATATGTAAGATGTTTGAAGATTACAACAGTAATTCAAAATAGGATGCTTTTGCATTAGGTATCTCAGTTTAGTCGGGCTAATCTTAAGTCTTGAAGACTCCATCTCAAGAACTCACCCCAAGAACCCTAGAGGATATAAATCTGGAACCTCAAGATTCCTCAGGTTCCTACGTAGCCTGTACACTTCTGCACACAAGGAGTCGTCACATACTTGATTGGTCAACTGTTGATTGATCGCTGGCCTCCCTACTTAGCATCAGGTTCTCAGCAGTTCTCGGATTCTCTAGTAGCTTCAACTCCCACACTGCCGCTGGAAGCGAGACGTCCGTAATTAATCCGATCAAGGAGCTGTACCTAGGAGGTTAGAGGATTATCAACAGGACAAATTTTTCATTTCTCCACCTTTGATGCGACTCGAATTTAAGACCTCTTATAAAGGAGAGCCTTAAGTAAAAAGCTGAAATTATTAGGCCACTTCTCGTTGTCAAAATATGATGCTTCTTAATTTGAAGGAATGGAGCGTCAGAATAGAATTATGAATTTGTTCTTATAGTTATTAAAAGATACATTAAACTCTCATAATTTGCATGATATGATCGTTTCGCCACTGCAAAGTAGGACCATTTTGGACCATACATTCATCCCTTCACCTGTTGAAATGAATTGGTGGGTAGTGGCTATAAAGAGGCTTGTAGCTACAGAACTCAATCTCCTGTTCAACATTCCGCATTTTATCTTTCTTAATTTCCACGAAACCAAAACAGAGAGATGGGTAATTGTCAAGCAGTAGATGCAGCAACTCTAGAAATTCAACACCCGAGTGGAAAAGTAGACAAGTTGTATTGGCCTGTTAGTGCTGGTGAAGTTATGAGGATGAACCCCGGTCACCATGTTGCTCTTCTTCTCTCCACCACCTTGTATCATTCGACAACCAAAGGCGCAGAATGTCCCAACAACACTTCTATCGGTGATGACCATAGCAAGAACAAAAGTTCTGTCCGTTTAACGAGGATTAAGCTTCTCAGGCCTACGGATACTCTTGCTCTTGGCCATGTCTATAGGCTCATCACCTCCCAAGGTGCGCTGAGTTTGATTTTGGACCTTATTTTGTTTCTGTCTCCTGTTAACTCGTATTGGAGATGTAATGGAGTTTTCGTTGCCTTTATGGTATTTCAGAGGTTATGAAAGGGCTGAGGGCGAAGAAGCAAGCAAAGCTGATGAAAAACCAGTCAGAATCCGGCGAAAAGCTTGACTGGGTGAGAGAGGAACAGAGTTCAGGGTCGGATCTAGCACAAAAAAGATCAGAGCTTTATAAGGAAAATCAGGTAGAGTTTTCATCATTCAAATGTTCCCTGATCAATTTGCAGAAGGAAGATCTGTGAACTTGGGCATGAACAAGAGTCGCCTTTTAGCCTAATGATACTTAAATTTGTTTGATTTCAAGTTCTTGGTTATTGATCTTGTTATGTTATTTCAAAACATTTATTTTCCGATCATGCCGAAAAATTTCAGGTGACGAAAAATGAAAGGAATAAACCAAGGACACTAGTCTCTACCAACCCTGCAACAGCTAGATCAAGAACATGGGAACCGTCATTGAAAAGCATATCTGAGGCAACCAGCTAGCTAATCAAGTCCTTCCTATACATGAGCAAGTGGGCTCATCAGTGAAAAAGTTTCAGTCTTGTAAAAAACCTGTGGCCCAATACAGATTAACGATGGACATGGCCGCAGGCTGATTAAATTCCCTCAAAGTGAGGATCTCGAAGACACTTGTAAGCAACAGCTGTTCTGAAATAATGAAATCCAATCGGGGTTTTTGCGTATAGTTTAAGTTTTAGTTTGTGTTCTTCAGTCAATCAAATATCCTACCAGAAAACAAAAGCCGGTGTTTATCGTAAACGCTTATTTTATATTGAAATAGAAAGGCGCAGTGCAGCTAAGAAGAACTGAATATGTGAACGAAAATAAAAGTTTGTCAGCCCCTGTGAGGGTTATATCAACATGTTTATCCACGCAAAGATAATTCCAGAAACTTTCCAGGTATTTCCAGGATAATAGCAGATTGGAAAGAAACATAATAAGACGATATTTTGTGCCCTTGATGTATAGATTCAACTGTATCTGAAACGTGACAGGATGAGGCCTAAATCACTAAACACTTCTTGATTTCGTTATAGGAAATGAAAAAGAAGACTGCAAGTATAGATGGAATTGAAATTTCCAGCATTCATCTTCTCCTAAGGTACTGATGGACCCGCAATAATACTCGTAAATTGAAGAAAAGGAATTATAAATGTGAAAGGACAACCTCTTCTGCATATTACTATTTAATGTGGTCACCATTTTTCAATAGAAAAGGTGATGGCAACTTGGTGTGGTCTCACAAATTATACAGTAACTTCCTTAAACATGATTGGAAGTTATCCAGATCGATATCAAGTCTCATCAGTTCATTGCATATCCAACTGAAGATCTCTTCTTCTAATTATACTAATCATGGTGGAAAGAAAGTACAGATTGAGTCACTATTTTAAGTTAATCTCGCGTAAGGCATGCAAGATTAGCAATCAATGTCTCTGATAGGCATTGAGTGCTACACAGACATGATTTACAGAAATCAGAACAGGAGAATCTACAGTAAGTTGTAATTGTACTTTGCAATAAAACAGGATTTCTTGCCTCTTAGGCGGTGAACTAAGTCACTGCCTTTAATGCGTGATTAGTTGAGGGTGAAAAGTATTGGATTTGTTTATCTTACTAATTTATTATTTAATTTTAAATTATTAAAATTTATATAATTTATAAAATATTATTTATTAAATTTAATAAATATAGGAGTTGAAGAATATTTGAACATATTTTTAATTTTTAATTAAAAGAAGAAAAGAAAATTCTTTTTGTTAAATAAGCCAAAATGATGCTCCACTTGGCAGAAAATTTTAAGTTTAGGACAACTGCAACCAACTCACAGTTAGAAAATTCCCTAAGCTGCATGAATTGCCGCGTGTGGACCATCAACTGTTTATAACAGTTCACAAAATTTATTGCAGTATATAAAATTTGTCTCTTGTAAAGAGAAATCATTGAATTGTGCAGCAAATGACCATGGTCAGTAGGGCATCCCATAGCTGATTGATCATCTGCTATACGTGTCATCAACTTGAGCCTGTCCATTAATGTCCGAGGACAACAGCTCCTAAAATGAGGTGTACGATATGGTCTCTAATTGGCATTAGCAGGTAGCTCAAATTTCGTAGTCCAGACAGTTATGTCTCATTTCTTGATAGCAGAAGACAATGTCCCCCTATTTACGTTTTCTTTCTCCGTTTCAGTCAGAGATTAACGGCTAAACTTTCAAAAACACTATTCGTTATTAAACGAATACGTATTAATGGCTTGTAATATGTTACGATACTTTAATTACGAATTTTATATCGAACGTAAAAGGAAAAAATATGAAAAAATATGAAAATACCTGATTTTTAATTCTGAAATTTTAAATGAACTTTTCGGAGTTGAAACAATCTCGAATCTATCGTTGTCTTCATAGAAATCCATCATCGAGATGCGAGCTAGGTCTTTTTACAGTTTTCTCAATACGTAAGCTCTCTTAACGAGTTAGAGATTCCTTATGTTTATAGTTGATATATGAGCAACTACAGGAGACCATACCCTATTTATATAGCTTCTATATCAGGCTTTCCCATTATAAGGTCAATATGGACCAAGTCTGCACTAATCTGGATCCCATTTTTACTCGGACTTCGACAAATTGATTTAGATCATTTATTGAGTCACTTTATTATCTTTATCTTGATCAAATTACGTAATTTAACCGATAATTTATTTAAAACCAAATAATCCACTTACATGTTGTCCACTTAATGGGAAAATGACAAAATTGCCCTTAGGGGCAAAATTGTCTAACATTTTCCCCCTTGGACAATACTTTATTGCAGTTTTGACTCAACTT
>JANZXP010000007.1:23007390-23039910 GCA_027576715.1 Erythroxylum flavicans | reverse complement strand
CCAAAAGGATTCTAAAGGCGATATGAAAAGATACAAGACTCATCTTGTTGCGAAGAGCTTTACTAAAAACAAATGGCATCGATTTTTTCAAGAGACTCTTTTATAATTATAAAGATACTTGTGGCATACTTTGATCTTGAGTTATATAAGATGAATGTTAAGGCAACGTTTCTCAATGGTGACATTGATGAAGCAATTGATATATAGCCGCTTGAAAACTTTTTTTTTCGTAAAGTATCAATGTAGATGGTTTACAAATTAAAGAAATCTATAGATATATTTAAGCAAGTTTCACTTTAATAATATCAAGTTGTCATCCTTTTTGGTTTTGAGATGAATTTCATTTATGATTGTATATACCATAAGTTATGTAGGAGTAAGTATATATTTTTTGGTTTTATATGTTGGTATACTGCTTGCTAGCAATAATATAGGCTTATTGCAAAAAATCAAGAAATTTCTATCAAAAATTTTGAAATGAGAAATCTTAGTGATGCCTCTTTTGTATTAGGAATTCGAATATATCATCGTTCTTAAGGTATTTCTGGGTTATCACAACAGAACTATATCGAGAAGGTACGTCAGAAATTTTATATGTAGGATAGTAAATCAAGTAATATCTTTGTTGCTAAAGGGGACGAATCTAGTCTTAGTTAATACCCCAATAATTATTTAGAAACTAAAGAAATACAAAAGATTTCTTACACTTCAGATATAAGAAGTCTAACAGATGCTCAGGTATGTACGAGTTTGAATATTACGTACGTTATTAGAACATTAGGCGTATATTGAGCAATTCGAGAATAGATCATTGAAAAGCGGACAGAGTTATGTGGTATCTTAAGAGAACGAAAGTCTACATACTCAAATGCAGGACATTGGATCAGCTAGAGATCATTGGGTATTTTGACTTCGATCTACTTCAAGCTAAATCTACCTGATTGCTAGAGGAATTATTTCCTGAAAGAGTGACACTCATTACTCCTTCAACTATAATAGTTGAGTTTGTAGCATATTATGAAGTATCTAATCATGAGATATGGCTACAAAACTTTGTCATTAAGCTGCAAGTTATAGATGGTATTGATAGACCATTAAAGTTATTATGTGACAATAAGTTAAATAGTATTATATTCTAACAACAACAAGAACTTGTCAAAGTTAAAACATATGAACATTAAATTTTCGGTTATTAAAGAAAGAATTCAAAGTGGTTATATATCTATAGAATATATTTTGGGACAAACTCTATAACTGTGAATCTACTAACTAAAGGTTTACCACATTAAGTCTTTCGTAAGCTTAATGCTTATATGTGTGTTATTTCATTTGATTATATGTTAGTTTAGTGAAAATTTGTATTTACGGATACTTATGGTTATACACTTGTCTTATGAATTTTTATGATTTAATCTACAACTTCAAGGAGCTTGTGAGTTTACACTATGATTTAGTTCGATACGATCTCACTTAGAAACAAAGTAGGATCGACTGGAAATAAGTATGTTAAAATTACATGACTTGAAATATATGTGACCATTAATATGTCTGGTCACAACAATTGTGAAGAAATTTTTTTAATCCTATATTAGTGTGATTGAAGGATTGAATTGTTTAAAGATACCTTTGCACTAATAATAATTTTAAACTCATAAAGCTTATTATGACATATAATTAAAACGAACTATATACATGTAACCCAAGTGAGAAATCAATCAAATTTATAATGGACTTATATATATATATTTTAATAATTATATATTATGGGTTATTATAAAGTTAATAGACCTAAATTATCTAATTAAGTATAAACTATTATATGTGTAGAGACTTTAGTGCTATATTCTTAATTTAGAATAAACTAATTAGGAATAAGTATTACAAATAATATAAATAAGTGGTTACAATCTCTAAAAAAGTATGTAAGTGTTTCTTTTCGGATATCCTAAAGACAGACAACTTATGGGTATCTTTTGAAAGGCTAAAAGCAAAAAAGATATCAATACCTCAATGACATTTATTCCAATAGATTCAAGTAAGTTTTCACATTAAAATTTATTTTTGATAATCTGACAACTGATCCGAATTCACATTAAAATCTTAAGTTATTTCAATAATCCCCCACTTGTTGGCAACTCGTAAATGGATGAAAGAGGCTTCAGTTCCAGCCACATGTATTTCCAAAATGACTGGAATAAAATATTAGCTTTGCAAAACCCAATTAGTTAATGATTTGCAACATCATTTCTTCCTAGTTCAAGAACATCAACTTCCTAACATGGATGAATTCATTTCAGAATGATTTGCTTTTTGTTGTTCATGTCGAATATCGTCACTGTAGATTCTCTTCACATGGGATACATGTAAGTTGCCAGAAGCGGTATTTCCCTTATGTGCATTGAACGAACTTACTTGACAAGAAGCCTGGAGCTGGAAGGGACCAAAGTAAGACTGGACCGATGATTCTAAACCAAGTGGAGTTTCCGAGTTAATCATATTTAACATACTGTTTGCTGATAGATGATCGGATTGGTTTTGAAGATTCAACATATTTTGTGGTAGGGTATCGGTGTTTAGAGGCGGACCTATCGTACTCATGCGCTGAGACTGATTCCCATGGTCAACCGTAATTCCTGATCGAGAGAGATGAATAGGATGCAGCAGCTCAGGGACAGACACCGGGTACAAACTGATTCCACTTCTCAATGACAACATCTGAAATTTATAACAATCTGTCAGGGAAGTAGGAGAAAGATCTGTTTCAAGATTCTGCCATTGCTTCTCCTGTCACTAGTAGTCTCATCATTGCTAACTTTTTCTAGCAGTTTTATATGAAGAAGCAGATGATCCACAGTGGAAAACCATAATCAAGATTTAATGCTCCATTAACTTGGTTAGTTTAAGATTGTGATATCCGAAGGGCAAAAACAGGCTTCAGCCCCGAATAATATCAAAACGTTGCAGAATAATCAGAGAGCGGTATATAGAGAGGGTGATCACTCTTGCCAATATGTCCATGATTGTGACGAGAGGTTAAAAAGGCTTGAAAGTACAGGATTGGCTTGAAACTGCTTATAGGTAAGGCATAGCTAAACGAGAGAATTTAGTCAAAAACCTGTACTTGGAGCTGGAGCTGCTTGAGATATTCGATGGCTTCATCCAACATCGAAGCTTTATCTGTCTGCGGCAGATATTCAGTCAACGACAAGCAAAACCCTCGAATGAAACAAAATTAACAAGCATGCAAGTACTCAAACCGGAAGAAGGCATACTTTATTGGAGTTTGGAATCAGGTTTTGCAGAGCTTTCATTTTCTCATTAATCCTGCTCCTCCTTCTCTGCCCAAAGCAACCCCGCATATAGTGACATTAAATAGAACAACCCAATGTCAAATAGAAAATGGTTGATCAGTACTACATCAGTAGAGAGCCTTAGCTCATGAGAAAACAAACCTTTTCAGACAAATTGTGAACTTCTGCTGCTCTACTTCTTTTCGATGACTTACGTGGGGGAGCCTGCTTTGCTGGTACCTCATCTACCATTGTCCCGAGACCCTCCTGCATTGTTCAAATTTAAACTTCAAGATCATGATGGTTTGACAAGTAGGCATAGTTGAATCCCCATTCTGAACACTAATCTTCATTTCTTAATCTGTTCCAGGTTTTAGCCAAGTGACAATCATCCAAAACCTTTTTCTTTTCCTGCATTCCAGTAACCAAACAACAGCAAAAATCCCAAAAAGCACACGAAAACTAAAAGAACCTCGCTTTCTCCGTTGCAATCATCAGTCTTTTTCTCACTAAGCCCACCGACCGACGACGAGGACGCATTCACGTTCCCCCAGAAACACCCCCAACCACCATTCACTCCCTCCCTGAAGATCGCATCTTGCTCGACACCCGAGGGGCAGCGCTGGTTTTGAACATCAACCTGCGTCGCAACCACCTGAGCATGTGGACCGTTGAGGGTCATATGCAACGACCGTGACGATGAATGGAGGAGAATTTGATGAAGAAAAACCGACATCTCCTCTGATGGACGGTAATCGCAAGCCATTGATGAAGTGGAGGAACATGTGTTGGGTGTTCAACTTCCGAACCTGCCACAACTAGGAGAGTACATATTCAACTGCTGGTTTTAAAATATGCCTTTCGTTATATTGTTGGACAATTTTGTCCTTTTCTAACTTTTGGACAACTATTAATTGTAATTTTTGGTCTTTTTATAAATTATCGATTAAGTTACATAATTTGATTCAAATAAGGATAATAAAGTGGGCTAATAAATAATCTAAATCAATAGGTCAAAGTCCTGAAAAAAAATAGATTTCAATTAGTGTAGATCGGATGCATATCGGACTTCTGATAGGAAAGCTCAATGCAGAAACTATATATATATATATATATTAAGGTCTCTTACAGTTGCTCATATCATTTGTAAGCATACGGATCTTTTAACCCGTTAAGAGTGGTTACGTTATGAGAAAATTGTAAAAAGGCGTTAATCACGTGTCAATCTGAAATCAGGTATTCTGCATTTTTTTTCGTATTTAACCCTTTCATGAACGATTTGCGACACGTAATAAGGTCTATGCTACGTGTTACACGTGGTATCTGAACGGTTACGTGAGCGGGTCATCGAAAATAAGGTTTTTCGGTTTCCATCTATTATGGTTTTCATCATTTTTTTAATTGTTTTTCGGTTTTTTTGCGTATATGATTATCAAAAAATGGTATGCATAAATCTAGCTATTAAAAACAGGTCGAAAATGGGCCAAAAAGAGCAAAAAATGATCCCAAGTTCGCCGAAAATCTCCTGCTCGTTGGAGGGCGATGCACTTTCAGGCGCGTGCTACAGTAACGGTGAAGAGGTGGTACGGATGACGCATGTGTTGCATGCGTCAATCGCGTGCCGCCAAGTGGCTCCATACAGTGAGGGATGTGTGTGGCATGCGCCTCATGCGATGCACGCCCCCACGAGCACGGGAACAGTTGACGTGTGTGTCACATGCACCTTATCAGTTCCGACATGTGGACGACAGGGATTCAGACATGTAGTGGCATGTGCAATGCAGGCGCCTTATAATGAACGTGCACGCACCGGACACATTTGGGGCTTGTCATTGCACGTGTGCCCCTTGCCCACGCACAGGCTAACGTCAGTGCTACAGTTATGCTGACGTCAGCACCAGACATTAAAAAAAGAAAATTTCAGAAATTCTCATAAAGTTGCCCCAGGTCTTTTGGGTCAGTTTCTGGGTGGGAGGAATTTTTAAAGTGTTTTTTCAATTTTTCTATATTTATTTCATTGGTAATTGGATTCCAGAAAAGTTTTTAAAGCTTTTTAAAGCTAATTTTGAGTGCATTTTCGTATTCTGAACTGCACATAAGGGAGAGACTTAAAGTTTTATGTCTCGTGTGGTAGGTTCGATATTCGGGAAAGTATGATAGTCACTCTCATTGATAATTTTTTAAATAAAAGTCTCAAATAATGTTTAAAGACAATATTTTCAGTACTAATATGTGATCATTTGACTGTGCATTTGGTTTTTCGCATTTATAGCTAATTTTCACATACATTATGCTCATATAGAATGTGAGGATGACATAAAGATATATCCCTTGTGTTTGTAGTCTTTTTGGATACTGGTAAGAATGTAGTCACCACAGTGGCTTTTCAAGTCAGTATTTGGATTGTACCGCTTGCATATTTAGGGCTGTATCTAGTCTCATGTTCGGTTATTCTGCCTACAGGTATTGACCTTATATGAGATTTTGAGATGTACATAAAGGCATAAGATGGAGGAAAGTTGTTGCTTGAATGATTTACTCACCCAAAGGTGGTAGTATCATATGAGTTGATGGTTTGTACTTTGATCGCTTTCATGTGGAGGTCTAATTGCATATATATTATGTATTCAATCCACAGGTGTTTTATAATATATGTGATCATATTCTCTGTATAGATACTGCTTTAATGCTTTAAGTATCGTTTTTATCCTATATTTATACTGATCTTTACATTTTCTTTTCTATTTTACAGTTACCTTTTCTGTAAACAACAATGTTATTACGTTTAAGACCTTGAATGATTCATTTTCAAGAAGTGGAAGAAGGATGTTGAGCTTGCCCTGGAGATGGCTGACGTCTACATGGCAATATATATCGAAAGGCCTCCTCCACATATTGATGTCAACTCAGAAGCTGATAAGACAACAATGACGACTTGGGAGCGGTCAAATAGGATGTGCAATTTGACAATTAAGAGGTCGATCCCAGATCATCTGCTCAGTGAATTATCAGATACGGTCATAGTGAAGGAGTTCATGGATAGCGTTTCCCAGCGATACAAGGTGTCTTGTTATGCAAAGCAGAGTGCCTTGATTAAAGAGTTGTTCTTCAGGAGGTATACTGGAGAAGTAGGCATTATAGAGTATATTATCAGGATGGTGCATATTCAGAGTAGGCTGAAGGCACTAGATATACTTATTTCTGACATGCTCATCGTGCATCAGGCACTAAATACTCTCCCTCAAGAGTTTAAGATGTTGGCTACCTCTTACATCTCTCAGGATGAGAATTGAGACATCAATGCCTTGATTTTTTGATGTGATGTGGCTGAGGAGAAGATTAAGAGTTCTCCTCTTACAGCCTTGTATGCAGCTGTCAAATGTAAGGGGAAGGCTAAATCCCAACAACTTAAGGGTAAGGGTAAGAAACCCAAACCCTCTCCACAGATTCAAACTGGACAGTCCAGCTTTGCTAAAGACCCACATGACGTAAAGGGTATAAGATGATTCTTCTGTAAGAAAAAGAGGTATAGAAAGGTCGATTGCCCGAAATACAAGCTGTGGAAGGTTAAGCAGGAACTGTCAGGTAACTCCTCGGCCTATATAATTCATCAATTCAATGTAGCTATAACCACATCAAGTTCTTGGTGGTTAGATAGTGGAGTTTCTAATCATGTTGGTTCCACAATGCAGGGGTTCACACTTAGGATAAGGCCGACTAAAGGAGAGGAGAAGCTGATGGTCAACAACAATGAAAAGGTGGATGTTTTGTTAGATGTAGGTTTGAACCTCGATACAGGATTTGTATTAATTTTACGAGACACATTTTATGTACCGTCTTTTAGAGGGAACTTGATCTCTATATCAGTTTTGGATAAAGAGGGCTATCGTTTTGTATTTGATACTTTGGTTGTAAATATTTCTATAAATACTAGACATATCGGAACTACTTTCATATCCTAAGGATTATATAAAATATGTCTTACTCCTAACGAAGTGTATACCTCTTTTATGTTGCTGAACTTGTTACTCGAAAGAGAGCCTTCATAAAGGAAACATCGTACATGTTGTGGCATAAACATCTTTGCCACATTTCCAGGGAGAGGGTTGAGAGATTGATAAAGGATAACATTCTCCCAACTCCAGACTTCAGTGATCTGGAAGCATGTATCGATTGTTGTAGAGGTAAGTTGACCAAAATAAGAAAAAAAGGGGTCAACTCGTACTTCTGGTTTATTGGACCTCATATGTACAGCTGTTAATGGTCCCTATACAATCACGTTATGCAATGCTAGATATTTTCTAACGTTTATAGATGATTATTCCCGCTATGACTATTTGTTCTTGGTTAAGGAAAAGTCTGAAGTTCTTGATAAGTTCAAGATCTTTAATACTGAGGTTGAGAACCAATTGGTAAAATCAATAAAGATAGTCAGATTTGATAAGGGAGGGAAATACTATAGCAAACATGGGGTTGCAGGACAGGAAAAAGGTCCGTTTGCCAGGTATTTGGAATCAGTTGGAATAGTGACTTAGTTCACTATGCCAGGTAGTCCTGAGTAAAATGGTATGACTGAAAGGCACAATGACACCCTAAAGGACATGATGAGGTCAATGCAGAATAGGACTAACCTATCCAAATACCTTTAGGGTGAAGCTATCAAGACGATATTGTATATCTTGAACAGAGTCCTAAGTAAGTCAGTACCAAAGACGCCTTTTGAACCCTAAAAAGGGTGGAAGCCAAGTCTTGCACACATTCGTGTGTGGGGCTGCCTTGTTGAGGTAAGGTTATATAATCCTTATGAGAGCAAATTGTAACCTCGTTCCACTCGTTGCTATTGAGTAGATTATCCTGACCACTCTAAGGTTACAGATTTTACTGTAGAGAAGAAGGGGTCAGAATAGTGGAATCGCAGACGATTAAGTTTCTAGAATACGATATCCATAATGAGGGAGGATCCTCACATCCTCCAGGAGATAGCAGGACAGATCCTACGATTATTACGTATCTGTCTCTCATACAGTCAAATCCGGTGGATGAAGGTCCAAATACCATACCTATGCAGGCACAGGAACCTATACTTGTTCAGGAAGAGGTTTCTGAGGTACAAGAACCAATGTAGTTGCGCATATCCACCAAAGAAAGGTGACTTACTATCTCATCGGATTACATAGTCTATTTGGGTGAGCAAGAATATGACATAGGACATGTTATGGATCCAATTACTTTTACAGAAGTTTTTTCTGGACCCCATGCAGACATATGGTGGAGGATGAGATGTTATCTATAAGGTATAATAAGGTATGGGAACTTGTTCATTTACCTCAACATTGCAGGCCTGTCAGTTACAAATGGTTATTTAAGACCAAGAAGGACACACAAGGTCAAGTTGAGTGGTTTAAGGTGTGTCTAGTTGCTAAAGGATCCACTTACAGAGAAAGAGTTGACTTTAATGTTACCTTCTCTCCTGTATCCTCGAAGGATGTAGCTCATTATGACAGATGGAAGTTAAGATCGCTTTCCTGAATGGTGAACTTTATGAAGAGGTCTATATGGAGCAACCTGAAGGATTTCAGGATCAAGATGCAACTAACAAAGTATGTAAGTTGACTAAATCAATATACTGTTTGAAACAAGCTTTCAGACAATGGTACCTAAAGTTTGATGAGGTTTTGACCTCATTCGGCTTTGTGGAAAGCAAAGTTGAAAGATGCTTATACTATAAAGTCAGGAAGAACAAAGTTATCTTCATACTGTTGTATGTGGATGATATCTTGCTCGCATTAAATGATTTGATCATGTTGCATGAGATAAAGCAACTTTTGGACAAACACTTTGACATGAAGGATTTAGGTGAAGTATCTTTTGTCCTTGGTATACAGATTCACCGGGACAAATCTCAACACTCGTTGAGCCTCTCACAAAGAGTATACATTAAGCGAGTGCTACAAAGGTTTAATATGACTGAATGTAAACCTGTTGTAGCACCTATTTCTCATAACGAGAGATTATCTTTGGCACAGTATCGAAAGAATGAAGTTGAGAGAGAGGCTACGAGGAACGTCTCATACTCTAGTGCAGTTGGTAGCCTGATGTATGCCCAGGTGTGCACTAGATCAGATATTGCATTTACTGGTAGATTGCTAGCTCAATATCTGGCTAACCTAGGTGTGGACTATTAGAATGTAGTCAAACGAGTGTTGAGATACCTAAAGGGTACCAAGGATTATATGTTAACATATAGAAAAGTCAACGATTTAAACCTCATAGGGTATACAAACTCTGATTTTGCTATGTGTCCGGATGATTGCAAATCCACTTCAAGGTATTTTATGCTGGCAAATGGTGCAGTATCATAGAAGAGCATCAAATAGACACTGGTAACTTCCTCGACCATGCATGCAGAGTTTGTTGCATGTTATGGAGCTGTCACATAGGCAAATTGGCTCAGAAACTTGATTTCTAAGTTGTCCGTGATAGATTCAATAGTTAGACTCATTCAGTTATATTGTGATAATCTTCTTGTAGTGTTGATTAGTAACAATAACAAGAGTATTATAGGGTGTAAGCATTTCGAGGTCAAATACTTGACCACAAAGGAGTCGATTCAGAAAGGTGACGTCGAAGTGGAGCATATCAGGACTGAGGAGATGTTAGCTGGTCCATTGACTAAAGGACTTTGCTCACTAGTGTTTGTTAAACATGTATCCAGTATGGGTGTGTTAAGATCCTTATACAGCTGTAGTTAGGGATCATTGTATTTTCTCCTTAAATATTTGTACATTTTTTTGTATTATGACATTATGTTTATTTATTAATAAAGATGATCATCCTTTTATCCTCAGTAATAACTATTCTTGTGTATAGTCATAATACATATGAAAGCCTTAAGATTTGTGTTGATCTTAAGCATTTTAAAGGTCATTGGGCATATATAAAGATTGACCTTGAGTCTATATCATTTCGACACATACAGTTTAGTACGGATATTCATAAATTTGATATGACATAGGGGATATAAGGTATAATCCTATAAAGGTTCTCTAATATAGTTTAGCATTCAGTTGGAGAACATAAAGGTTTTCTCTAATGCTGCTTAACATTTAGTAAGAGAAAACAAGATTTCTCTGCTGCAGTTTAGCACATACAGTTTAGTATAAAGTTAGAGAAATCGAAACCTACAAATGAAAACGATACGTATTAGATCATACAGGTATCATCCTAGTTTGCCACACAACATTTTCTCATTCATGTTAGTAAGGTATTAGATATTTGTGATTATATTGGACCTATGTCACACATAATACATGTGTTTGATATTTTTTGATATCGAAAGCCTTGTAGGATGAAATGTTAGACTTTCATTACTTTTGGATCAAATGTTTTTAATTTTTATCAAATGTTTTTATTAGATATCTAGTACTAATACAGCAGCGTGACTTAACTAAACTAATTTTTAAACTTGAGTAAAAAACCACAATTAATAATTCTCCAAGGGGGAGAATATTGGACAATTTTGTCCTTTCCCATTATTTGGACAACTATTAATTGTAACTTTTGGCTTTTTAATAATTTATCAGTTAAGTTACATAATTTGATCTCGATAAGGGTAATAAAGTGGTGCAATAAATTATCTAAATCAATCGGTCAAAGCTTGGGAGGAAAATAGATCCCGATTAGTGTGGATCAGACTCATATCAGGCTTGTGATAGGGAAGCCTAATATGGAAGCTATATAAAAAAGTTAAGGTCTCCTATAGTTGCTCATATTATTCGTAAGCATATGGATCCTCTGACTTGTTAAAAGCACTTACATATAGAGAAACTGTAGAAAGGTGTTAATCATGTGTCGGTGAACAATTGTCGTGAAGATCCTGGGAGATTGGAGCTCGTTTTGACCACGAAAACTACTTTAGAAGTTGAGATGAAACTGAAATCAGGTATTTCACATTTCCTTCATCTTTAACCCTTTCATAAACAATTCGGGATACGTAATAAAGTCTATATTACGAGTTACACAAACTTCAAATAAAACTTCTTTTCTTTTTTCTTTTTCAACTTTCTAGCTTTATCTTCATCCAATTTTTTATCTCCCGCGTCTCTTTTCCATCAACTAGACCCATTGTTTAATAGTCCTCTAGCATATTATTTGTATAATGTGTAAATAAGATTTTCGTTAGCTCCATCTTGTTGTCTAGATTAAATATTTAGAAAGATTTTAATATCTAAGTCGAGATTTTTTTAAATTATGAATTTGTTTTTTTCTAAATTATAACCACATATTTTCAATTGATTAACTCATATTTCTATCCAGATAAAAAATCTAAAAAGTGCATTAAGTTATATACATTTTTGTGAAAGACTTACCCTAACACTAGAAGATTAAAAAAAAAAATCTCCATCACCTTATGTATCTAAGTTGTAATCAACTAAATGAAAGTTTTTTCTCAAATTTTTCATATTCAAATTAATATTAGCTTTAATCGATAGTTTAAATTAAACCTATTTTACGAATATTTAAGGATGTTTCATAAAAACATATCTCACTTCATAAATAAATTTAATCAATCTTAAATATATGCAATAACTATAATTCTTTTTGTTTAAACATATAGAGGAATTAGTCACACATCTTCTATACACAAACACATATAAATAATAAAATAAAAGACATCAAAGTAGAAAGAGTTTATAGATGCAATCTTTGTATGTCATTTAGCTTTGATTTGTTGGGATGATATCTAATTTTTTCTCTATTAAAAATGGTTGTCAAGCTTATCACAACATAGTTGTTTTCTCTCCCAAAGACTAACCATAAGCTTTTGATTTTGTTACCTTTTATATGTTTTGTCCGTTGTGAATACAATCTAGAACATGACCATGCATCTTCTTTTTTTCTTTTTTGAGAGGGACATACCCATATCTTAGGTAAATATATGAGGCGAGACACAAACACGTCTCATATTGTATATCTCTTTATACTTTTTTTTGTCAGACCAGTATCCCTTGAATCCATATATCTATTCATTTTTTATCTTCAGATTTTCTAAGATGAGCACAAACTGACATATGGTCATGATTAACAAGAATTTTTGTTTTCATTTGTAATCTTCTCCAAATTCTTGACATAACTCATCGTAAGGTAATATCTTCTCAATTATCTATAAGCATAATATAAACTAATTTAGCCAACACAATTTAAGCATAAAACAAAATAAAATACTAGTAAAATTTATGAATGTTTTATGTATATCGAATATTTTCAAACTTAACTTTTTGCTTCTCTTCAAGAAAATAAATTTCAATCACTCTCATGTTAAGAAATTTCCAATTTCAAGAAAGTTCAACAAATAAATTAAAGTAATCAAAAGTACTAACTAGATTGTTCATGAATTATTTATGTTTCTAAATGCCTGCACTAATTCTAATCTAACAACACCACCACCTAGTAGTACACAGCCTTACTCCTAGCTAGTAGAGAGGCTTTCATATGATCCATATGAAAAGAAAAACAAAAAATAAAAAACAAAAAAAATAAAAATCATAATACTATTAGTAGTATTAGTAGTAGTAATAATAATAATAATAGTAAGAAGAAGAAGAAGGAGAAGAAGAAAATAACAACAACAACAACAACAACAACAACAACAAGAATAATAATAATAATAATAATAATAATAATAATAATAATAATAATAATAATAATAATAATAATAATAATAATAATAACTACTAAATCAAGCTAGGTAGGTAAGGCTTAGGCATCTCTTCTGTGCGTCAAATCTTTGTTTTACATTGTGTTTTTGTCTGAATTCTTCTCTTTTAAGTCCATGAAGGTAATTATAATCTGTATACACATAGAGCATATTAAGTACCAAATATACAACAAAACTATAGAATATCAAGCAAAATATACCAAATATGGGTGTAAAAAATATAGTCAACTATGCATCTATCGCCATCTTATATAATATAACTCATTTTTTATGATTACATCATACACAATTCAATTTCATCCAACACAATTCACCAATAAGTCAAAAACTAACAATTCATTACATTTTATATAATATAACTCATTTTATATGATTACATTATTCAATTATAAACTAAAGACATACACTCACAGATATAACATATTCAACTTCAACCATAACTCACAACTATAAGTTTATAGCTTACTTTATGTAATCTCATAATTCAATTATAAACTAATATATTTTGTTTACTTATACAATTCAATTTATAATGCTTATAATTACTTTGTTTTCTTAACTAATTTTAATCAATATTGTTAACAAAATCTTAATTTTCAACTTTGATTTAACGATCTTTCATTTACCAATTTTAATCAACATTCGTAATTTCTTACCCAAAATTTCCAATGCATTATTTTTCTTCATAAATTGGCAATATCTAAATTATATTAAAATTGAACCAACTCACACAAACAATTCTAAATTTCAAAGTCAAAATTTCCAATCCATTAATTTTCTTCATAAATTGACAATACCTAGATTACATCGAAATTAAATCAACTCACACAAACAATTCTAACTTTCAAACTCAAATTTCCAACTGACACAAACAATTCCAATTTTCCAACAATTTCAAAAATTCTAATTTCCAAGAATTCCAAGTTTTTGACAATTTCCAACAATTCCAACCATCACAAATCATACATGTACAACAAATATAATGCATTGTTATTCAAATTTCTAAGCCAAAAATAGAACCAAAAAATAAAAAAATGCAATTAAATGTCAAGTTAGTTCAGTTCAATTCGGGTTGGGTCAGGTTTAGATATGGATCTGAAAAATTGAAAATCCAGATCCGACGATTCTAGCAGTGGTTACCAGTGATGGACAGATGGAAGCGATGTTGGAGAGCAATGGTGGCCGCTGGTGGCGTGGTGCAACACAGTAAGGAGAGTGGATGGTGGCATGTTACGTGACTGTGAGGAAAGTGGAAGGAGTGTGGGTGGACATGCCGAAGAGGACAGTCATCGGAGATTGGGAGGACGGTCATCGTCGGAGAGAGTAGAGAGTCATCACCGGAGAGGAGAACCGAGAGAGAGAGAGTGTGTGTGAGACAGTGAGAGAGAAATGAGAGAGGGAGGTAGAAGCAGAGTGTCGAGGAGGGGGGAGGAATTTTTTTGTTAAATTTTTTATTTTTGCAAACAAGTCTTGGATGGTATCAAGTGAAATCATTTCGCACCATTTTTTGATCGGCGTGGTACCTTCCAGCCGATACCAACTGGTATGGTACGAAACCAAAAATGTTGAATTCGATTTTTAGTATATCATGAGGTGTACACATGATAAAATAACTTATAAGATCTATATATTTTAATCTAATTTAACTTAATTTTTAATTTCCAATTATATTTAACAAATTTATTTAAATGTAATAAATCTAATTTAACTTAAATAATATAATTTTATCTTACTTAAGTTAAATTTAACTAACAAAAACCTGATCGTTGTCTAAAGTCTTTTGTTAGATATATGTTAAATATATCTATTTTATTTTATTTTGGCATATTTCTTTAAATTGGAATATTCTTTATTATCTTGGATTCAAAAACCTAGCTGGATAATGTTTTAGATAGAATATAATTCTATCTTGAATAGATGGGTATTTGATAAAGGATATTGAAGAGAATTCTAGTTTGAATAAATTTGATTTACGTGTATGATGAAAAAATAAGGGTATGGTTGGAAATTTTATTTTGAATTAAGTTGATTTACGTGAATGAGTGGCAAAAGGGTAATTGTCGTAAGTTCATTGTGAATTAAGTGGGTTTATGGAAAACATACGAGGGTGTGTTGTTTTTATTTTTCTGAAAAAGAACTACAACTGACTTTTGCTTGGTGGGGTGCGTGAGTGTGTGACCCACGGCTAATATTTATATAATTGGAGTGTGGGTCTTCATTGTTAGAGTCGTGTAAGTATCTATTATGGGATAAGTGAATCAGGTGGTATTGCGTCAATTTGTGTAGTATGAGTTCATTGGATTTTTGAAAAACACAATTGAAGGGGTGTTGAGATTTGCATGCAGCTCTTGTGAAAACAGTCCATTATTACTTGGTGAAGGTTTTGGCTGGGTGTTTAATTAAAGGATTGTGTGTGATATCTATTTAATTTGTTGGAGGCTTAATTGAGGAAGATTTGTGGAGTAGCTGTTGGGTGGACTACTTTCCCATTGTTGTTGCAATGACTTCCAAATTTATTTCAGTGGAGCTGAACTTTTAAGAAAGCTGTTCTTCTCTTTTATCTCAAGTGTATTATTGTTCTGTTCTTAGTTAATTGATCACTTGAATTATTTTGATTAATTATCTTTTAATTATAGTTGTTTAGAAAAAATCCTTTGTTGAGGTTAACACGAATTGGTCGTGTTATTGGGTGTGAAAATCTTTCACGGAAAGTGAGGTTGAGAGATAGTGTCAAGGGTTGAATGATGTCAGCTCAGTAAAGCGTTGAGTAATTCTATTGTACTTTGGTAAAAGAATTAATCTAGGTGAGGGCCTTGTAGACATAGGCAAGGAGTGCCGAACTGCGTTACCAAATTTCTGATGTTATTTGTTATTTCTCTTTTGATTGGTTTTGTTTTTATTTATGTAAGAGACGACCACGTAAAATTGAAAAGTTTGCGAAACTACTACCCTTACACTCTTTGGTCTGTGTTCACTGAAATTTCATATTGCCACTCACCGCAGACACCTTGTTTATCAATTCCACCATTGCCACCACCTTCCACTGCCACATGTACCACTTTTCCACCAAAGCCTTAGCTCCCTCTCTCCACCCCCGTATCTAATTCTCCCTATGCTCAACAATAAAGTTGAATATTTCGTCAAATTTAATAATTAATCTTTTCTACACCTGTCTCAAATATGACTTGACTTAATCAAAAATTAATAAATTTTATTTAATTTAATCAAATATTAAGTAAATCTAAATTTTAAAAAATTGAATCTAAGTTCGATTTCAAATGATCGTGTTTAAAATAATCACTTTTTACAAGTTATTCGAAGTTATATCTAAGCTCAGACCACATATTCTAAGAGTCGACGTGCTTAAATCAATCCAATTCATTGTAATGCTCGTGCATCACTACTATATAATGATATAATGAGCAAGACTAATTAAAATCAAAATTCAAGTTTTGAGCAAGGAAAACTTTGGGCATTTTCCATTAAGTGGATTTGGTTAATTCTTTCTCTATCGAGTTTCAAGGCAATCGAAACCCCATCATCACCCACTTGTATTAACTGATATATATGTATAAAGCTTGGTGTTTTCAAAAAAAAGAGAAAAACCTTTAAATTCTTATCATCAGGAAGATTTGTTAGTAACAAAGTTCGATTTTTAACTCTATTCTTTGCTATGAGGTAAATGGTTTTGTGCGTTAGCACAGACAAAAAGCTTCAATTGGATTTTGAGAAAAAAATTGACAAAAAACAGGAGTTTCATTTACGAAGATTGAAGGCGGAGTTAGAGCTCCTGTAAAGCCCATCATTAACATAAACTTACTCACAACCTAGCCCATACTTCTAAACACATATGAAAACTATCAATTGCAAACATAGAGAAAAACCAACGAAAATCATCTTCTTCATCTTTTCTCTCAACTATTACAACTGGTAAGTGTGTCTAAATGCACTATTTTGTCCTGCATGTGACACTTCTCTTATGTGTTCTCTCGTTGGGTTTGTTTTGCATAAAAATGGGAGAAAATTGTGGAGGTTAACAACTTCAAAACCCCTTAACACTTTGGTAAATTTTCAGTTGCCATTTTATGTCCTTTTTTTGTGAATTTTGGTCATCCTAATTGGTTTGCATGTTGTGATTGTTTAGGACAATAATTAAAGTTGCATGAAAGGATAAAAATGGAGAAAATGTGGCTAAAAAATGATAAAAAAAGAGGAGATAGGAGAAGAGGGGAGGGTGAAGAAGATGACATCTTTTGAAAATTTAAGTTGCATGAAGGGACATAATAAGAAATGCAAAGAGTAAGGGGGTAAATATGGAATTTACTTCCAAGAAAGTCATTTTGGTATTAATTGGATTGAATGAGGGTGAAATAGGACTTTTAATTAATTAAGGATATTTTAGTAATTATGGTGGTTAGGTTAGTAAAGATATATTTTTTCTATAATTAAGAATAGATTAGAAAAGAGAATAATGTTGGATTATTAAGTGTATTTGAGTTGAAAATTTTCATAAATTAGTCTAATAGAATTTTGTAAATTCTAGGTCCAAAAGTTTGATTAAGGAGTAAATGGGACTATCAATTATTTGAGTCTAAAATCGAGGTAAGGATAACTTTGGATTGTACTCTTATAATATCGTACTGTTTTGTTGTTAATAAATTATTTTATAGTGATTGATATTTTGAATTAATCATTAATTAAGTTAATGATTAATAGTTACATACATTAATTATTTTTATTTTATTTATCAAATAATTAATAAAATAAAAATAATTAATGTAGTACAAGGTGAGTCAATGTTATATTAAGGTGTATTGTATGTTAATTTTAAGTAATGATTAATAGTTGCATATATAATTTATGTTTATTTTATTTATCAAATAATTAATGTAGTACAAGGTGATTCAATTTTATATTAAAGTGTATTGCTTCTTAATTTGACGGTAAATAAATAATTGGTGAAAATTGAGAATCGGTAGCTTGCCTAAGATAGGTTACATTTGATTATCATAAATTGATAAGTTGTTTAGAGAAGAGCGAGGGTGACTAGGTATCTGTCCGTTGAGCAGATAACGTGGCATCTTCAATTTTAAGGATGTCTTATGCCCATGATTAGGTACCATAGTGGTACCGGAATATCTTAAGTCTTGGGGATACCTTGTGTCGATGGCTAGGTACTAGAGTTGTATCGAGGTACCAAGAGAGATTGAGATATTGAGGTATCTTGTGTCGATATTTATACATTTAATTACGATTCTATTTGGTAAGAGATTATGATGAGATGAAATGAGTATTGAATGTAAGCCTACTAGGTTAAGCAGGGCCCGGACAATTCAGTTAATAATAGAATAAAGCATAAATGGTAGTTATAAATTAATATTTATGGTAATCATTGTTTGGTAAAATTTTTGAGATGTTTGATAATTGTTTGGACTAGACTGAGTAATGTTGTGTATGTTTGTATTATATGTATGTTTTAATCGGTGGATTAAGTTTTATAATTATTTATTGTGTTATTTGATTTTAAGAGTACGGTCAGTTATCCTTATTAAGTAGCCAGCTAACCTCTTGCCATTAAATTTTTTAGGAGATCAAGTGATTATTGACAACTCCAATGTAAGGGACTAACATAGTGGAGTTTAGGTGGAGCTAGCAGATTAATTGAGGAAAGTTATTTGATTGTATTTTTTTTTAATGTGGCAGTTCGAATAGTTGTGTTGTATAACATTATTTTTTTTGACAAACAATTCTCGGAATTTAATGATTAATAGTATGTTTTGGGAACTATTTTGATAATTGTGGCTTAGGAATTTTTGGGAGCGCCACAGCTCCATGGGACAGTGTTGCAGATAATGGTGGAAAGTGGTGGGGATGGTGGGGTTCACGGAGGAGGTGTACATATAGTTAAGATATATTAGATATAAACAGAATTAAAGTTTTTTTATTTCTGTGAGGGCCTTTAATTCCCATTTTCTGTAATGGGAGCCATATCTTCATGGATATCTTGGGAAACTTCAAAAGTCGAGCATTATACGTTTGCTTTGGAGCTCAAACTTAAGGTTGGTCAATTTATGAGCATAGTAATTAAAGCCAGTTAAACCCTTCACTATATGCTAATTGGCATTGAGCCCTCACTTAAGCATGACAACAATAGTTTAAGCTTTGACTGCTGATTGGGGTAGAATTCGGGTCTAGTTAAATAATTTTAAGTCTTAGATTGAATTTTGGGTTCAGGAAAAAGTTTGAGCCATTGTCATGCCTAGTCTCAACACTGCCTCTATCCTAAGAACTTCAGAATGAAGTGAATCACTAATCTCTAATCGAACATCTGTGTTTTGATATTGGATTCCATTGATACAACCATTACTAATGTGAAAAAAATATTACACATGTACAAGCAAACAGGCTTGGATAGGCTTACTTAGATTCTGCAGAGAAATATAAAGTGAGCCATCCAGAACAGGTGATTCTTCTTATGACAACTTCTGCAGGCATTCAGGACGTTATATGAACAAGTTGGTATTGAATGGATTTATGCCGTCACCTAAACGAACCTGTAAGAATCGATTTCTAAGAACGCTAGTTTCTAGATATAGAGCAATTCGTTTGAAGCTACTGCTTTTGTTACCAATGACAGAAAATCATCGTATTTACAGATAGGAACACTGGCTGATGCTATTTATGGTGTTCGGGCAATCAAACTGGTAATTACACTGCTCATGCCTCCTCACTCCCTTTCAATGTCTACTATTGGTCTACTGTACTTTTCTTTAGCATAAACCTTTCTCCTGCAATGGCTTTTTATTTCCAGGCCACAGGGAGTTTGTGTGTTTTAGGACATAACAGAAAAGACTGAAAATAAAAAGAAGGTAAGAAAAATTCAGAAGTTTGTGTGTTTTTTACCATTCTGTTATGTCCTAATAAATCAGCAGACTTGCTCAAAAATGGTGGTATGGCAAATTATTAATTTGGACTTGCATTCCCAGACATTGATAGGAAAGTTACCCTTTATGCACTGCATTTGATGTGGTTCACTCAAGTCATCCAAGAAATGCAATCAGCATCAAAGTTTCAGGAGTGTTTTCCTTTCTTTTGCTCAGCCTTTTTTTCTTTTTCAGATTACTAAGAACATAACTTTCAAAGCAATGTAAATCTTCTGCACGTAGATCAGAAAAAATGCCGTCTGATAGTTTTGAATTCCTATGCTCCTGAAAGGAAGTGATCATAAGACACCCACATAATGAAGTGCAAATACCAGTACGCTGATAAAATATTAAGATTCGGAAAGACAAAAAAGATCAAGCCTTTCCTAAAATATTGATACAAGTCAAACAAACATGAAAGCTACAGAATATCAAGCATGGTAGGGTATGCCAGGCCCGCGCTTGTATTCGAGCTTTAATTGAAGAAGGGAAGAAAAGACTAAAGAAAGCCTAACTTTGACAAACTACTCATTTACAAGAAATATGAAAACATAAAATTATACATCATCATAAATCTGCTGAATCTACAGCAGAAAAAAATCTCTGAGAGTCTCTTTACATCAAACTATGCTTACAGGATGGCTATACCTGTAACTTACAGCTTTGCGAATGCACGCCGCCTATCCATGAAATCCTTCACCGCGACTTTTTCATAACACGCATTAGAGCCGAAAATACTTTGAAAACATTATTAATCTTAGTCCATCTTTTCTGAGCCTTATCAACGGCTGCTGTACTGCGTCCAAAGATGAAGTGATCAACAGCACTTTGTAAATCAGCTGTTGCTTCCAAACCAAGGTTCTGGGATGGAAGATCTGAGTCAAAATATCGCAGACTATCCTCACTACAGAAAGCCTGACTTAGGGAATCCATATCACAGATGAGGGGATTTGAGACTTGGTCCGAGAAGCTCAAAGTTTGATCATATCTAAGATCCATATTTTCGATACTATGCAATGTATAATCATCCATAGTACTTGCACCCCCAACAGAATACATGTTAGGAGAAGATGAGCTTGGATGTTGATAATCAAATCCATCGATTCCTGATGATGATAAAATCTTGCCTCCATCAGAATTCTCTTTCAAGGATGTGCTCGAAGTGTAAGAAATATCAGACAATTGTAAGGAGCCATTTGAAAGAGAGGCTTCGTCATCAAGAGACAAGACATCCTCCCAACAATCAAATGCTGTAATTGCTAGCCTTTGAGCTTCAACCTAAAGGCAGAGTTGAACATAAGGAGCCAGAATTAACGAGAAATAGGATGTATGAAATACAATAAAGTCAAACGAAAAATTGAGTTTATAAGAAAAGCGTGCCTTCTCAGTTTCAGACAGCTTATCAATAGGAACACAGTCGCATCCCGAAAGTAGTCCTACGACTTGTCCCACAACATTGAAGACCACACCTGTTTTCTGCTGAGAACCAGGAGGACAGTACAAGTATAATTTTTTGTCTATGACACAAGTCCTAGCATGTTCCACAGTAAGTTCCCACATTTTAGCAGACATGCCTGTGCCAAGAATCTGCATTTATCTTAATCAGTCAAGTCACCATACTATAAAAGCATTTGAAATGTATACCTTTTTAAGCAACGGCAGTTGTCCAACCATTCAAGTAAACATAATTTGAGATGAAAAACAAAATATCAACCATAAATGGGATTTTGTAAGTATTTAATATCAGAAGAGTAACTTTTGATGCAGTTATCTATATCTTCTAACAAGGTAAACCAATTCCAGAATCACTCATCCAACAGACTAAGCAAATAACCAATCATAATCGTAATATGCATCAAGACCTTAAATGACAAAGCGAGTGATAAAAGTATTATATGCTAGAAATGAAAAATTTTAGAAAATTCATACACGGCGCAGTCTTGGAGGATTCAGAAACAGTTGGGTCAGGAAATCCTTCACTGTCTTGATATTCTCCCTTGACAATCGCCTATGGAAAGCTCCATCTTTCCCAATCTTTTCTAATCTCCACACTTCATCAGAAAGTGACGGGGGATGGTGCTTCTTGTATACTGCAGGATAAAAGACAATGGTCACACACTGGAACCACAAAATATTTATTCTCTTTCTCAGGTTTGGTATTCTGATTTCTTCTTTGGATTGGCATGGTAAATGTCAAAAATCAATTAATTCATGGTCTCATAATGACAGAAAACATGAAGTACAAATTATGTATTAACAAGTTATAGTACGTATAAACAAGTACGCACATTCCCCTCGATGATCCCTGACAACGAAGGACTCAGTCTTGGCCTCTTGTATTCTTGAGCCGTCAAAATTTTCAACAACTTTTGCCCCAATTCTGAACTTGCGGCTCCTTGTCCAGCTTGAATTATCTGTAAACGAAACCTCACCAACTAAACCAATCCCCTCTTTGAGATTCAGAAGCACATCTCCCATAAGTAGGGGTTTCTTTCCCTCCCGCTCTCTGACAACGTTATTCTTGAACTCTTCGTGTGTCCAATTTTCACCCTCCTCACTATCAAAATCACCCTCAAGAACAACAATTTCCACAGTCGCAGAAGATTCAGGACCAGAGCTAACAATTTTCCCAGTAAATGTATCAATCAAGACTACTTTTAGAGAACCTTCATCTCCTTCAATTCGCGCTCCAGTGAATATTGGAAGAGAAAGGTTGTTTGAGAAGTGCAATTTCAAGCTTTTTGATTCTGAAGAATTTACATCTTTTCCACTGTTTCTGATCAAGGAGGTGAAACATGAGACACACAACCACATTGCAGGGTTACTGAATATTGCAAATTTGACATAACACACTGCATTCTCACCCTCCATCAAGAACAATGGAAATGAAACAAGCATATATAAATATATATGCGTAAGTATATACATATAGCATTGCTTGTTACCTTTTCAAGTTGACAAAATGTCTTCTCAGAGCTGATTCCACTTCCTCTTTTACCTGTAAAAATAATATCAGAGGAGTACCAACAATGATATCATAACTTGAAATTCTATTGACATCAACAAACTCAAGATATGATAGCTGTTCAACCATAAAAAGTAAAATGTTCCGCTCATTTACACAAGATCTTCGATCTTAGAAGTAAACAATTTCATAAAAATGTTCTTTAACAGGAAAGCTTTGTTTATGACTCTTGTTAAGGTATATCCTTCTACTATTTGATTCCTTTGCAACTCTTTGCCGTTTCATACTTATGCTGTTGCCTTGCTGTATGTCAAAATTTCATAGCTTGCATTCCACAATGGTCTAAGATTTCTGACGATTAATTTTCAAATTTTGCATCAATCTATGTTGCATCCCAAGCTCACACACACAAGGTTCAACAGCTGGAAATGGCAATATTGCCAAGCATGATGTGATCATTTGTTAAGAACACATAGTGATGGTTAAGAACATATAGTGTGATCACTTGTTAAGAATACATATTGGGACAATTTCTGTATTATTGAACCCCTAAATATTTTTCAGAAGGTCAAGCATAAACTTCCTACTTTCCCCTTTCCTAAGAAACAAAATGCACAAAAGAAAGGAACGAAATTATCCAACAATACACCCCTTAAACTCTATTTGGTAGGTGGCTTGTTGAATGTTGCTGCAAGACAATACACACATACCACTCTGCGAATTAATGGCTCGAGAAAGTGCTGAGCTGCTTCCATCTTCATCACCTCCTGAACGACACTATAAATAATTGAGAAATAGATTAGAGGCCATCAATCGTGGGAGGATGCATAACCACAAACTCTGAGGAAAAGGAGCTTAACCCTTCTACAATACATAGCCGTCACATTGCCTTCCAAATTATTATCAATTCAATGATTTCAGAAAAGAAGGCAAATTGCCACCAATTATTACAACCATGTTCACATTAAAAACCAACTGATGAAAATGTAAAGACGCAACTGATAAAATACCGTCGTAAAAGCACAGTACGCAACTGATAAAATACCGTCGTAAAAGCACAGTGATCAACAATTCAAACATAATAGTAAAAGGTGCCCAGTCAAGTTTTTTTTTTTTTCGTTTCCACATTAACGACCCCAACTAAGTCCCGTTTCCATTGATAAATTCCAAACGCATATATCAAACTCAGGTCAACAATACCATCCAAACTTTCCTGTTCGATCCATTTCATTTAAAAACGATCAAAGCTTAGAAAAGAAAAGATCAAACAAAGCCTACCTTCTCCATGTGAATCTTCTCTTTTTCTCTTCATGACTATTCCCTTCTGGACGAGCCTTTCCTTCCTCCGGTTGCCTCTTCTGCGACATTATAAAAACTTTTCCAACCACGAAGAGCAACAACAACAACAACCGAAACACTATCCGCTGTTGATTACAGTAATAGTAACAAAGCTGATCACGAACAACCCCACCACCATCACCAACGACAAGAGCCAAAGAGAACAACATGCGCCAGCACACCAAGAATATGTAAAGGTGGGAATATATAAAGAAAAGAACAGGAAACGGTGCGAAAGAGAACGTTAATGGATGACTAGAATAACGTTAATGAATGACTAGAATCCAAAACAGCTTTTTCTGGGACAGGCAGGTTATCGTGTTGTGGTTGTGTCATGTACATACACGTGCATGTGTATAAGCGTCTTCCTAAGCAGTTATCCATTATCGGAGCTTGGTCGCATCCGATGCCTTCTCCGAACCCATCTTTCGTCGTTCAGTTTCCTGAAATCGTAGTGTTGTTAGAGGTAGGTCACGCTTTCTGGTCGAGAGAGGGTGGGTGGGTCCACAGAAAGCGCGTTGTAGGGTAACGTTACTATTTATCTAATGTCAGGTCTGGACTCATCTATCTCTTCACGCGTTTCTTTTACATTGTTTTTCCTTCCAATTTCCAAATCGAACGTAAAGGTATAAATAAATAATTAAAAAATTCAAACGTTGATTTAATTATAAAAACTTTAAATTATATATTTTTTATTTAATTTTAAAATTTTTAGTTCTAAGTCAATTTATTAATTAATCGGTCAATTTTTATAAATTAATAACTTATTATAAATTAAAATAAATCAATTAAATTCTATTTTTAATTAAACTTTAATTTTTTTTCCGAATACAATATCTTTCAATCATATTTCAAATTCTTTAATTTTATTCAATCATTAACTCGTTTTATTACTATCTAATATTGGTCAAATCTTTCAAACGTTAAATCTCTTATCTTACCAATTTAACCCTTAGTCTGATTTTTAAAACAATTATTATTATACGAGTGAATGAATATGCGATACTACTCCCGGTAGAAAATACAATAAAATTGAGCACAATTAGTCACTAACTTTACATAATGTAATCTCGTGTCAACATAATTGATTAACATGCCCTACAAAGTTATTACCACGATGTTGATAACATAATTAATTTTATAGCCATAACTTAAAAAGTTGAGCAAATTTAATAGAATTGCTTTTTGTGTAGATTCAAATAAAATATATATTTCTATATTTTAAAGTCAAAGACAACGTACTTAATGCACATGACTTTTCAGTCACCACTTTAAAGGAGTCTGTAAAAGGTCAAAATGTATGTAGCTTTTTTTTTATGTTTTCATAAAGAGATTGTTATCGTAACTTAAACTTGTAACCTTATGATTACAAAGGAGAAATTTTATTCCGATATTTTGAAATAAATAAATTAATTGAATTTCAAGGGAATTTTCCAACTTCAAGTTTTCATCCAATATAAGATCATAATCAATATATTCCTTCAAATGTCTTTGCATAGAAAGATAAGACTATGTTACATCCTTTTTCTTACTGGCGACACTAGAAGATAAACCATTGCATATTCTCCTACCCTTCCCTCGGTATAATCTCATATCCACCAAGTAAGAATGAAATAGCTCATTTTTTACTTAGAGAATTTATAACCATCTATATTCAAAATGTGTATTAATAAATGAGATTAAAATATTTATTAATAGTTCTAATTTTTATCTGAAAAATCTAAGACTAAAGTTTCAAATCATAATATATATATGGAAAGAGCAACTATCTTTCAGCTAACGATTTTACATTCTATTATTTTTAATCAGTGGACAAATATTATTTTAGAAATCATTAAGTTTTTACTATAAGAGTTAGTAAAATAATATTTAGTAATAATAGATTAGGTATAATCCTACGTTCTTTAATAAATTTAAGATAGTTTCTCTATTAAACTATCTTCAAAGTCGCTTTATTTTTTTTGTAACAAAGTAGTAACCTTGTCAATTATTGCAAGGCTTGTTATCGTACAAGGTCCTTTCTTTTATTAGAAAAAGGGTTAGTTAAGTAATTAAAAAATTGAACGAATAAAAGTGTGAATATATTATTTGAAAAAGGTTAGAAATTTATTATTTTAATATTTTACGATCAATATCTTATTTAAATTATTCATGTGAATTAGAAATTATTTCTTAATATACAATAGTAATTTAGAAAATATTAAATAATTATATAATCAGCTCTATATTATTGAATAGTTCAAATAATTGGTGTAGTAGCTGGGAACAAATTACCCATTTCTATTATTTTGTGCATATTTTGTTCCATAAGAATTCATCTATTTAATAAATGAGATATATAAAAATGAGATGAATGGATACGTATAAAATAAAATAGGCACAAAATAGGTTATTATATGATAAGTAAGAGTGACCTAATTAGTTTCAACTCCTTACTTAAGGCTCTCCTTTATAGGAGGTCTTGAGTTCGAGTCACTACAAAGAGGAAAAAGGGGAAATTTTTTCTGTTGATGATCCTCTAACTCCCTGGGCATGCTCCTTGGTCGGATCAATTGCAAACGTCTCGCTTCCAGCGGCAGTGTAGGAGTTGGAACTATTAGAAAACCTGAGGTTGATGGTAGGGATGACAATTTCGGCCCGACCCAGCCTATTGACATCTATAGTTGATGGGAATTTGATGCTGAACAGCCTATTGACATCTATAGTTGATGGGAATTTGATGCTGAACAGGGTCAATAATCAATTAGCAGCTGATCAATCAATATGTGACAACTCAATCAATATGTGACAACTCACGTGCGCAAAAAATAATATAAAGAGGTGTAGTTGCGTAGATAACTTACTATATTGTCTGCCTCGTGATTCTTACAAAAAGCATGAAATTGATCTAAGAACCAAACTCGAAAGGAACAACACAGGAACAATGTCACGACCAAAAGGTAGCGATCGATGATCGAACCCATCCAACTTCCAGGAACCTTCCTCCCCCCAAACTGGAGCTCTGCTCTCTTGTTCGGTTAGAACCACACCGCCTTTAACTCCATTGTCGTACGCAATGTCTCGGACTCGACCACATTTGACTCCAATAATTGTACTCTTTTTTTTTTTTATGTAAATCGTGTTTTTCACGTTGATGACAAATATCCATGTCAAGCTGGGCTCACACATCACGTTGGGAACATCTTATATGGGGAAGTGGGAGACTAGTGAATATAGGCTCCTTCTTGTACCAATTCCTCGACGAAATTATTATCCTGAAAGTTAAGTAATACCCATAAATTGACAGCCGATGACAGGATTCATGACCAATTAGAACTTATCGAACTTATCGCATGGTCAGTTCATGCATTCAATTATGATCAAGCAATGATAAGTATGCTCATTTTGAGCCAATTCATAAATAATGATAAATCTTATTATTATTATTTTTAAGTAAAAGATATGAATCTTCTTATTTATTTATTTTTAAAAATATTATTATTTTTAACATTATTTCAAAAAATTCTGTTGCATTTAAGATTATACAAAAGCATAATTATCCAGCTTGGAAAACTTTTATTTTACATTGGAAGAATTTATGTTAATTATAGGATAAATTACATTTTATTTTATTTTTTAATTAGTACTAGTCATAATTACTAAAATTTCAATTAAATGTTATTATGGTTAATTTCTCCATTAATAATGTTAATATGGACCATCACGTAGTTCGGTCACTTTATACATTAACACCCGTAATATTTAAAATAATATAAATTTTAATTTATCTTTAATTATATAATATGTCTCCAATCCAATTATTTTAGAATAGTAGAATCTTTAAAATTTTCCCTCACCGGAAAAATACTAGGTAAGAATAAAAAATGTAAAAATAATTTCACAAAATAGATAAACTCTTTTTTTAGAGTTTCTAATACCACATTACGAAAATTTAAAATAAGTAAAAATAAAAAATATAATTGATTGTCTTATCTTTTTGTTTTTGGGTCATCATTCATTTTGAGAAATTTTCATATTCTTGGTAGTAATGGTCTACCGTAGATTTTGAGGTCTTTTAAACTTCTTTTCTCTTTCGAAACATATACTATCGAATTGAAAATTGAAAACTTAGAAAAATTCTAAAATGCACACTCCTCAAATACAAACAACAATAGCTTGAATTATATTGTTTTTCTTCTACATTTAATTTATTTGTTATTCTAATGTATAATTTATTTGTTATTTGTTAAGCATAATTGTTGAATATATATATGTTAGAATTGAGTAGAAATAGTTAGAGAAAGTATGGAACAAAACACATTCTTTAAGCATATCATCAACCATCGTTCTAGAAGTAGAACATATGCTTAGCGACTTTATTCCTTCTGTATATGCAGAGATGGATATCTTCACTTTCGTTAGAGACCATGCAAAAATCATAGGAAAAAACAAACGAACCGAACGTTATAATGCTTTAGGGGATCGTGCTTTCGAGGAAGATTCTCGGGCTGCAAAGACAAGGATGCAGGCACTCTCTCACCACTTTAATGATCGGACGGACAAAACTGATGCTGTTCATCACTACAGACACCTAGGTCCTAGACCGAGTCGTCTTTTCTTTTGTCCATTCGGGGTCCACTTGGATCCGGTACGGCCTTACTCAAAGTTTGAGGCCATGTAGGCCCAGCCGTCTGACATGCATCACGTCTGCTTGTGGCGTGGCCAAGGGATCCCGAGCGACACCACTCACCACTACGAGGGTGGTCCCATTATCAACTAAATCCGTAAATCTAGTGGACGTCTTGCCCATTGATTTTGACATATCAACGCACCTAGTTTCCTACTTTAATTGCATTTGTAATTTTCTTTAGTACATGTACTATTGGAATTTAGGATTTAATCAATTATCTTACGCTATAATAATAATAAGAACAAAGAACAAAGCTATAAAAAGGTGATAAATGGTTTTCCATTTGAAGTTAATTTCGAACTTACGTTGTAATTTGGTTCACAGTACAATCTTGGTTTTTTTCTTTTCTTATAATTAAATAAACAAAGTGTACCATTAGGCCTAGTTATTGGATTTGAAGTTGTTTATTCTATTATAAGCAATGATTTAAAGATTAGATCATAAGCTAAATTGATAGGTGAAAAAGTTTAAAGTTTAAAAGGTTCAAATAGTATCAGACTGTTATAAAAAAATCAGTTAAAGATTGAATAAAATTAAAAATTTTAAAATATAATTAAAAAAAATTATTTTTACTCATCAAAAATTTGAAGTTTAATTGAAAAAAATTTATTAAATGAAAATTAATTGATTAGTTTTTATTCAAAAAATTGATTAATTTACAAAACTAACCAATTAATTAATAAACTGGTCAATTTTTAACGATAAGAGTTATTAAATTAAATCAATCTAAAAAAATAAAAACTAAACCAAAGAGTCATTTGGTTGAATGTTTTTACGGTTGAACTAATTGAATTGAATCAGTTGAGTTTTTTAATCATCGATTATTAGTATATGTATAGTTTGATGATTGTTTTTTATGCTTTTTAATATATAATAAAACTTAAATTTTTAATTTAGAGGTTGAATGCCTAAATTTTCTATAATCTTTGTAGAAATGAATTATCTCATAAAAGAGAGTAATTTATGTCCTTTATTTTTAAGCACTTAAAACACAAATGATCATTTGTGGTTAATTTTAAAAGTTGGATTAGTTAAAGTAGCTAGGCAAGCTCATTTTGGTACTAACTTGTAATTATTGGGGGTTTAATTTGATAATATAAAATAACTATGTCATAATTTAGTTTTATGGTTTTAAATTATAATAGGTGCAAATAGTGAGGACTTATGTCTTCAAGTGTAAAATAATATAAACATGGACCACGAGCAAGGGTGACTCTTTGGAGAGAAAGTTGAAAGTAAGTATTTGTTACAATCAATCGATTATATGTTTACGATTTAATAAATTAAATATGTTTTTTTATTTATGGCACGTTTATATGTTGAGGAAATATTCACAATTATTATAATACATAGGATTTGTCTTGTAGCTAAACTGATAATTATTGGGTATGATATGAACTATATGAAAATAGTTAAGTGATTGATATATAATTTGTCACTCTAAATTAAGTAAAGATAATGTTCTATTATTCCAATCATTATTAATTTAAGAAATTTTTGACTAAGATAGAATCACACTTAAAAATAATTTTCAAATTTTATTAACAAAATCAACTATTAATGCTAAAAAAGTAATATGATTAAATTCGAATAATATAAACATTATCTTATATATCTAATTGAAATATTATATAATAAAAGATCGAATTATACACAAAAATTTTATCCAAAACTACTTTAAAATTTTTAATATTTAAGCTATATGATGCATATAGATATTGATCTTGATATACATATTATAAAATATTTAATTAGATAAATAAAAAATTAAATGTTTAATTTGTTTAATCATATACTGTATTTAAGATTATAATTTATATTTATTGTTAACATATTTAAGAAATTAATGAATTACATACAAAGAATAGATAAAAAAGAAAAAAAGTAATGTTATCAAATTGAATTTGATTGTAAATTTTAACAAATTTTAGGGTCAAATATAAATTATTTGACTAATAGGAGCTATTCTTAGATGTTATGTTTTTTATTTTAATTTAAATTAATTATAGTTTTGATCAAAATTAAAATTAAAAAAAATTATAAATATAGCATAACTAAATTATTAAAATATCTAGACCTTATTATGAATAAATATAAACTCTACAAGAACTAAAAAGTAGCATACTCTTTTCCATATCGTTTCTAAAATTCTCTTAATTCATTTGTGCTAATATTACTAAAAATAAATATCATTGTGATTATATTTTAAATTAATATGTTTTATTTGAATTTTATTGGTGTCTAATTTAAATTATTCGTAGTTCTAATTAAAATTATAAATTTTCATAATTATAATTTAAGATTATAAATATAATGTAATTAAATCATTAAAATATCTGAACTTTAAGTCATGACTGCAATTGAATAAGAATAAATATAAACGCTATAAGGACTAACATTGTCAGTGTTCTCTTTTCCGCATCACTTCTAAAATCTTATTCAATTGCAGTCATGACTCATGATAACATCATAACACAATTTTCTAGCTATATCTAACTACAAAATGGTGGTAAATACTTTGATCTTCGAACATATTCGGCCGACCAAGGCTCTTTATGAAGTTTAATGAACTTGAATTGTGAGTACCATATATAGCAAACTTTTAGTCCATATTTTAGGGATGAAGTAGGGATGACAATGGTTCAGCCCATGAAAGTTCTCACTAATTTTTGTAAAATATTTTAAAAAAATAAAAGTATAAAATAACATTTTTTTTAATTAGGTATAGGTCTAAGCTGCTTAAACTTAGGTCTGTCCAAGTTTAACTCTTTTAAGTAAAATGATATTCTTTTGTTTAGAAGAGTTGAGTCTCAAGTTAGTTTGGGTCTAGGTTAGACCCATAAGTCAATTCATTAAAAAACCTGAATTTGAAGCTATGGGCGGGCCCATTGTCATCCTTAGGTTGAAAAAGAAGTTTAATATTAAATTATTAGATTTAAAAATATTTATTTTCATTTAAATATTAAAATTTGAGAAATATTTTCATATTATAAAGTTCCCTAATGTGTTAACACCCTGGCTTCTGTTTTTTTATTCGAATTTGGAATTGAAACAAACAAATGATTAAGCGAACGTATGTTAATATTGCGAATACTATACCGGACTTGATATTGATTGAATTTTAGTACAGTACTGTACCGTTATCAGTCAATACCAAGTACTATTTCGGGTAATTTTTAAATTGATGAAATAGTTCTTGAATTTTTTTAAAATTACAAAATAGTCAATTGTCATATTGTGCAGTTGTATTGTATACTTTTAACCCTATATCTAAAAATTATAATAATAAAATAATAATTACAATTAATATGAAATAACAATAATTTTCAAATATTTCATATATAAATAATAACCACAATTTATATGAAAAAAGACAGTCATCATCATACAAATATAAAATTAAGAACAATATAAAGTATTTAAAATATTACAATTTTAATTTTTATTATATAATAAATAATAATTACATCAAAACATCCCATAAAATGAACAATAAATATCCTTAACTCTAAAATTATTACAATTTACAACAAGAATTTATGATAAGAAAACAACCAAGTAGAATTGAAACATGAAACAAAAACATATATTATTTAATTTACTATCAATTAAATATA
>JANZXP010000007.1:22987651-22998712 GCA_027576715.1 Erythroxylum flavicans | reverse complement strand
AATCAATTCAATTCATCACATATTCATATGAGGCCATGCATTTCATTCATCTAAAAACTTATCATAAATTATCATAGTTGTCTCTTAATTGAATAAACTTAAACCAAATTTTATTTTATAACCACACCAGAAATAAATCAACTAAACAATAATTCATCTTCAATTTTTAATCCAACCATGCAAATCACAAAACAAATTCATAAGCATATTGTCTCATTCAATTCAACATTGAATCCAATTTTTAATTCAGAAATCACAATACCACCATACCACCGTAACCATTTCAACATTTCAACTACAATATTCAATTCAGAACATCACAAATTCACAACACCACCGTAAGTCAATAACCATTCACAACTCCAATTCCAACCAAATTCACAAATTCACGACTCCAATTCCAACCTGCCAAATCTCATTCACAATAAAGAATGCAATATTTATAACTACACCAAAAATATCGATTTACAAATCTCATTCACGGCCGATATCGATGGAACGGATACCGTTTTGTTTACCAGCCAGTATGGAATGATATCTGTTCCTTTGGTTATATTTCCAATTTTGGGAGGCACGTTGGTTATTTATATTAATAAAAAATGAATAATTTTATATTAGAAAAATAAAAAGTTAATTAAGGGCATTTAATTTCACCTTTTATTTTTTATTTTGGTTTGTGATTTTTATTTTCTTTTTAGTTTTTATTTTAATAAAAATATAAGCATATTCCATTGTTAGTGTTAATGTAGTTATATTTTCATTGTTCACAACAATTAAATGTTAGATAAATTTTAAAAATTAAGTAAATAATTTATCTTAATCTCTTGTACAATATTTATTAATAAATATCAATAAAAATTATATATTTTATTAAAATAAAATTTTAATAAGTAAAAATTAATAAAAATTTAGTCAAAATTCATATATTTTAAGTTTTTTAAATTTAAGGTATATTTGTTAAATAATCGTTAAAATTAATTTTTTAAAAATCTATAATTTAAATTAATTATAAAAATGAAATAAACTATATTATATTAATTATAATTATTGGTAATTAATATTCAATAATTAAATAATACATATTAAGTTGATGGAAACTCATATTATAAGAAAATAAAAAAGAGAAAAACAAAAACTATTTTTTATAATTTTCATAAATCATGAAAACTAGAAGGAACTAACTAAAAACATAAATAAAAAATTCAAACAAATAATTTTATTTTTATGATTTTGAAAAGAAAAGGAGAAAACCAAAAACCAAAGTAGAAACAAATGACCTTAAGATTTCATTATTGATCTCTTAGATTGAGTTAATCGAGATTAAATTTGTCGTTTGACTGCAATCATTAACTTGTCAAATGACTTATATGATATGTATGATTTGCATACATACAAGAATTTATCAAAATTGTATTTGAAAAATAACATTCGCAAGTAATGTGAACCCCAAGGATGAAACCTTGAAACCATGCATTTGAATTCCAGTCAAATTCTAAAGAAGCTAAAACTAGGGATGAAAACAAATTGGGTTAGGTTAGATCTGTCACCAGCTCGACCCTTTTAGGGCGCGACCCAAGTCTGGCTCAAAGTTTGATTAGACCTGGCTTATATAATCCAAACCCAATTAAGATTCAGACAACTCAAAGCATACTTGATAGTTGAAGTGTAGCACCCAACTGGGCCAATTGACTCGACCCAAACTAAAAAAGCTTTAATCCCCTTTAGTCCTTTTTGTCCCTATGATACAAGGTTCTTCATCTCTATGTACACACACTTATGTTGTGATCTCTCAATTCAAGTCTCAAATATACTTCTCATCTTTCGAATTATGCTAGCAAGAGAATAGGAAAGAAAAGGATGGGTTCCCATAAGAAAGTGTAAGATCTAGAAATGCAAGAGCTTTAAGTTGGGTTTAGAAGAAGAAGAGAAATGTAAAACCTATCAAAATCATACGTCTAACCTTTAATTTCTTTGTTGCTGCATCCGCATCCTCCCTTGGCCTATGCAAAGTTTTCTAGGAAGACCATATCACAAATAATGGAAACATCAAAAGCTACACTTGAGGCTTTTAAATGAGAATCAAAGCCTTCAACAAACTTATCCATACTACCATTTGTTGGTAACACTACTAAATTTCGAATTATTTTTATTTGAAAAGCTCACCAAAATCTAGAGTAAGATGAAAAGGATTTGAATATTAATATAGGGGGTGAGAAAGTGAAAAGTTGGGCTTAGCTTAGAAGAAAATGAGTGACAATAAAAAAGCAGAGAAAAGTTCTAATTAAGGTTAAGAGTATATGTATGCCAGAATTCAGATAGGCTTAGACAGTAAAACCCTCACCTAAGCTTGAACTGAAGCCTAAAAAAAAGTTGTGGCTTTCATAAAAGTGTCAGGATTTCTTGCTTTGAAGTCATCGTAAGCCTTTTTTGATACATTCTTCAACTGCTATATTATTTCATCAAATTCCACTTCCATTATGCAATTAACCACTTGCCAAAATAAACTCATGTATGTATGACCTCGATGTAATTTAGACTAATTTGCATACACATGTCGGACAAATTTTCGATGCTCTGCTTTTGGGAAGCAATTCTTCAATATATCTACTAAACCCTTAAAAAAGAAGGAAAAAACACATTATAATGTAAGTATAATAATTCAAAACATACTAATAAATAGTGTCGATATTAAAATTTTGACCTTTTGTTGATCAGTTACAAATGTCTATAAATTTCCACTAATGTTTACATCATCGCCAAGAAGACTTAAAAACCAATGCCAAGATTGGTAGTTCTCTCCCTCAACCATAACCCAACATATAGGGTACATGTAATTGTTTCAATCATGCCCAATTGCAACTAATAAAGCACCTCTTAGAAATGTCTTAAAAAACATCCATTAGCCCTATTTTTTTTTGACAAATATTAGGGAAATCATATTTCAACGCACTAAATCCCATATAAAACCTCTTAAACATTGGCTACCCAAAATTTTCATCAAGTTCATTTTGAATGATGAATTGGCCTTCTTTATCAGCTAGCTGCAATTCTTGTCCATAAGACCACAAATTTGCATAATGTCCTTCTATTGATCCTAATAGCATCATAATAGCTTCCCATTTAGCCTTATGAAATTTAGATTTAGTCACTTATGATGCATAATTGCTTTAAAGACCATTTATCATCTCGCTAATTGGACAATTCGGGTTCCTCTTAAACTTGTGTAAGAATTAATTTGCTATTCACTTCTTACTAACTTGCTTGTTTCTTTGCACTTTCTTACAAATCTGCTTGTTTTTTAATATCTTCACTACAAAGGTTTTTTCATTTCCAATCTAACTAGCATAAACCTTAAAAGGATAGTGTGGATCACAAACGACTTCCATTCTCACACCGGATCTCATTATTGAAACATCATGTCCATTTGTAATTACTTAATTTATGATTGCATCTCTAAACTAAACCTTATCATTAAACTTCATGCTAACTTCAAACTAAAATTCTGTCATGTCCACTTTTGGATTGAAAACAACATATTTCTTCCTTCTGTTAGTGGCATCACACCTACCATCATCACTATATATTGGTGATTGAACTTCAGCATCACTATCTCGATACTCACTACACCATCCCTGTGAATTTCTACTTATGTTTGTGAATTGTTTGAATAACTTTACTTTTCGTTACTACATTTTTCACTGCTTCCAACCTCATCCTTAACATCATATTCAAACCTACTACCAACGTTCTTCCTATATTTCTTCTCATTAACTTTTCTAGTAATAGTAACATATTTTTCATCATCAGTTGCATAAATTTCATCATCACCTATATCATTTTCATATTTAGTTATCCCCATAACAACAAAATCTTCATCATTTTGTTCCACCTAAACTTGGAATAACCTATCGTCATTTTCGATATCAGAATCAATTTCTTCACCATCACTTGTAGGATTATCATAACCATGCTCATAATAGATTTCAACATTGTAGTTCTACAATTCTTCCATGAGCTGAAGCATTAACAACATGTTATTATTAATGTAAACTCAACTCTTTCAAACATCTCATTGACTCTTCTCGAAATTTGTAAAACATAAATATAAGTCTATGGCCTTTATCTTTCGATACTCCTTTTAATACTAACATCCTAAATTGATCAACACCAACGTCCTTCTATCGTTTGAACTTAACTCTAACATATTTGTTGTTTTCATTTCTTTCCAATACCCCACCATAATGGAACTTAAAATTCACCAACATCTACATTATAAAGAATTTTACTATTAGTTTTCGACAAATCAAAATTACAAGCACCTCATCAAAATAAAGAGAAAATTAAATCAAAATAGGTTATATAATTTGATATAGGAAATAACAAAACACTAAAATTTGGAATACTAGAATTTAATATAGACATAAAAAAATATGCAATTTAATAGATAAGTAGCTCAAATCCTTGTCATCTAAACTCTTTAATTCACCTACTACTGTTTGCAACTAAACTACTTATAGAAACTTAAGTAGAAGTAGTCATAAGGAAAATTGAAAGCCTAGCTGGAGTAGTAAGAATAAAAGAAGCATTTTGTTTTTTCAAAAGGAATTAATAATCATCATTGAAAAAACTCATAAAATATCCTTTAAAATGGGTAAATCATAGATTAATATATAACAAAAAATAGGAATAATGAGAAATTCAATTAAGAACTGAATTTAATCCCACCAGTAAGCTATCGTTTATAACTTGACTTTATGTCTTCTTAATTAGGTCAAGGACTTAGTTAGGAGAAGGTTGATTGGTCACCTGAGGCGCTTTAGGACCTTTAAAAGGCTTATTAGGGATGATGACCTCACGAGCTAAAGGAGGAAAGTTGCTAGGAGAAAGTAAAGTAGAGATGGACATTTCCAAAAAAAGGTATAAAAAAGGTTTAAATACGGAGGAAAGGAAGTTAGGTGAGAAGATAAAGGAGGGGATAATGATAATGTTTGAAGTTTGAGAAACTGGAAAGGAGGGCAGGGAGGTTATGAGAGAAAGCAAGAGAGCCATAAGCATACTAAGGAGCAAAGCTTTAGTAATGGAATAAACCAAGGGATCCAACTAAGGAAGTTAGCCAAGCTAGTCAAAACAAATGTGAACGAGAAAATTAATACTAAAGTAATGGGATTATAACAGTAATATACAATGGAAAATGGTGTAATCACAAGCATTATAGTAGGCATTGGGGGTATGACAATGACGGTGAACCTTTTAACAAGCATGATAGTGACAGTGAAAACAAGCACTCTGTTCCAAAGATCAAACACTCTATTCCAAAAATCAACATTTTGATAAGTTATACGCCCATTACTCAGAAAAGATAATTTAAAAAAGATCTATTAAAGAAAAACAATCCACTATTGCGCAGAAAACAGCTGAAAGCTTCAAAAAAATCAATTTGATTAGCAGTTATTACATAACATTGACAAATTCATGAATCACATGAACCAACACAACACACTCATTTAACCAAGCTAAACCACTCCAATCAATCCTATAATTATATAAAAGAGAAAATAAAAACATTTGAAAATGATCAACTATAAAAAGAAAAGAGCAAGGAACCCCAAATCTTGAAACAAACCTGGCAAGAATTACATAAATTTCCAGTCGTTACCATCAATAATCCACATGCAACCCTTATTATATTCATTAAAATACGAATAGAAACTAGAGCCAAAAAAACCTCAAAATAGAACTTCTTTAAAATGAAAACATAGGATAAAAGTCAAAATTTAATTACCTTAGGACCCATGGAGTAACTCTTTGGAAATGGGAGGCTTCGATCATAAGAGAGGAGGGTTGTATCTTGAATTGACACACAATCCTAAGAGATGAGAGTTGTATCTAAAAAAAAATGAAGAACCAAGACAACAATCCATGGTTGAATTTAATTATCATTTAGTTTTTGTTTTAATTAATTAATCTTTAATTTAATTTACTTTTAATTTATATGATTTTTAAATAAATGAGTTGAAAAAAATCAGGACACGTGTTAGACATGTGGCATATAAAAAATCATATGTGATTTGCTAACATTAATGGAAAACTTAACGTTTGGATATTTTCTCAAAAAATTAAAAGTTGAGGTAATTTATTTTCACTTCTCAAATATCGGGTTAGTATTGCACAAGTGAGAAACTTGAGATTTTATTTTGTAATCAACCAAAAATTAAATGAAAATTTTTGTTTTTATTTACTATGCATGAGGTTAAATTTGGCCTATCGGAAGATGCACTACTCTTTAATTGAAAGATGAATGATCAAGCAAGAGTGGGAAAAAAGGGCAGGTGATGTTTATGAGCTATGATTGGCAAGGTAAAAGAACCAATGGTAAGAGGAATCGAACTGGGTAATACAATTAAACTCCTTCCCCTGAACCGACCCCTGGAGCCCCATCCAGCCGTTAGCATCCAGTCCCCATCCGAATTAATCTGTGATGCTCAAGCCATTGGTAAGTTAATTCGAGGAGAGTCTGATATGACCACTGCGGCACCCATGCAATCTGAAGCACTCCCCAACTTACAAAACGAATTAACTGCTCTACCACCATCCGAACCTCCAGATCCGGGGTCCTCGGGTATCAGTGATGTTGATGTTCGGATGGAAGATAATCTGAGTTCGTCAGGTGAGGCAACCTTGGCTCTGCACATTGCCGAAGGCGTTATTACCGATGGGTCTTACCCATCTCAGCCACTCTCTCCGTGTTAGGAGGACGCCCGCCCTTTCATTTATGTCGATCCTTATATGGAACTGCCAAGGGGCTAGTGGAGCCCAATTCCTCCCCATCTTGCGTCATTATCTCGCCATACACCGTTCCCGAATGGTGGTGTTAGTCAAAACTCGCATCAGTGGTGGTCGAGCCCTTGCAGTTATTCGTAAGCTGGGGCTTGCACATTCGTTCCGAGTCGAAGCCAACGGATTTGTAGGCGGAATCTGGATCTTGTGGACAGAAGACTTCGAAGTCTGGATAGTACTGGCTCACTGACAATTTATTCATATGAGTATACGGCACGATAACTTACTTTTTGACTTTACCGCCGTTTACACTAGTCCTCAGGCAGCCATACAGAAATTGTTGTGGCCCTATCTTCATTGGCTCAGTAGAGTGGTCGCAGTCCCCTAGGATGTCGGAGGGGATTTTAATGCCAAATTAGCTAATGACGAGAAGCAAGGCAGCTCCTCGTCTACCCCGATTGTGAACAAATATTTTCAGTCGTGGGTGCATAGTAGTGCGTTACATGATCTGGGGTACATTAGTTCCAAATTTACCTGAAGACGGGGGACCATCCTAGCCAGACTGGATCGCGTCCTCTGTTCTTCGCAGTGGTTGGATTTAGCCCCCTATATGACCAATACTCATCTTCCATTCCTAGGATCCGATCATTGACCTTTGCTAGTGGAATTCAATAGAGCGGTGAGATCTGAGCAGACCAACATTCCTTTTTGGTTTCAATCTGTGTGGCTTGCTTATGCGGATTTTGGCAAATTAGTTGAGGCTCACTGGGCCTCGTTCAAGAACGACTTCCGTAGCGGGTTAGACTCGTTCACTACTAAACTCAGTCACTGGAATAAGAGCGTGTTTGGCAACATTTTTCATCAGAAGAAAAGGCTTCTAGCTAGATTGGACGGCATACAACGTAGGCTGGACTTTTCGCAGGATGACTCACTTCAGGCCTTAGAAGAGAAACTGCGGGGCGATCTCACATAAGTCCTCTGTGAGGAAGAATTATTTTAGCACCAACAATCAAGGAGTAACTGGCTTTCTTAGGGTGACCGCAATACTAAGTTTTACCATACCCTCGCCTTGGCCAAACGCAAGACAATCCTCATCACCCATTTAAAGGACGACCAGGGGCAACTCTTGTCTGACTCCTCCCAACTGTGGCAACTGGCGAAGTAGTACTTTGTAAAGTTATTCTCTTCCCCGAATGATCCTCCTTCTAGTCCATTCCTTACGGGGTCCTTTCCCCCTCTCTCGTCCGAGTCCATCCGAACCCTGACTGAGCATCTCCTGGCGGTCGAAATTCGGTGAGCAATGTTTGATATCAACCCAAACAAAGCTCCCAGAGTGGATGGATACAATGCTTCCTTCTTCCAACAACAATGGTCTCAGGTGGGGCCTGCTGTAGTGAATCATATTCAAGCTATTTTCAGCCAGGCCCGTTGGGATCCTGAGGCCAACAAAACTATCTTGGTTCTAATCCCCAAAGTCCCCTCCCCTGTTCACTTTTCTCAATTCCGGCCTATCAGCCTGTGCATGTATTGTATAAAACCCTCTCGAAAGTCATAGTCAATCGTTTGAAGCCTTATCTCAATACTCTTGTCGCCCCAACCCAGTGTAGCTTTGTCCCGGGCAGACACATCACCAACAATATCAGCATTGCTCAGGAGGCTATCCACTCAATGCGTCGTAAGACAGGGAAGACCGGCATCATGGCTATCAAAGTCGACTTAGAAAAAGCCTATGATCGCCTGCACTGGGCCTTCATACATGACACTCTGAAGGACATAGGCCTTCCCGAATCCCTTACCAGTCTAATTATGAAAGGCATCTCTTCCGTTTCAATGCAAGTGTCTTAGAACGGGTCCCTTTCGGACATTTTTTTCCCAACTCGTGGTATCCGACAAGGAGATCCACTCCCGTCGTACATTTTCGTACTTTGCCTGGAAAGGTTGGGCCATTTGATAGCTCATGAGGTTCGTAGTGGTACATGAAAGCCGTTTCGGCTTAGTCGCACAGGGCCTCCTATTTCCCATCTTTTCTTTACGGACGATCTCCTCCTTTTTACTGAAGCATCGACCACTCAACTTCAAGTCATTCGACGGGTGTTGGAGATCTTTTGTCGCGAGTCAGGTTAGCAAGTTATTCAAGTTAAAACAAGGATTTTTCTTCTCCAGGAATGTTTGCCGATCCACCACCCATCTGCTAAGCCTTGCATCTCAATTTACGCATACGTCTAACCTGGGTATATACCTCGGTGTCCCGCTAATCCACGAGAGGTCTTCCCTGCGTACGTATCAGTACCTTTTGGACCAAGCTCAACAGCTCCTTGCAGGGTGGCGTGACCGCGATTTATCCCTGGCAGGGTGGGTCACTTTAACTCAATCGGTCCTCTCTGCCCTCCCCACATACACCATGCAAATGGCACGTTTGCCGAGACAACTATGCAACGATCTCAAGCGGATTGTGCGCAATTTCATCTGGGGCACCAACCCTGGACGGAGGTGGATTCATTTGGTTAAATGGGAGGAAGTATGCTAGCCCAAACAGCAAGGGGGGTTAGGCACTAAGAAAGTTCGTACCACCAATGATGCACTCCTCCCTAAACTCGGATGGTCAGTACTCACCAAGCCCAACGAACTGTGGGTACAAGTTCTTAGAGCCAAATATCAATTCGACGGTCATAGCCTCCCTCCTATTGTCGCCAAGCCCGGGGCCTCAACCATTTGGAGAGGGATAGCAGCCACCTGGAGTTATGTTTGTCAAGGTATCTCTTGGCATCTCGAAAATGGCTACCGTACTAATTTTTGGCTAGATGGCTGGCTCGGCGATTGGGGACCCCTCCTGTCACTCTCCACCTCAACCCCCCTGGATGTACGAGCTTCGGTACAAGATATGGTACATGAGAATGGAGGATGGGCCTGGGACCGTTTCTAGCAATATCTTCCCACGCGTGTCTATGTGGACATAGCGGCTATTCCCCCTCCATCTAGTGCGCTGGAGGAGGATCAAATTGTTCGGGGACCCGGAAAGAATGGTTGCTTTACGGTCCACTCCGCTTATGAAGTCATTGAGGCCGTGTCCGTGCCAGCCAGCCCCCGCCTCTGGCGTACGATATAGAAATGGCCTGGACCTCAGCGGATCCGGTCTTTCCTTTGGCTGCTAGCAAAAAGTAAACTACTCACTAATCAGGAGCGCGTGACCAGGCATATCTCCCTGACCTCCATTTGCCCTTTTTGCAATCATGAGGAGACGCTTTTGCATGCATTACGGGACTGTAGGAGAGTGACTCATTTCTGGAATCACTTCCCTATAGTGACTCTCGAGCCCACCTTTTTTCAGATGCCTTTAGACCAATGGCTATACACTAACTTGGGTAAACTAAACCCTAAGCAGCAGCTCAACTGGACCACTATCTTTGGCACCTCCTGCTGGTATTTGTGGCAGTGGTGGAATAAGAGTATTTTCGAGACCAATTTTCACTGTCCCGAAAATGGAGCTAGGGCGGTACTTCAGTATGTTGGTTGGATTGAGAAGGCAAAAGGCATACTGGGAACCCTCTTTCCCACAAGGGCAGCCCCAATGGGTACACCCATAGGTTGGACCACACCACCGGATAGTTGGATCAAAATTAACACCGATGAGGTCGTCCAGTATGCCATAGGCATAGCCTCCGCTGGCGGTCTTCTTCGAGACAGTGCAGGTCACTAGTGTGGTGGGTTTTTACAGAACCTGGGGACGGTTTCCCCCTTGCAAGCGGAACTTTGTGGGGCTTTGATGGAGTTACAGCGTGCTTGAGACTAGGCTTGTCAAAATGGGCCTGACCTGCCCCATGGGCCGGTTAACGATTTTTGGCTCGTTTTGACCGACCCATGGGCCGGGCCACGGGCAAAGTATACTTGGCCCGTGGCCCGCCAAAAACAAAAAGAAATTATTTATTAAAAATTAATAAATAGTTTAAGTAAGTTAAAATTTTGTAATTAACGTAGTTCATAATTTTAACAATAACTTTTAACTTGTTAACTTATTAACTTTTCATATAAACTTCTAATTAATTGAATTAAATACCTTAATTAATCATACCATTACATACATCTCAATAATTTTATTATACCATAATTAATTCATTATATGTTGTTATAATTTAAAGTTGTCCCATAATACATATATGAAAAAGAAAAAAGTGAAAATTTTATTAATTTTATGAAACATGAATATATAATATTATGCTTATAACTTTTCATATAAATGTCCTAATTAATTTGATTAAATGTCCTAATTAATCATACCATTACATA
>JANZXP010000007.1:22964059-22983786 GCA_027576715.1 Erythroxylum flavicans | reverse complement strand
AGTAATTATTATTATTATTGAGGGGTATAAGTTGTCCAAAAGAAAGAGAGTTATGTTTGAGGTATTCCCTCTTGCATAGAATAGGTAAAGATGAGGGGGGTTGTCTTTAACTATTCCTTAATGTAAGGAATAGCTAATCTTTAAGAATGTTATTTCTTGAGTCATAAAATAAACCAAACAAGAGAATAAATAATAGGTAAAAATAGAAAGGTAATAGAATTTTTATTACCTTCAACCAAACACCCCATAAGTAAGTTGTTGAGTCGAACAGTAAGTCGGCCCGGTAAATAAGTCAGGAATGCTTGCTTGATAACTTGGACGCCTGTCCACGTGATTTTTGTGGTTATATTTCCTTTTGAAAGGGAACACGCCCCAAGTACCAACCCCACTAGCAGAGGAGATTATATCTTTTGTACTAGATATAGTATTTTTATTATAATTTATTTTATATATTTACATGCATTTTATATAAATATATAAATAAAATTTAATAAAATAAAATTAGAACAGAAGATTTGATAAGCTAAGAGGATAAATGACCCACGATCGAGGAGTTGCATCACGCGACTAAATACTGCAACTGCAGCACGATTATTCTTGTAGGCTTGGTGATGCATAATGGGATTCGGATGTAGATACATGGTTGTTTTTATCCGCAGGGTGTGCATACCGCAAGCTGCATATTAATTAGTTGCCTACCTTACTTATCCTTTCATTTGGATTAGTTATCATCTTCCTTAATCTTATCCTTGTGCTTAAACTATATCCTATATATTCAATATTCTTGGGACCTCCTAATAGGCTTGACAGTGACAGGCAAAAAGACTAAAATCACATTAATATTGAGCAGCAGACTTAATAATTTTAGAAGGAAGAATAACATAAAATTATCAAATAAATATTATTTCATAACAGAAGAATTTGAAATTTTTTCTTTAAACATGTATCAGACTTAATAATTTTCAAATTAAGTAATTTATAAAATTTTTTAAAATAAAATTAGAGAATATTTGAAACGTATGAGATCTTAGATATTTATTACAAACATTTCATTATTGTCTTATCAACAACAATTTTTTTATTGGACAAGGATAAAACTGCCTATTATCAGGTCTTCTTATATCTCGCGTCTTAGCAACTTCAACTTAGTGTTAATGGTAACGATGATTCTATTATTGTCTTATAGTTGTGTAATAAATAAATTATTAGATATACAATATAATTTATATGTTATAAATAAATAATTTAAAATTAAACTTTTAAATTTTAGCGGTGTTTATTCTTAATCGATTATTTTTTAAATGTAATATCTCTCATTTTTTAAATTAAAAGTTCTTAAAATAATTAGTATTATCACATGAATTACTCTTTTATATTTAGAGAAAGGACAAACTCGGTGCATAGGAACTCTTGGTCTGCAAGAATCGAATGACGGTAATCAATTGTGCATTTGATAAAGACATTGTTTCCATCTGTGATTTTCTTAGGAGTAATCCTAACAATTGCTCTATGGCTGACTTCACCCCACGTGGTTGAAGTCATATTACGTTAAAATAACATAAGAAATGATGTACAAGCATACCTGAGTATGGTAGCGTCATGAATTGGACCATTTCAACGTGACAAACGTAGGACTAGCTAGTCGATTTAAGTTAACTTGCCCCACATGCATCATTTAAAATTGCAGATTCATGATGCCAGTAATTCTTTCTGTTCTACTGTAGTATGTAGAATGGGTCTTAACTACTTTCGGGTTATCATAAGAATTTACATCATCCACAAAACTAAAACTACCCTCACATGTTGAAAAGATAAAACTGCAAGTCCAGTTCAGGTTAATCCAACACCGTCAACACATTTTTTTAACGTACGACCTGAGTCAATTTGATATAATATAACCTTACATGGAGTTAGGATTTGGGTCAAATTATATGGTTGAATCAAGTTGTTACGACCTGAGTCAATTTGATATAATATAACCTTACATGGAGTTAGGATTTTGGTCAAATTATCAGGTTGAATCAAGTTCTGAACAATTTTGATTAAAATTGATTATTATCCTTGTAAGTTATTTTTCAAGCTTTTGATAAGGTCTAAACATAAAGATTTTAGGTTATTTTGATTATTATGGCCCTAAAATCACTAAAATAATAATTTAATTTTTTATTTATTAATAATTGATTATCATTTTTTACTTAAGAGTTAAATTAATGAAAAAATCAAGAATTTCATTAAATATTTTAGTTTTAAATATCAATTTTATTTTATTAAAAAATTAAGATTTCCTTATGGTTTTATTTTTATTTCAAACAAAAATAAAATTTTGCTTGGATGTTAACACCAAAATAATTATATTTTATTACTAATATTAAGTAAATAATTGAATTAATTATATTTTATTAAATAAATAATTGAAAATTTATTTGGAAAATAAAAATTTTCATATATTAATATTAAAACTAAATATGTATTAAATTAATGTAATTTTAAGATATTTAAATTTAAAATATCTTTATTAAATAATTATGATATTTGATTTTGCAAAAAAATAAATTTAAATAAATTATAAAAATAAAATAAATTGATTAATTATATTAGTCATAATTCTTAATTAATATTAAATAACATATATTTATTTAATGTAAAAAAGGAAAAAAATTGAAGTAAAAACAAACATGCTCTTATTATAAAAAAGGAATTATATCAAGTATAATATAATGCTAAAACTTTGTATTAACAGTCATTAGTGTGTTTATGCACAAAAATAATACATTAAACAATAAGTTTAAAGAATATAAGCATGTCATATATCACCTACTTAGTTTAATATGACATAATCATGTCTAGTTATAAATATTTTTGTTCTTATTTCGTTTTATAAGTAATGATTTAGTATATATTTTGATAAAAAGATAAAACTGGTCAAGATAAAATCTTTCATTTAGTGATTTTCGCTAATTAACCCTTTTTATGTAATATTTTAAAATCGCATCGGAAGTTAAACCTGTAATATTATATGTTTAAGATTTAAAAGGTTCAACCGGTATTAGATCATCATAAAATTGATTAAAAATTAAGTAAAATTAAAAATTTTGAAAAAAGAGATTATCCTTACTTATAAAAAATTTGAAGCTTAATTAAAAAAAGAGATTGTTAAATAAAAGCTAATTGATTTATTTTAGTTTATAAGAACTTATTAATTTATAAAAATTTACCAATTAATTAATAAACTAATATATTGTTAATAACAAAAGTTAATAAAATAAATCCAACTAAAAAATTAAAAATTAAATTAAAAAATTAGACCATTAAAAATTTTTATAGTTAAACCGGTTAAAATTTTCAATTTCAAAATACACACTGTTCAGCTAATGGACTAGGCGTAAGGTGCTAAACAAGCCCACGCAGTTCATTGAATTATATTTCCCTCCTGCCAGGCGTACTGAAGCTTGGTAACACGAGAGGATGATGATTTGGCGCTCTAAAATTCCCAACGTCTCATTTCCTTTCTCTTTTGGGACTTTCGTCGAACACTTTCCAATCTCAGGACTACAAGTCTCTTCCATTTCTCGTAGAATCAATGCAAAATCACCATCAACAGCCGGAATCTCTAAATCTTATGATTCTTCTTTTTTCCAAGCACTAAGTGCTACTCAGAAAGACCAGATTCACCTCTACGTTGAGGCTCTCCTTGAATGGAACCAGGTTTCTTTCTTCTCTCTCTCAGACACACGCATGCACTGACAACTTATGATCTTACGAACCTATTGATCATGGTCACCTTTCAGAGGATGAACCTTACTGCAGTCACGGAGGTGGAAGACGTCATGGAAAGGCACGTGGAGGACGCTCTCGCACTAATACCCCCGATTACGAATTGTTATTCTTCGCCTTGCAACAAATCAGTCAACAATGTTACTCTTGTTGATGTGGGAACTGGTGCCGGGCTTCCTGGTTTGATTTTGGCTATTGCTTGTCCAGGTACTTTTTTATTCTCCCCTTTGTGGGTTACTACTGCTTACTGTGGAATGCTGTTCAATGCTAGTCTTTCTTAACAAATCTTTTTGTCTTTTAACTGGTTCTAGATTGGAGAATAACCGTCTTGGAATCCATGAACAAGCGTTGCGTTTTCCTGGAGCATGCAGTTAGCTTTACTGGGTTGTCAAATGTGAAAGTTGTCAGGGGAAGAGCAGAGGTTTCGTTTCTCATTCTTTTATTGCTTGGTTGTTTGGAGAATGGCATTTTATCCTATAAAGTTTATGCTGTTTAACTATTATGTGAAATTGCGTGTGGTTTATGAAACAAGGCCATTTTGAATTGACAATATTTATACTTTTGGTTTTGTTACTTTGATATTTATCATATTGGACGTTGATTTAGGACAGAGCATTGCACATAATGCTTGTTTTAGAGAGAAATTTGATGTGGCAGTAGCAAGAGCTGTTGCTGAAATGAGAATTTTAGGTAACTCCTACAATTTAGTAACCTGGTATTGTCTTGTGCGACGTCTTTCTATATCGATGTTTACTTTGAAGTTGAGGCTTGGTTTCTTTCCTTCCTCAGCGGAGTATTGTCTTCCTCTGGTCCGTGTTGGTGGGTTATTTGTAGCAGCAAAGGGCCACGATCCTCAAGTATGTAATTGTAAATCACAAAACGTGTGTTTTTTAGATTTCGACAACTAACTTGATGCAGTTCATGTTTTTGTTGTGAAATATTATTTCTTATTCTAAATACTAACTGGGTTTGGAAATAATTTCAGATATATTTATGTATTTGAAATGACTCAAATCAAGGCAGAATTTGCAACTCTGTAAATTTCTTGCAAGTTGTTCATTAGGAGGAGCAATCGGTAACAATCCTATGTGCCATATGTTGGCAGGAGGAAGTTAGAAATGCAGCAAGATCTATCCAATTGATGGGAGCATCTGTATTGCAACTATGTTCAGGTATATATCTTTGAGTTATTCAATTGCCTAATGTGCGATTAAACAATTGAAACGAACTCATCATCCTGGAAGTTACCTCTGTTTCCTTATTTTCAGTTGGTAAAGAATTAAACAAGTTGTTGGTTTGATCATATTGTATTCGATCTACCTAGCTACGCTCCTGATTAAACAACAAATTCATTCGTGATTTGTTGATTCATGTCCTATTCACTTTAACACTGATCCAGGCCACCAGCACTATTTTAACTTGGTCAATACCTTTTCTTTTTTTGTTACTCTCCTGATAGAATATCTGATCCGGCATTCAGTTGTTTATTTGTGCATAAAATGCTTTTCTTTTCCGTAATTTGAATGCTCATTTCTGCTGTAACATTGAAGTAAGATTTTTTTTTTCACCTGTGAGTTTAATCTCAGTGTAAGCCTTTTTGATGATAATAAATCTCTGTTGCATGTAGTACAATCACAGAGTCCTTTTGGGCCGCGAAGTGCCATCATATGTTCCAAAGATCGTCCTACTCCTCGGAAGTACCCTCGTGATCCAGGTACTCCAGCAAAGTCACCATTGTAAGGCACATTATCGTGGAAAAAGTCCTCCTGCCCCTTACATCTCCATAGTTTGTATATCGCAAATGTGCTCCATTATGATTTTTTCCCCTCAATTTGACAGTAGTTATTACGATCAATTTGGTTCAATTGCCCATGGTGTACGGTAACTATGCATGATTCTTTGGGCAATTTTTTTTGGGTTTGATCAATTTAGGGTAAACATTTTAACTTACTTAATTAAGGTCTAAACGTTATCGAATTTACTCAATGTTAGGCTATTTTGGATGAAAATTTGGCAGTGTCATACATGCACTGTTTCTATATATAAAACGTCCGTTTGGAGAGGCCAAGTGGATTTAAGATGCCAAGAAAAAAAATACACGTGGCTTACATGGATTTTCAGAAAAGAAAAAAAAGAAAATCATTTTGAGATCCCCAAATTTATTTCTAATCCCCAAATTTATCCCCTTTCTCTCGGAAACTTACAAAAGGGTTGTTTACATCATCATTGCCAATCATCATCATTGTCGATCAAGGGGCTATCTTGCCTCTTTCATGCATTATCATTGCCGATCACTCCAATCCTTTTTATCAATCTGCCTTTTAGTCCTTTGGCGTAAATATTCTCTCTAGCAATTGCCAAATATGTTTGATCTACTCATTATTTTGCTCTTTTGTGTATTAACTTTCAACCTAGATATGCTACACCTTGAGAATATTGTCCCCAGTGAGTTTTCCAGAGATGAATGCCCTTTAAGTAAAATTTGTGATAGAATTGATAACCTCCTTCAATTTTGTAGTCATGATCTTTAAAATCACTTTATATATTGTGTGCAATAGGCAATAAGGAGAAAACCATTCATAGAATCTAGATTTCTAGTTTTTAGGGATAAAGAAAATGTGTGCTATATTAAGTTCCTTCATATTTCTACTTATATAGGATTCTAGTATTGTCTCCACTTGTCGTTTTCGAGTAATATGCCTAGTAGGTTGGAAGAAATGAGCATTAAATTCATCTAGAACAGGAGACTTGTTGGGATTTAATCTAAATAATGTACCTTTTACCTCCGTTTCGATGAAAGGACTTGTGAGCTTTAAACTCATTTATTGTCCCATATAGTTTTAAATGACAATCCCTAGCTCTACTTCTGAGTATCTTGAGTTATTACACTCTCTTCTAATTTCTCTTTTTCCATGTATATATTGCCCCTACCATCATCAAGACATACGATTTTGTCTCTATTCCTCTTAGCAAAGATAACATTATGGAAAATTTTGAATTATAGTCCCCCTCTTTGAGCCATTCTACCTTTGCCCTTTGCCTTAACATGGAGTTGTGTTTTGATAGAACAGCTTGATAATCACTCAGATCTTTAGTCTCCAATTCCCTGATTGTGATGATTATTATACCTCTCAATATGAGTTTTTATGAGTATTTTTTGGCTTTTTGAAGCATTAATGTTGTGTCATAACAACTCCGCTTCTCGGCTTCCTCTATACATTCTCTAACTCTACAGATTTTGCACTAATTGGAAAGCCTTGTAGCCCTTTATTTTGTATTTCCACCATTAAATGGTCTAACATAGTGAAGATCCTAATAAAGCTTAGGAATCAAGGAATTGCCTAAACTATTCTCCATTTATAAGAGCCCTGTTAAGCCTTTTCTAGATAAACCAGTCCCCTTACTATTTATTTTTTCAAGTGTAAAGTGTACACAAATCCTAAATCTAAAACTCTAATCTAATTGACCATTTGTCCTAGATCTTTGTCTACACCTTTTTAATTCACCTTCACACCTTCTACTTCAAGAGAGTTCACTATACTATTCATATCTTCTATGATGATTCGAGCTCTATTTAATGTTCCATATATACTTCTTAAATTATCCCACTTAACCTATGAAAACCAATTTTGGATGCATATATGATTGAAATCATAAAAGGTTTTGATATCCGCTCCATATTACAAGTGAAATGAACAAGTTGATCAGTCATAATTAAGTTAGAGATTAGCACTTAAGCTATGTTATAGGCTACTAAAATTCTCCTATTGTAGTTATGGATACAATTTAAGTAGAAAGATTTGTGAGTTCCCAAAAACCTCATATTATCCTAAACATTTTTTTTAATTTTGGTTTGTAATAGCCCTAAGTTTGCTCTTACCTGAACTTTTTTGAGAAGAATTCCCCACCTCCATGAAATTGGTCCTTAAGGCATTTAGAACCATATGTTTACAATGAATTAGTTGCTTGACGGATTTATTATGAATCTGTTACGCATCATATGCTATACTTCAATTTCTCACTTTGATTTTAGGGTTTGTATTTCACCATTTTGACTTTGTCTCTAACAAACTTTTGGTTTTAGTTGCAGTTGGAGTAAAGTTGAAGGATTTGCAAGGCATTCTAGAGGGACGTTTCTATACTTGAATTGGTTGACAACAACTTATGTGAGGCATTCAATAAGACTCTGCTTGATGCAAGAAAGTTGTTAGTTTTAGGGTCGTTTGAGCTCATTAGAAGAGAAATGATGAAAAGAATTGTGAGAAAAAGAAAAGAGGCTGTCAAGTAGAAAGGAAATTTGGGGTCAAGAATATGAGACGCTATTGATAAGAGTGCCAACATTGCTCAGTACATCACAACGGAGAATGGAGAAGGAGCGTATGAGATTGATCATAGTGAGAACAAATATGTGGTGAGGCTTTAAGACAAAACTTACTCTTGTAGGAGAGATGCCTTCTCTAACATTCCTTGTGCATATGCCATATGTGCTATCAAAGATAAGAGGGTTAATATTGAAGAGTACACATCAAGTTGGTTATGGAAGAGTCAATATGTTGCCAAAGCATATGAAAAGGACTGACCCATTACCAAAAAAGAAACTGTTAGGTTACCAGAATTTAAACAAGGACATGATAGGGCCAAAATAACTAGAAAAAAGGCCTTGATGAGCCTCAAAAGACTAAAAAAGTGATCAAAAAGAAAAATGCTAAGCATGTGCCTAAAAGGCACATGATTATGGCACACAGCCATCGTCATAAAAAAAGACACAATAAAAGAGGCTGTCATTGGAATGACAGAAAGGTAATTTTTAGGTTGTTTTGTCTTTCCTTTAGTACCACTAAGATTCCTTGTTATAGTAGTGAAAATTTGATAGTAATTTTTTTTCGCTATTATCAATAACAAGTTCCAGTACAGTTTCAAGTCCCTACCTAGACCAGTTAACTTATTTCGATATGTAGCAAAACATAACCAATTCACAGTCAACCCGAGAAAACATATCAACAATTGAAATCAACATAGAAATCCCAGTAAATGCCTCTGCATTTGCATCTAACAATGTTGAAAGGGGAAAAAAAGAAAAAAAAGAGCAAATACGTTTGCCTTTGCTTCTGCAACTGGGTATGCATCTGCTAGTGCCAAAACTGCTACAGGTACTGCCAACACCTTAACTACTGCTTATGTATGTGGAATTGCAAATGCAACGGTCTTAGTTGTTCTCTCAATACTTGGAGGTTCTTTAGAAACAACAAATATTTTTACATTTTCAAAGGCCACCACCAAAAGGAAAATTTCAAATGTGGTTTTAGGGTCAAGAGGATCTAGTTATGGTGTTGCAGACGATAAAAGCAGAATGAGGATGTTTGGTATTGACAGATCTAGCCTAAATTCTCAAGCAAAAATTTTAGAAAAAAGGTCTGTTACATACTCTTCTCTTCAACATGAAGCAAATAGCAAGTTCAAGAAATATATGGAAGGGAAATGGATATACAAAAATCCAACGACAGGGTTGTAGATGCTAAATGTAAGTGATACAACTGTTTAATTTAGCCCTTCTTTATAAACATCAATTAAGTGATACAACTGAAGCTAATACTATTTGCATTTTATCTATAACTTGGAAGGCCAAGTCAGTGACTAATAAACCTTGGGAAGAAATAAAAAAAGAGCAAGTTGTTACTAGACATGTGAATCCAAGTCAAGAAATTCAAATTGCATCTTTAAAGTGAAAGGAAAAAATGTAAACAAAACTATGTTTGTTAGTATTTTGTGTAGTGAACAATGGAAGATACTTATATCCATCAATTTTATGATATTTGTGTACTAAACAATAGTTGATAGGTTGGATATCTATTGAATATCGTTAGACATCTATTATTAATGTAAGGATCTTATTGGCATTTACATGCTATTATATGAATGAATACAATGACAAGCACTTTCAGTCAAAATTGCTTTTTCTTTTCTTTTAGGGTTCTTTTTTTTTCAAGTTCACGAATGCTAAATGATGAAACTGCATTTGTATATGTATGCCAGATAACAGTTTTGTAAGCTCAATTACATTTAGACGCTATAAGGGAGATCAACAGATCTTTTTATATAGCATGATAGACTTATGAAGATCATCTAGTTGAATTGAATGAGATTATGTGAAGATAACCATTACTCTAACTTAAGGCATTAATCTAAAAAATTCATCTACTAGTGTCAAGATGACACTAGAAAAATTCACTTCTAACCTTTAAAAATCAAAAGAATACACAAGATGTATATTGTTAATACAAAGAGTTACCAAGTGAACAATTAACCCCATAATTTTAGGACACATAATCTAGTACATAAACCACACAACAATTGCATTTAGCCACTGTTCTAGTACATAAAATCATTTCCAAGTAAGACTTTAATCATACGGCTATTGCCTGAATTGCCTTCATTATTTAGGCTAACAAATAGAATTGAAACTAGCAAACAAAAGCTTAAACAAGCTACAAATTTCCACACTTTGCTGAATGTATTTCATTACTAGTCCTCATAGCATATAACTCATTCTTCAACTTCAAATTTTTTGCAATAATTTCAGCTTCCAAAATATCTATGACATTTTCTCTTAACTTTGCCACTTTAACCTTCAATAGATTATTTTGATGGTATAATATCTTCTCTCTGTGTTTCAGTTCTAAAATAATCTATCTCACTTTTAGAGAAAATCTTTGATCATGTCATTCATGAAATCCACAAACATTTTCCCTCAACCATGAAACAAAAAAGAGCAATTTGTTAATGAAAAAATGGACATATTTATATAAAATAATATCAAAATGTGCCGAATTACTGAAAATATCAACAGCCATAAAACCTTTTTCTTGGATTTTCATCAGCCCAGGAAGTCCATCTAAGTGCTTTCAAGTTACAGTTGACTCCCACAGTCACGCGTCTAACAAGGGAGTCACACCTGTGACAGTTTGTTTGCACTAATTTTTTAGTTTGACAAGTGTAGGTTGATGACGAGTTTAAAAACGAAACCTAAATGTAGACTCTGGGATATATGTAGAAAGAAAAGGAGGCCAAAAAAGGGGGTTGGAAAATGAAAAAATAACAACGCTTGAGGTGGAGAACCCAATGGAACTTTAAAGAAAATTTCGAGGAACCCTAGCTTGAAGATCAAGAGATGGGTGAAAGGTAACTTGTAATAAAGGAGTATGCCAAACCAGTAATTGGTACTGCCACTTCATGCATACATTTGGGAGAGGCAACTAGAAACTATGAATTGAAGAGCATCCACTACAAAATGCTACCATCTTTCTATAGGGTTCCTAATGAAGACCCTTTAAACTTCATTTAGGAGTTCTATATGACTCTCCAGACATTTCCTTTGGATGGCTTGAACGAAGATCAATTTAGAATGAGATGCTTCCCATACACATTGATACATGGGATGAGGTGTACAACAAATTCTTGGGAAAATTCTATTCCCATCAAAAGACCTATTAATTGAGAATGAAGATAGCAACCTTCACTCAAATGGAGGGAGAGTCATTCCATGATGTGTGGGAATGCTTCAAACTCTTGCTAATACAGTGTCCACACAATCATTTTCCACTTTACATGCAGAGACAATTCTTCTATGATGGATTAACACAACAATGTCAGTACACAATGGACAATACAGTAAGAGGAGTTGTGGGAGAAGAAAAATCGAGACTAGAGAAAAAATCGAGAATAAGACGAGAAAAAAGAACAATATTGGAGGCGAAGAAAACAGAAGACTAATGATGGCGAGGAAGAAGAGAAACAGTAGATAAAGAGAAGGTAGATCTAAGCCAGTGGTAGCATCTGATCGTCTGGGTGAGAATCAAGCAGAGGCAAAAGGCGAGAGCCGATGCAGAGAGCTTGAGATTTACACGAGACCCACCGCTAACTCCCTCATCCGAACATTCTTTGTTTTCTCATTCTAATTTCCTTTTATATATATTACATTATTGGATATGAACTTATTACTTTGTTAGTTCTTTGATAGTTCATTTTGGTTTATTCACTCTGTTTATTGCTTTAGTACTTCTCTATTACTGATTATGATGTGATTGAAGTATATGAAGATGATGAACTTTGTTTATTATGTGATGAGTTGATTTCCTTTCTTGAGACTTAATGAAACTATTTTAGTAGACTATGAATGATTGAGTTACCATTTTGTTGTTTTATTATTTGGTATAGTTTCTAAGGTTATTAGATGTAATATTGTGACCAACTTTTGCATCATTTTGGTATTAAATGAAGGATCGAGAGAAGAAGTTTAATTTTAGAACGAGAAACTATAGACGCTTAAGTTATGAATTAGAAATATATTAACTTAAGTGGGTAACTATTAGATGGGTTTATATGATTTATTTTGATGATAAACTTATTGAACACAAAAGTTATATTTATTTTATAATTTGAATTAATTTAGAACCCAATTGATAATTTTAGCAAGACAATTGTCCAATCAATTCACTTTAGTTATGCATAGGAGATTAAATTAGTAAAGTTAATTTCTCAAGAGTTTTCCATACTAGTTGATCAAATCATTTTTGCTTCCAGTTAAATCAGTTTACTTTTTAGGCTAATTGTGTAATTTCCTTTAAAGCCTACAATTCGGGATATAATGTTTAGGATTGCAATTGTTTTTTTAAATTTTTATTCAAGATTAATTTGAGTAAAATGCATGCATAATTCATGTCCAATATTCCTTCTTTCATCTATAATTTTTCTTGTTTCCATGCAACATTCACAAGATACTCCATTCAACATTCACAAGATACTCCATTCAACATTCATGCAACATCCACGTCATTTTCACTTAATTTATTTCAAATTTGAATTAAAACGTAAGAATTTGTAACCAAAATCAAAGATCAAAGCTTGCAAAGTCCATAAAAATTAGTCACAACAATAGTAACAATATTTAACCTCTTCGTCATAATCTCATTCAACCAGGTAAGTTGAAGAAATCATCTTGTATGACTTTGAATCAATGTTAGAATGTGTTCCTCTATTGTGAAAGAATGAAAATTTCAAAATTTTTTAGTAAACCCTTCATTACGACTAAGAAAACAGCAAACTGAATCCTCTAATTGACCTTATTACCTTGAATAACTACTAATTGAGCTCATTCTCAAGTATTCCTAGTTGATTTCTTCAAAAATGTAGTATAAATTGTAGGAGGAAAAAGAATGGTGAAGTGAAAGAGAAGGATTTTAGTAAAAAATATAGAACAGTGAGCAATGTAAACCCTTCAAACATAAAAAATTCCCAATTCTGTAGCTAATATTTAAGACAAAGTCAGAATGGTGAAATGCAAACTCTGAAGTAAACATATTGTTTTATTATGCAGTTAAAAGGATTCAAAGGAGTAAAAATAGAAGGGAGTACGTATGAGTTATTACCAACTTGAGGCTTCAATGAGAATACAAATACATCACTACCTGTTCAAAATCCAATCATGAATTGAGTTACTACTCACTATCCATATAAGTAACACCAATACACTCTCTAAACCAATAAACAAGAAGATAATTTTGGGAGGGAACAAGAGGAAGAAAGGGCATATGTATTGTAGGTAATGGACAATGTGAAATGGTATTTACCTTAACTGTATGAAGATCAGTTCTCTACTCCTTATTAATCTCTATTAAGATTTTAGACTGAGTTATGTTTCAGTATCAAGTCTTCTTTAATACAGAGTAAATCACTGAACACATACTATAAGAAGTTCCCCATCAAAACCTTAAGAGAAAACTATCCACTCAAATCTTATTGTTCGAATCTCCAAAAATCCATAAATTAAAATTACTTACCCTCTTTAGATCCAAACATCTTCATCATTGACAATAGGGCACCCATTCACCTTAAACTTCTAAGGAGAAAGCTCAAACTATTGGAAGGTGGATCGGCGAGAGAGATTGAAGTGATCAGCAGTGATGATGTGTGAAGGAGGCAAGACGCCAGATTGGCCAAGATTTAGGTAAGTTTCCAAGAGAGAGAGGGTGAATATTTGGGATTAGAAATAAATTAGGGTTCTAAAATGATTGTTTTTTCTTTTGTGAAAATCCGTGTAAGCCACGTGTGTTTTTTATATGACATCTAAAATCCAACTGGCCTCTCCATAATGCACGTGTATGACACTACTAAATTTCTATCCAAAATAGCCTAATATTGATTAGAATAGATAACGTTTAGACCTTAATTGCGCAAATTAAAATCTTTGGCCCTAAATTGATCAAACCTAAAAAACTTTCGCCTCAATTTGGGCATTTAGCCTGATTCTTTGTATATATATACACTTATCTATGACTTTAGCTTAATTTTCTATTCAAAGACTTTGGATGGAAGTGATCTACAAGTTATTAAAGTTGAAAGCATTTATATTGTCCAACAAGATTGCATCAAATACTTAAGTCTTCCTTTCCAGCACATACAGATGCCACATAAAACCATGTAGGTTAGGAGTTGAAAGTTTCTAGGTCAAAAGTGTATTTTGAACTTCAACGTTTACAACATAATACAACTTAAACCCTAACACTTTGAAGTGTTTAAATTAAACCTTAACTTTTTTCAAAACGTTTAGAATATATTCTAAATGGATAGAAAATTTGACAGGATTAATTCCATGTTAGTTAAATGTTATATTAATGTTGACATTATTATTATTTTAGATTTTTTAAATAGAAAATGAGCCTTATTGTGACATAATTAACTTTTTAATATTAATCAGAAAGTGGGTCGCATAGTCACATGTTTAGACAATAGGTTCCACTTATCACGTGCCAACGGGGTCCAAATTTATATATTTTAAAGAGTGAGTTCCACTTGTTATATGACAGTAAGGTCCACTTTTTATTTAAAATAAAAATAATGTTGCGTCAGATTTGATGTCACGTTTAACTGACAAAAAATTAATCTCGTTAAATTTTTCATCCACTTTATTAGTTTATGCCCTACAGCCAATCAGTTTGGTTGTAGTTTTTGACAATTATTTAAAGACATTATGCATCTTGTACATGTTTAGATGTATATGATAAAGTCTATGAGATAATTATTCATTACAAATGAAATTATAATTATAAGATTCATATTACATTTATATATTATCTCTAAATTATTCATAGTCATTGTTCTATTAAGACTAGAAATTAATAAAACACATAAAGACTAGCAAACGATTTATTTTTCTTATAAAGGAAGTAGTCGATCTCATAGGCTAAAGTATGGAGATACTTAAACAAACGTATGGGTGCTTGTTAGAGACCAAGTTTACTGAACAGACTCGATATGAGAAATCTATTTGGATCATTACTTGTATGTCTATGGAATTTTTATTATGATGATTATATAAGTAATCCTTTGAACAAGGTGACCAAAATTATTTTGTATGAGGATTGCTACGTTTTGATTCTATTTATGATCTATTTAATTATGGGTCAGTCAATCGGTAGTCATTGGATGTAGCATGAATTATATAGAGGAAGTTGCGTGATTAAGATAAAATTCATCACCCTAAAGTAATTAGTGAGAATGTTCCGTTATTCTCAATTAGTATTGATTCAGGAAATCTTGGGCAAGGTGAAATGGCATTTTGTAAATAGCTTACAAATGTCATTAATTGAATCGATAACTAATGGTGGAGAACTAATATGATTAGACTCAAAATAGAGTAGATATTAATTCTATGCTCTATGTGTAATCAAAACATTGTATAATGAAATGATTGAATTATATGAAAAAATCATGTATGAAAAGGTTAGTCAAATCTACTTTGACATTCCTAAATGTTTGAGTAGTCATAACACGTTGCTAGACACAATCTTAATATATGATTATAAATTATTTAATTGGAGAATTAAAGATAAATTAAAAAGAGTCTTAATTTATCTAATTCTAATTATGAATTAGAATTATAATTTGTAATCATTGCCAACATATTTGGGAACCTAATATGTCTCACATATAAAGTGGGTTGAAGAGAGCAAAGTTAATTTAATCAAGTTAGACTTGATTGTAAAGTTTGAAAAACTTTATGATTAAATATGAGATATTTAATAAATAAGGATCAATATGAAATATTTAATTTAATTTAGGCATATTTAGTATTTAACTAGAGCTACAAATAATTCTAATTGCAAATCAATTATGCCTAAATTAAATTCAATATCTCATGTAATTCTAATTAAAGTTTAATTTCAATTAGAATTTAATTTCAATTAATTTACTAAAACATCCTAAACTTATTATAAATATGTTTAAGCTCTATAAAGGTAACATTTCTAATTTGATCATCTTTGTAAGCGTTACAGAATTCTCTTAATCTATTCTGTAGATACGATTATAGGTGAACATTTATGCGACTACAATAGTTAAGACGGATCAATTTCGAAAACAATTCGAAGAATATGACAACATAAAGATCAAGCTTCGAAATAAAGTATAAATTAAGTTTCCGCTTTATTATAATTTATTTTAATCATTTAATAGATTAAAGAAATCTTGGTTTCTGAGAAATCAAAATTTACGAAAAAAATGCATAATTATTCCGCTGCGATCAAGATTGAATCTTGACCCGATTTCCTAACAGAAATATCATGTATATTTGAAATAATTACGAACATTTTAGGGAAAAGATCATAACAGTCAGATGCATATTCAATTTAATATCGAAAACAAAAGCCCTGGTATATTATTCGTTCATGCTACCGCCACCCTCTCCCTTAAAGCTGTAGATGTAAAGTGAAGTTTGAAAGGAATTCTTTTTATTTTCTTGATTAAAGTTACAAGCATCAGTGTAAACGAGAAGTTGTTCAACATTCATCATTATTAACACAATAATTTGTGCAGCAAAATAAATTACGCTAGCAATTCTACATAATCTTATTAATTGGCTCATTTCTAGTGATCCGCTGAAATAAGTAAAAATACACCCAATAGGAAAAAAAAGGTCAAATATAAAATAAATAATATATATGAATAGTATAAAATGACATTGATTTGATATTAATTTTTTAAAATCTAAAATTAAAACGATATTATCTTATAACATAGAGCTCAAAATAATTCTCCCAATTATTTAAATATTTTGAATTCAACTTAAAACTCAATCAACTCAAATATAATTTAATTTATTAAATTTTCCTATGAGTAGTAGGTATAACTATCGAAGCTAATGAATTGAGGAGCATTCCATTTGAAAACCAGCTCTTCGCTCATGTTTCGATAGACCTCGTTTCCCATTGTCAACTTCCTGATCAGCCTGAATGTGTTATATGCAAAAGCTTCGGATACACAACAGAATTTAACCATCATGTTAATGTCGATACATAAAGCGAAAACGGGCAGCTGGTGTACTTTACGATGGTTCCCTTGAAAGAAACCCACTTCCTAACCCAATTCCTATCCTATATGCCATAAGGCTCAACCTTTTGGAGGCTGACAAGAAGATGAGACTGACAGACCCCATGACCTTGGCAACTGCCCAAAGTCATAGTTTCAAAAGGATCAGGCGGAAACCACAATTTTATATCATATAGTTACCTAATGTTCAAAAAATATAGATTTACACTCGATAGTTATACCAGCAATGGAAAGATATGACGCACAAGGAGGAACTCTACAAACCCGTGTTGGCGACAATTAAAAGATTTTGTTATACTGGCTTGTCAACGAGTCTCTGAGATTTGCATAAAGGTTATAAAGAGAGTACTGTCTAAGGTTCTCAACTTCATACCATGAGTTGAAAACTGAAAGGTGCTTATCTGTGCCAGAAAATGCCAATTGTATTCCGAGGCTGCAATCCACATAACCTCCATGGTTTTTACAGCTGGATGTCCTGATTGCACAATCCTGATTGTTGAGGCACACAAAGCTAGAGGAACTTCCTGAGCATTTAGCGCACCCATCCCTTTTCCAATATAAATTTTGTAGCCTGCCCTTCTTAAACTCAAGCACCTGCATTAAAAGAATTTAAATGGTTTAACAGATCTCCTGAAGTTAGGTAGGTATTCACATTATACCAGAATATTCTTTTACCAGTGTAAAGCTGGTTACAGAATATGTACTGTTTGCAACAAATGCAGGACTAGACCTCGCGGCATATTTTCGACCAGCAAAGGCTACCATATATCCACCATAATTATCCTGGAAAGCACAAGGTCACTACATCTTGATCATGGCCATCAAGTACAGAGGTAAAAATTGAATCAAATAGCCGTGTCTTCATGTAGAGCTAGAACGATAATATCTGATAATGCAAAAGGTTTAGGATAATCAACATATTTCATCTTCATTTAACGTAATTAAAACAGAAAAGTCCCCAATTACACCAGAATTATGTTAAACCTAATATCTTTATCCAAGCTCTAAAATGAGAAATATCATAGAGGAACCTTACCAACCAAAAACCCACTTTCATATCCAATTGACAAAGGGAGTCCATATCAACCAAGGAAATGGAAAGAAAAAACTATAAAAGCAATCATAATTACCATCTTGCAAATCATGACTCAAGGAATAGTCTTCTTTCTTAAGACTAATGCTAACTTGTTTGAAGATAAAATCCCCCACGAAGAATGTCCTCTGTTAGAACCTAGGCCATTAACAAGTAAATAGGAAACTAAATTTAACTGCTGTTCATGACCTACAGAACCTAAGCAAATAGACACTTGAGATCTTAGCCAGACAATGTATACATTCTGAAAAAGATAGTCTCTTAGCTTAGGTCTTAAACTCCAGCTTGTAGAAGAGTAACAGTCCTTAATTTTTCTGATATACTGCAAAGCTCTAATGATATTGTGGTTATCTGCGAAAGCCTGACTGTTTGAGGAGCCATGGTTCTTGGTGATACAAGTCCATTTCACTCGTAAGAGTTCAAAGAAAATAAACTCTCTAGAATAGGAAACTTAAAGGCAACATTTATGAACAAAAGTCGACCATCGTATCAAAACTTCATAGCCTTAAAAGACGATCTTTCCAAACTCACTTTCCAGTTATAGAGGTGTTTCCGTTTTGTACCAGTTTAAAAACTTAATAGACATTCCAATTCATCCAGAAAGGCACCCTAACTGGCTTAATGAAATTTTCTTTCATAATTCTGGTATGTATTGAACCAAACTATGTGTAGGAATGTGGAGGCGAAAACTAGTTAATTCTAACAATTTAGTGTTAAGATTTCTAGGAAAAACTTATCTTGTATTTAACATACACGGATACATATATATATACAACTTAACCAGCAGGAAAATAGGTATCAATCTGAACTAAACTATAACTAGAAGTCTATAGCAAAAATCCTTGATTATAGGGATTTTTGTTTCTAATAATCTTATCCCATAAGATTGATCTTATCTAAATCTTTGTTCTTCAACACTCCCCCTCAAGCTAAGGAATAGATTTCTTCCATTCCCAGCTTGCGTATAAGATGATGAAATCTTGAAGCATTTAGCCCTTTGATTAGAACATTTGCTAGTTGATGATCCGAGGGAACATAAGGCATACACACTTGTGAATTAGAGCTAATTTGCTCTATGTCTCTTTATTAAAGACTGAAGTATATATATACACGAATAGGGTTTCCAGAAAAAGGTAGAAAATCTGTACAGTTATAGAAATATAATCCTAGGATACTGTATATCTATAAGATAATGATATCTAATCTAAAAGATCTGATTATGATTAGATCATGATATTATGAGATATACATATCTTGACCACACTCCCCCTCAAGTTGGATCATAGATATCTATCATGTCCAACTTGCTAATACACTCTTCAAATGCTTGTCGTTGGAGTCCTTTGGTAAACACATCAGCTATCTGCTTCTTTGTTGGAACATATGTTAGGCATATTGTCCCATCTTCTATCTTCTCTTTGATGAAATGTCGGTCAACCTCAACGTGTTTTGTTCTTTCATGATGGACTGGATTGTG
>JANZXP010000007.1:22928427-22963959 GCA_027576715.1 Erythroxylum flavicans | reverse complement strand
ATAACTGTAATATATATTATTTGTTATATGTGATAATTTAATTGGATTCAAATATAATTAATATTGATATTTCTATATATAATATAGATTGTGAATATTAATTGCCCCAATTATAATGCCTTGATGAAGTTACGGATTCCAAATGCTAAGCCTAACATTGGGACATTTTTATGAATGCGTTAATACGAAAGTAATTCAATTATTGTTTGTAGTAATGGCAATCGTATAAATTAATATTAATCAATATTCAAATTGAAGGTCTTTTGTAAGTACTTCGTATTTGTGAAAAAGATGAAAGTTTGTTTTGTGGTAAAATATATCAAACAAATTCTGTGCATTGGGGTAATAGTCTTGTTTGGAAGATAGATTGTTGTTCGCAAGAAGTAAGTATGTGTAAAAATTTATGTGCATAATGCAAATTTGTCATAAGTCCTAATTTTTGTGTTCATATCTTTATTTTGTAGGTCCCATATGATTTCATAGCTTGGTCGTCGGTTGTAAGTATAAAAAAAATGGAGACATTGTAATAGTTAGAACAGCAAATGTAACTATTATGTTTATTGTGACTCTTTTTTATCTTTTTTTCAATCACCTACCACTTTAATATTCAGTTGTAAGTTTTTCATATTGTTAAGGAAACTACAATTATTACAAGGTTTTATATTGTAGAAATAAATGCAATTATTACAAAATTCCATCTATTAATTATAATTACATTTGTATCATTCATAATTACTTATCCTCTAGTTTAGTTGTTTTTTAGTAGCGTAAAGGAAGGTATAGGAGGATTTCTTCTTCTTTTAGGCCTGCCAAACCCACTATGGAACCTCTCCATACGAGTATTACCACAAGCCTTCACACGTTATTCCTTACTTTTCAAACTTCTTTATAATAACAAGGAAATAAGAGGATGAGTATATTCAAGTAACATAAATATTTATACGGTTGTGTTAAGAGAGATTGAGAGTATCATCTCTTCATAACTTTAAGGCTTATTAAATAGCATTTCCAGAAATACAAAACTTAAATCCTTGCCACTTAAATAAAAGAAATACTTGCACTTGGTCACACTTTAACTAATGTCTTTATATAACACTATAAACAATAAAATATTATTTTCATGAAGATAAACATTTTATATTTTGTAACTATTATAGGATGGTTATATTTTCATATAAGACTACGGATTGGATTAGAGTTTTAGGTGAGAATGTCATTTTGTTATGTTATCTTGCATAGTTAGTTTAATAAGTTCAAAATAAACCAAACTAAATTGTGAAAAAACTTTCGATAAGTATGGTTACAAAAGAAAAAAAAATTAGATAGGATTTTCCTCTAGAATCTCCAACAATAAATATCCAAATTAAAAAACTAAGTCAATATCATTTTTTAAGAGTAAATTACAGAGTAAGATCAAACAAGCAAATAAACAAGTTACAGACACTCACATTATTTTACAAACTTCTAAAACTCCAAATTCAAAACCATGCCTCTGTCTTCCAACTTTCTCAGATAGATCGGTGTGCAATCAGCTTCAGCTCCAAAAGCTTAATCAAGAGATTTCTATAGTGCTTGATCACTCACACCATCCTTATATAATCAGTAACTAGCAGAAATTTAGAAGTCTGATTTAGCTTAAAAGAGATGTCATCAAGATTACACGTACACAAACACAAAGGAACTATCACCTGTTTCATCGTAAACATACAAATGAAAAAAGAAAGAAAAAATGAAAAGAGCAAGAAAAACTTTTCATCCAAATGTCATATAAAAACTAGACCATAATCATTCAACAATTTCCTTCCATAGCCACTGAGGGCCAAAAAATCAGTAAATACATTAAACCAACCATAACTAAAGCAAGACTCTATTAGAAGATGCAGTATTTGTCTAATGATTCAAGATCAGTACATATATATGTTTGAATTGGGTAATGAAGCAATACTCACCAACTATGAAGATTTCCTAGTAGCAGATCTTTTAGCCATTAGTTTGATTCTTCTCCTAGGTTAAGTTGTATCAGCAGGTGTATTTTGGGATGCTTGTGTTGCTGTTGTGTTAGTATTGGGACCCATTTATAAAGTATAAGCAACCAATTATGTAAATTTTATCATCTCCCTTATACTTACATATAAGTAGTATAAACATGAATTTAAATGACTTACTGTAAAGTAGATATTCCCAAAAAATTCCTCAAATGTTACTCCATATCCTCTACGTGCCTATAAAAATAAAAAGAATTATAATGTTACATAAGTTAGAAAACAACTTAAATTTTATACTTAAAGTTAACTACCATTTTTCTCTCTTCGTAATATAGAAGATACAGTATTTGATCCTCTAGATACTGATTGTGTCAGTCTACCTACTTGACTGCTATGAGTATTGGATGAAAGGGGTTCAGTAGATACTGATTTTGGTGGCCTTCCTCTTTTTCACCACATTATACATATTGAAGATAAACATAAAGTTAATAATACTTGATGAATAACAACACATTTATTACACAACTAAAATATCTACCTTAACAATTTCAGATTGGCTTGGAAGTTGATTCTTATTTTTGCATCCTCTTATATTGTGGCCAATTTCATGGCAATGATGACATCTCATAACTACACTAACCTTGGTCAATTTGTTGGGATTGCGAGGTTCTTCAGTGTGATCCCTTTTTCTTGTCTTTTTCAGTCTTCTAGGCATCTTCTTAATCAGTAGAGGTAATATTGGCTGAAGATTTTCAGTCTTTGGCCAAAACTTAGGACCACTAACGGGTGACATAGCAAACTGGTAAGTCTTCAAATAAGAATCATGTTGATAATGTTAATTCACATAAGCATCGATATCCTCCCTATGATAATATATACAAGCCACATCATGTTTAAATGGAATCCCGGTTAAATCCCATAGTCTACATTGATAAGTTCATGCTTGCAAGTCAACGATGTACTTATCTGCAAAGATAACGACTTCAAATTTCAAATTTTCAATTTTCCTGATCATACAATGTCTTACATCCTATTGTGCTACCTCTATTTTCTTTCTAATTCTAGGACATATCTCATCTATGCATTTCATTATCATATCCCTTTTTTATTGTATCCTAGTCATTAAAGAAACTCAAATGTCTTCTAATATACTGATAAAGCTTTTACTATGAGCTTCAGAAATGAATCCATTAAATGTCTCTAAAATATTGTTATATACTATTTCACACTTCGATCTTGTGCTCACAAAGGCCTTTATAAATGTCTCTGGATTCCTACTTTTAAAATCCTCATAAGCCTTCACTGGTAAGTTCTTCAACCCCTCCATTACCTCATCGAAATCAACTTGCATTGTGCAATTCACCGCTTTCTAAAATAAAGTCCTATACATATTCCCTTTATGAACACTAGACTGGTTTGCATTCACATAATGGATAAATTTTCTATGTTCAGCTTCTGGAAACAAGTTCTTTAATGCTTCCACTAAACCCTATAAAACAAATAATTACATAAATTAATTAAGTGTTGATCATATAAACAAATGAACATAAGATATATGGATATTTAAAGTTTACCTTTTGCTGATCGCTTATAAAAGTCCATGAATTTCCACTTATGTGGAGATCTTCAGCAAGAATGGTCAAAAATCAATTCTGTGATTAGTAGTTTTCTCCCTCAACTACAGCCTAACGTATAGGAAATATTTTATTGTTTTCGTCACGACCAACAACAGATAATAATGCACCACAAAGGAAAGTCTTCAGAAAACATCCATCCAACCCAATAATCTTCCTACATCTACTAAGAAAACAATACTTCAAAGCATTGAACACAAAATCTTTTGAAGATTGCTCTCCCAGCTTGTTCATCAAAATCACATTCAATAATAAACTTTCTATCTTTTTTAGCTAGCATTAACTCATGTCCATAAGACCATAAATTCACATAATGACCTTTTGTTGATACCCGAAGCATAATAATTGCTTCCCACTTATCCCTATAAATTAATTTTAATGATCTTTAGTGCATATTTTGATTCAAGATCATCCATCATTTCACTAATAGGCCAATTGGGGTTCCTCCTGAACTTGCATATGAATTCATTGGCAATCCATTTCTAGCTAGCTTGCTTATTCCTCTGCACTTTACTGTAGGTATAAGTATTTTCGACTCTCTTCACAATAAATGTTTTATCCTTTCTAATCCAACTAGCATACACCCGAAAAGGACAATGTGCATCACAAACTATTTCCATTCGTACACCAGATCTCGCCATTGAAACATTATACCCATTTATAATTGCATATTTCCTTATAGCTTCCCTTAACTACTTCTCGTCCTTAAACTTCATGCCAATTTCAAACTTAAAATCTGTCATTTCAACTTTTGGATTAAAACTAATGTATTTCTTCTTTAGTATCGATGCTTCATCATCACTAGGAACTAGTGATTGAATTTCATCGTCACTGTCATCATAATCACTATTCGAATGATCACCAACTTCATTAAAATTGTTTTCACTTCTATTGACACCATTGACAACATTGTCGAATTCAAACCCACTTTGCAAAGTCTTTGCATAACCCCTCTCATTTTTTCTAGCATTAACATAGTCTTCATCATCAGTTCCAAATAACTCCTTATTAACTAAATCATCACCAGAATCATTATCATGTATAACAGTGAAGTCCTCATCTTGCTCTAATTCAACATGGAACAACCCCTCATCTTGCTATAATTCATCATCAGAATTTAACTCCTCACCATCTGTCGCAGGATTCTCATAACTATGATCATGGTATATTTGGACATTCTGACAATTTAATTATTCTATTTTTTTTCAGCATATCCAACATGTCCCTATCATGATTTAAGCCTAACTCCATCAAGCTTCTAATGGACTCATGTGGAAATTTGTAAAACATAGAGATTACTCTATGTCCTTTATCTTCGGAAATCTCTTTTAGAACTAGCAAGATTAGTTCATCAATACCCATATTCTTTTTTCTTTTAATCTTACCCTCAACATATTTATTTTCCTACCTTTCCAACGCTCCACCATAATAAAATAATTGACTAACATATGCAAAGGCAAATTGTGACTAAATATAAAATGATAAATATTACAAGAAGAAAAAAGGAAGCAACAACTAAGAAGAAAAAAAGAAGTAACAACTAACAGTGTACAGAAATAGGTTAGTATGATTGCGTCAAAATAGTACACCCACATTTTCATATGCAAGGATAATATAAACTGAAATGATGGAAAGGCACCAGAAACATACTTTTACAAATTTCCTGAATTTTTTTCACAATACTTCACAACTTAGCAGCCTCACCTACTGAAACGATCATAAGTAAGTCATTTTGTGGATGTACCACTTAAAAAAAAGAATGTATCCAAAACATGCAAATAAGAAATTACAGTCAAAATTTAAGACAAAAAAAATAGAATGCATTCAATAATTACCAAATAGAAATCATATTTTTCAATAATTACCAAATGGAATGCAAGTTGAACCAAATATTAAATATTAGAGCATAGAACAAGCCAAATAGAAATCATATTTTTCATTAAACACCAAGATGAAATGCAAGTCAACCGTTATGCATTCAGTTACTCTAGTTGGAGTGGAAAGAACAATAGAGAGAGAGGGGACCAATCATACCCTAGTTGGCGCCACAGGAAGTCTGGCGACTACTTCTTTAGTTTTTACCCGACGAAGAAATTACTCTCTTAGAAGAAGCACTAACGCATAATAGAAGAAGCACCAACTTTGGGAGATTTTAGGTTACAAAGTTTTAAGCGTTGCGCAACAGAGAAGAGATAGAGAAGAGAGGAGAAGAGTTTTCATTTGATTTTAGTTGAAACAACGTCATTTTACTATCAAAGCTAAACGATGTCGTTTCGCTAATCAGATAATCTTCTCCTAAACCAGCTGAGGTGTCTGATTAGTAAGGGGCGTCGACATATGGCTATGTCATGTCAACACAGATAATGGTGAGACTAATATCGGGCTAGAATTGAAAAAATTTGAAAGTTTGGGCATTTTATTGCTACTTTTTAACGGACTATAATTGAAAAATTGAAGAATGTTTGGGCTTTTTTTTAGTAATTAACCCTTTATTTAATCCTAAATATGATTTATAGTTATAATTTATATCCATTGCCAATATATTTGGGAACCTTCTAGGTATCACATGAAAAATCGATTGAAGAGAGCAAAGATATTTTAATCAAGTCATACTTGATTGTAAAGTTTAAGAAACTTTATAATTAAATATGAGACATTTAATAAATAAGAATCAATATGAGTTATTAGATTGTATTTGAGCATAATTGGTATTTAATTAGAATTATTTGTAATTTTAATTAAAGTTTAATTGAAATTAGAATTTAATTTCAATTAAATTACTAAAACATCCAAAACTTATTATAAATAGGCTTAAGTTTTATGGAGCTAGCACTTCTTGCTTACTCTCTCTGTAAGAGTTACAGAGTTCTCTCAATCCATTCTGTGGATACTGTTAAAGGTCAAACGCTTGTACGGCTACGGTGATTAAGACAGATTGGTTTCAGAAACAGTTCGAGGGATACGATAAGGACATGATCAAGCTTTGAAATAAGATACAAATTGATTAATGCTTTATTATGATTTTTTTTTGAAGGCAATGCTTTATTATGATTATGTGGTAATTATTTTTTATAATTAAATTGATCTTGGTTTTCATGTAATTAAAATACGAAATTTTTTTATAATTATTTTTTTTGTAAACGCTTCGAAATGTTAGGGTCTATTTTATATTCTGTCGAAATTATTGAGGTTCAAAATGTAATTTTAGCTAAAATTTCTACCCTCACAACTTTTCTTTGGATTAAAAGTGAGACAGATAGAGCAAAAGAAGAGTTTTCCCCAGTCTAATCCAAAGTAATTCAGAATCTTTGCGAGAACCATTATTATAAAAGTTGAAAATGAAAAAGAAAAAACAAGAACTTTCTTGAGAATCATTGAGTATCAAGGGATACAAAAATTTAGAATGTAAACAAGGATTTAGTACATGAATATCGATTAGCTAGGTGAAGAACTATATCGTGATTCAAAGAAACGGGGACAATCTGTTTTTTGGTTAATTAAACTCATTCGTTGTGATGTTTCTCACTGAACATAATGTCCCACTATTTACAACACGTCTTGTGGCTGTAAACAAAAGAAGCCACGTTCAGATTGATGACTTCATCTTGTTCTCATGCTGGATCATAAATGGAAATTCTTATATATTATTGAGGCACTATTATGAAAGTGACATGAATCGTGTATAGGTTGTATTTATCCGTTTGAGTTAATTTCAGTTCTTATACTAAAACCACTTGTCAATTAGTGTTGAAACATTAATCTGATGCTCAGTTGATTTGTATGCGTAATTGTTCATAATTTATTACATCCCTTGCTTATGATTCAACCTATGTCGTAAGATTGTATCCACTCTCTCTCATGAGTCATGTTTGGAGACAAGTCACAAACGATATGTGTCTGACGATCTTGCACTTCTTATCGACAGCAGTAGCAGTTGTCAGCACATCCACTGATTTGAACATTCAAAATGCTATGAAGCCTTTCAACCCTTTAGATTGTAACAGGTAAGGTTCATCCTTGGTTGTCCTTTAGAAATTATTACTACTTTAATGTGTCTTTCGTTTATTAGGTTAAAAGTATTCCAGCAATTGTGTTTGAATTGTTCATTTGGCAACGTCATATTTGCACGCCATCTCGTTCTGGACGGCTTTGTAGGACAAGAAAGTGTTGAAAATGTTGCATGATCAGAGTTCTACGGGATGAATATGGATGTCCAGGTCCACCTTTTTGCATGAAATAATAAAAGTGAACTTTGGACTCACCGAAGAGAGCAGGTTAGAATAATGGCAGCATAGGAAAATCGACTTGTACCTAACTTTTTCGTCACTTGTGCAAACTTGAGTGGTTGCAGGGTATTAAGTTAAGCTGATGACATTTAAGGTAAATCTTTGTGAGGCCATGTGAAATTATTATGTTATAGCCAAAGAAAGCTACACCCGTTTTGGGATAACGTTTTTTAAAAATTGCCATTGAGTTGACAATATTAAATAAATAAAATAAAAACAAAACGGATTAGTTCTAAACATTGCACTCTATAAAGTATCAGAAATGGAATAGGCTGTAACTTGGCACTGATATGGCATAACTCAAATGTCATGTCTCGTGGTATACTGCATTTTATTCGATCCCAACATGGTTTTAAGGCAGTCATGTTAACGAAACCAATAAACAGAATGGTGGGTATTTTCAATATTATTTAATGGAGGATTTAAAATTTTGGTTGAAAGCTAAATAGAGAAGATAAAAGGCTTAATGTTTAAAGTATTCGATCAACATTAGAACATCATAAAATCAACTAAAAATTGAATAAAGTTAAAAAATTTGAAATATTATTCAAAAGTATTATCTTTACTTATCGAAGAATTTGAAATTTAGTTAAAATGTGATTATTAAATAAATATTAATTGATTTATAAGAGCTTATTAATTTATCAAAATTGATCAATTAATTAATAAACTTATTGGTTTTTAATAATAAAAGTTATAAAAATAAATTGAACCAAAAAGTTAAAAAAAGAACTAAAACGTTGGAAGGTTCAAAATTTTTATAATTAAATCAACCAAACCAGTTAAATTTTTTAATTATTGGTTTTACTTTACTTCTATGGAAGCAAAACATAACATCATGTGATAATAATGTTTACATAATCAAAATCACTTTCTTGCAATTATAAAATTGTTGGTGGTATAAATCCAATTAAAACTTTTATAAATTTAAGATTCAGTTATAAACTTTTAAAAAGGATTGAAGCCAAAAAAAATATTATCCTTGTCACCTTTGAACTATTCTTTTTCTATATTTTTATTCTTAATAACACTTTTTTTAATATCTTTTACTCTCAATTAGGCATGTCTTTTTTCTCTATAATAGTTTAGGGTCTGCGATGCTTGCTTTGATCTATTCCTTTTCTATATTTTATTCTTAATTATACTTTTTCTTTATATCTTTTATTCCCAATTAGGCATGTCCTTTTCCTCAATAATATATAGTTTAGGGTCTATAATGTTTGTTTATATACATATATTAATTTTTTTGAGAACCATTATTGAAGAAGTTTAATTTAAGCATCCTCAAAGATTGGCCTTTGGTCGTGAAAAGTTAATTTAAAAAATCTAAACTATGTGAAAAGATAAATTATGTAGTAAGTTATTTAATTAAAAATATAGGATGAAAGATATAATTTTCTTTTGTAATTCTATTCATTTTAAAAATATTATTATTATTTTTAAATTAATTAAAAATAAAAAGAAAATTTATTAAATTTATATCAATTTTATTTTAAAAAATTAATTAAAATAGTCGTATAAATTATATTATATATGCAATAGTTAAGTATAAGATAATTTTTGTTTAAATTAATTTGACAAATATGGATGGTTTTTAAATAATTTTTAGCATTGTAAGATATTTTTAGTAATTTAAAGTAATAAAAATAAGTTGGATATATCAAAATTGGGTATTATTACTTTTCTTTGAGTGACACAATGAACTCTAGACTTGATGGGTATAAAGAAAATTCTAAATATTGATGTCTTAAGGAGATGGAGCTTGATAGGAAACATTTGCACGAGTCCGATCCAAAGTGTGAAATGGCAGAAGAGTTTATTCGATCTCAACTATACTCTTCTTGCTTGTTATTAAAGTATATATGGTGCCAATGTATTTATTTTACGGTTATCCACATTTGCTTTCTGTTTTGGAGTTTGTTTTAGTTGTTAGCTACTCTAGTTCTAGATCATTCCATAGTTAGTTAACTGCTCTAGTTCTAAAGCATTCCATGTAAATTGTATATAAACAAGTTAGAAGAAATAAAAGTGTGAGAAAACCTTTCATCAAATGATTTAATAAATCGTTCATAGTATCAGAGAAGGCAATTTCTCTCTCTTTTCATTCCTAATCAAATAGTTTCGAGAGCCTAACAAAATGGCGTCTGGAAGTAATGCAAGTTTAAGTGAAGATCAGCTAGATAGCCTTACTACTTACATCCAAGTGAAAATCCTTCTCTTGTATTAGTGAGTCATCTTTTAAATGGCTCCAATTATCACACCTAGTCAAGAGCCGTGCGAATGGCACTGTTATAAAAGAAAAAGCTTAAATTCATTTATGGAAGTATTACCATACCAGCAAGTGGAGATTCAATGCTTCTAGCATAGGAGAGATGCAACACGATGGTGGTTTATTGGTTGTTAAAATCATTAATACTATCCATCCAATAAAACATAATCTGGTTTGATTCCACACTTGAGATCTGGAAAGATTTACGAGATCGATTGACTTAAGGAGATAACATATGCGTTGTAGAATTACAAGGAGAGATTTATTCCTTTAAACAAGGTAGTCTCAGTATCACAGATTACTATACACTTTTAAAAGGTCTATAGGATGAGTTCTTAAATCTAACACCAACTCTGATTTGTTCTTATGAACCATCATGCTTTTGCGATGTGAAGATTTATAATCAAATAATCAATTTTCTTAGAGGATTAAATGACAATTTTTCAAATGTGCGTTCACAAATCATGTTAATGTATCCATTACCAAAGATTAATAAAGTGTTTTCAATGGTTATACAACAAAAGAGACAAATTTCAAGGAGAGCTACTGTACAAATTACAGAGCCAGTGTAAATGTCAATAGAAGTTATTCTAGAAATCAAGTGGATAATACATATCTTAAGAAGAATTTTCAAGGAAGTCAAGTAGTAAATAAATCTATGCGTAGCTTTTGTGGATATACAGGGCACACCATTGATGTATGCTTTAAGAAGCATTGATATCCTCCTGGTCATCCAAAGAATAAAGTGAAAATAATGCAGAATGTAAGCGTAGTACAATCACAAGATGAAAACAATGAAGAAATAAATCCTAACTCATATGGAGCAGTTGATACAAGTTTTACTGTGGATGCACAATTTGATTTGTCAAAGGTAAGTCTAACTTAAGAGCAATATGTGAGACTTTTAACTTTGCTTCAACAACCACAGGAGTCTATTAGTTCACTCCAAGCAAACATACTTACCACGAGTTTCAATCCAACTACTGAGCTGAAAGGTAATCATCTTACTTGCTTTTATGCAAGGTCAGGAAACGATAAGAATGTTTGGATTATTGACACTAGAGCTACTGACCATGTTACCTGTACACTTGCATGTTACACTTGTTATAAGCCTCTACTTAACACATTAATTGGACTTCTAAATGGTGATAGTATGCCAACAACTCATGTTGGAATTATTAAGGTTTCTTCTGATCTAATATTGACAGATGAGCTATATGTGCCAATTTTTCAATTCAATCTTATTTTAGCTAGCAAGTTGCTTAAAGATTCTACTTGTTTAATTTTCAAGTCCAATTGTTGTCTCATTCAGGACATGCTTTCCTGGAAGAAGATTGGACTAGCTGAAGAAGTTTAATGGTTATATCGTCTTACTCAACCACTGCCTTTGTATGCCAATGCATCACATAACACTATGTCCATAAATAAAACAATCTATGCTTTATGTCATGATGGATTTTTTGATATTTTGCATTATAGAATAGGGAACTTGTCAAATAAAAGAATAAAACAGTTGCAAAATATAGACAGTGACATATATTTTTCATATAATGAAGCTTGTGAAATATGTCATTATGTTAAACAGAGGAGACTTTCTTTCCCCTCGAGAAGTTCATCAGTTGATTCTATATTGAATCTTTTACATGTTGATATCTGGGGTCATATGCAATTTGCCTCCTTTTATGGTCATAAATTCTTCCTCACTATAGTGGATGATTTCAACCGATATATATGGGTATTTTTTATGCAGTCAAAAGCACTTGCTAGAGAGATTTTGCAAAATATGTACACCTATGCAGAAAATCAGTTTTTAATTTTTGTCAAATGTATTAGAATTGACAATGGTTAAGAAATCAATATGCCAAGTTATTATGCTTTAAAAGGTATTGTGCATCAAACCACTTATCTATACAATCCTTAGAAAAATGGGGTTGTCGAAAGGAAACATCAACATTTGCTTAATATTGCTCGAGCTTTAAGATTTCAGGCATCATTGCCACTCTCCTTCTGGTCTGACTGCATCTTTCATGTTGCTTCTTTGATTAATCGTATTCCTTCTCCCATCATCAATAACAAAACTCCTTTTCAATTATTATTCAATATGTAATAGTCAGTTTCTAAACCTACTGAAGGATTAGAGTGCTAAATTACTTAGTTACATGAATTATATTATATTAGAATGAATATGATGAATTTAGATTATGATTTTTTTGATTTCATTCACATGCATAATATAGACATACACACATGAATGTTGATTTAGAAAAAAATTGCACTCAATTGACATATTCCGAAGTATGAAAGTTTCTAAATAATTGTGACATGATTATGTATTTCTAATGTTTTGTATTTTGATTTGCCAATAAAAATTGATGGATTACAATTAGTAATTTGGAGTTATTTGTCACAATTGAAAAATTGATGGATTAATATGTACATTTAAACTAGGAAAAATTTTAAGTAGCAAGACAATTGATATGTAGAAATTTAGGATGACTAAGCCTATAAATTGAGTGACATATGACAGTAGAACTAAGTGAAAAATGGCCTAGGAACTACGTGACATTTGGTAGCTTAAAGAGAGGACATATAGTTGTCTTAGACACTCGACAAGTGTCCTCTCCACTTACACCACACAACACACACATCGTAGAGTCTTTTCATTTGTTATTTATGCTGAAACTCTCTCCTTCTCCTCCCTCTCACTATCGAAATGCACCTCCCCATCACATCTCTATGTTTTTCCTAAATTCTGTTCAATTTCCACACCAAAATCCATGCAAAAATCCTTTATAAAGAAAGTTTTAGAAGCAAAACATTGTTGAATTTGTTGTCATCTTCTTGTCTTTGCTGAAACCATCCTACTCCTACCTTATTCTTGAGATGATCTTGCATGCATGTGAGGTAATGCACGCTTGGTATATTGAGGTGGCATTTGAGCTAAACAAGTAAGTGAAATAGTGATCTTTGTGGCATGTTATATGATGACTAATTAGGGATGAATTGAATGTTGTGTTGATGTTGAAGTTGTGCTGGAAAATGATGGATGAATTAGTTACTTTTTTGTTCTATTTTTGAATGCATGAAAATAGTAGTTTATAGGCTATTATATGGACGATCTAATTTGAGATTTGAGATATAATTGATGAGGAATTCATGAAGATTGGTGTTATTAAGATTTTTTTCAAATATGGAAAAGTTAGGATTGCATGTATGATGGTATAAAGTAAATGGTAATGAAGCAAATGAGTAGATTTTTGTGGGATTTAATGTAACCAATATGGAAGCTAGACTAGCTTGAAATGAGGTAGCTTTATAAGACTTGAATTCTAGAAAAATTCAAGTGATAATGATGTCTCTAAGTATGTGAAATTAGTGGAGAATTGAGGAAGACAGGCTGTGCAGGATCGTAGCCCTCAGAGCACGATCGTGGCAAGTTCCTCCACAATCGTGGGCCTAGTTCTGAAAAGAAAATTTTTGTTTTGTGTACATGTTGAACTAGTTGAGGAAAAGTCACTATAAATTGGTTATTTGGTCTTGATTAAGGCTTAGGATGAACCTAGATTGTTGCTTGATTGATTGGTTAAGAGCTTGACAAGTTTAGGTTGTTAATTGATGTCATAACTTAAAGAATAGACTGTTTTGATATCTGTGTATCCAAATCTGGACATTATGAGTTTTCAAAGGAATAAACGTGTTCTTATGAATGCAAACATGATCATAAGGACATAAGTAATGTGTCTTAGGCATGAATGAATGAGCATTGAAGATCATGAGGCAATTTTGGATAAGAATTGGGTAATTGTATGAATATATAGTGCTAAAAAAGTTTGGTGAATGTATGATTGATGAATTTAGAGTAAATCAAGCTATATTGTTTGAATGGTCAACATATTTGTATAAGAATACATACCCAGAAAGTCAATTGAGCATGCATTGAAACATGACACATACACATACATATGTGCATGATTGTATATTCATATGATCAAACAAATTAGTGATTTGTGAACTATGTGTGTATTGCATGACGATAAATGAGCAAGGTGATCTTTAATATCCATATATTACCGGAACATCGAGGCAGTAACTTTTCTGGAGCGTACTGTGAGTTAACTTAGATGTATAAACTCAATTATATGTGCTTTTGTATGAATTGAATGTTAATATGAAGTGTGTGTACAATTGATTGATAAATGTCGGACTTAGATCCAAGGATCTTGATATAAGGCATGAGTATATTGAAATAAAATATGATGCATCTCATCACATTGAAAAACATGATCAGATAAATGAATTGTGAGCAGAGTGACCGAAGTGGGAAAAGAGCTTTGAGCTCAGGATTATGAAAAAGAGCTTCAGGCTCAGATGACACAGACTCAATATTTAAAATAGATACGGGCTACAAATGATCTCAGTGTCCGCAATAGATACGGAACAGTAAATTAGGTTGATAGGCACTTGGTTACAGCAAAGCAAAAATGAAAATGAAGACATATGTGCATTTGCATACACATCCCTACATGAATCAAATGTTTGTATTATTGAATTTTTTTGAAATAGTGAATTACAATTGAAATAAATGGAGGATGTATTGTGATATGCAATGCTAACTTACATGATGTACTTAGTGAAGTATGATGAAATGTGATGTAGTATTTAATATTAGATGGTTTGATATACTTGTTAAATTAGGTTATAACTTGTTTTGTGATCTGACTTGAGTGAATACATCGATGATAATTCACTCACTAAGTTCGCAAACTCATCAAAATTGTAGCATTGTTTTTCAGGTTTAAGGCAGTTCTAACTACTAAGGTGATATAGTAGAAGTCTAATACTTACATTTTAGGGACAAAAATGACTCAAAGGTCTGATCAGTTGAATATGAGAAGTCTAGATAGATGTCTTATGTATTAACATCCCATTTCATATTATATTTTGGTACTGAGATTGAACTCAAATGAATGTTGTGTAATGTATATATGGGTTGTGAATTGTAATGACTTGTGACTTTATGTTTGTGAATGAAATGAGAAGAATTGAACACTTATAATGCTTATGATATGTTTGATGCCTTTAATGAATTAGTTTGATTTTCTTAATATACCATTTTCATAGAGTATATTTTCGAATACCCTCTGGTATGTTTAGACATATGCTCTGTGGGAGTGGTATGTTACACAATAAGTCTCCTAGCTTTTCAATCTTTGGCTGTCTATGTTTTGTATCTACCACTGATGTTGTTAAAGGGAAATTTGATCATAGAGCACATAAATGTGTTTTTCTTGGATATCCAGGCACTACAAAAGGATATCAGCTTTATGATTTCTAGATTAATAAAATAGTGATCTCTTGGCATGTTGTCTTTTATGAAAATATTTTCCCTCACTTTAAAAATTCTCATACTTCTGGTCATGAACACAAACACACTTTTGAAACGATTCGTTATGATTTTAATATTCCTACTTCACACGCCAATCATCTTGTTGATGATTCTATCACCACACATCCAGTACCTACACCTTCACCTATTACATCATCCGATATTCCACCTGCATCCCATTCTCATCCAGAACCCATAGCTCCATCTTCTTCACCATCCTTACGTAAATCCACTAGATAAAAGATTGCACCAGCTTATCTCAAGGATTATCAGGTATAAATACATTCAACTTCTTCTACTCTCCATCCCATTCAATCTTTTTTGTCCTATTCCCATCTTTCATCTAAACATCATGCTTTCTCTACCACCATTACTAATTATACAGAACCAAAAGATTTCCATGAAGCAGTTCAGTTAGATTGTTGGAGGGCAGCAATGAAGGCTGAAATCGACGCTCTTGAAGCAAACAATACTTGGGTTGTTGTAAATCTCCCTCCTTCTAAGCAGCCAATTGGATGCAAGTGGGTTTATAAATTAAAATTCAATGTCGATGGCTCTTTGGAGAGGTGTGAAGCTTGTTAGTCACAAAGGGATTTACTCAACAATCCAGTATTGATTATCTTGAAACTTATTCTCCTATTGCCAAAATGACCACTGTCAGAACATTATTAATATTGGCAGCAACTAAAGGATGGTTTCTTTGTCAGTTAGATATTAACAATGCTTTCCTCCATGAAGATCTTTCAGAAGAAGTTTATATGCAGCTCCCTCCTTGATTTAAGGCTTCTAAACCTGGACAGGTTTGTAAGCTTTTAAAGTCTCTCTACAACTTAAAACAGGCCAGCAGACAGTGGCATTCAAAGTTAGCGCAGGCACTTTATCTTGATGGTTTTAAATTAGCTCTGAGTGATCATTATTTCTCAAGTACACACCGCAGTCATTTATAACTCTCTGCGTGTATGTTGATGATGTGATCTTGGCTAGTGATTCTATTGCAAACATTGATTACGTTAAAAAAATTTTACATGATCAATTTAGTATTAAAGATCTTAGTGAGTTAAAGTACTTTTTGGGGCTTGAAGTTGCGTGTACTGAGAAAGGGATTAATCTTTGTTCTTTACCCTTGATTTATTGCAAGAAACGAGATTTTTTGGATGCAAGCTAGTTGATTCTCTTATGGTGGCTACAACTAAAATGTCAGCTGATGAAAGTACGCCATTATCATACCCTAGTACCTATCGACGATTAATTGGGAAGCTTTTATATCTTATTACTGCATGGCCTAAAATTACTTTTGTTGTTCATCGTTTATCTTAATTTGTTAATAGGCCTACACAGCTGCAACTGGTTGCTGCTCATCGCATTCTTCGTTACCTTAAGCAAGCAACTGGTCAAGGTATTTTTTTAGCCCAAAATGATCTTCAACTTAAGGCATTTTCTGATTCTGATTGGGCTACTTGTCCAGATACTCGTCGATCAATTACGGACTATTGCATTTTCCTTGAATCTTCTCTCATTTTATAGTGCTCCAAGAAGAAATCCATTGTGTCACAATCATTATTTGAGGCCGAGTATCGAGCCCTTGCATCTGTCATATGTGAGCTTCAATGAATTTTTTATTTGTTGCACGGCTTCAATATATGTCATTCCAATGCTGCTATCATCTATTGTGATAATCAATCTGCCCTTCAAATTGCATCCAACCCGATATTTCACAAACGCACCAAGCATATAGAAATTGATTGTTGCATTGTATAGCAGAAAGTTCAAGAGGGCGTTGTTCATCTTCTTCCAGTTTCTTCACATCACCAGCTTGTTGACTGCTTTGCTAAGTCATTGCCTCCTGCTCATTTTCGTTCTAACATTTCCAAACTGGGCATACATAATGTGTATTCTCCAACTTGAAGGGGGTATTAGAGTATATATGACGCCAATGTATTTATTTTATGGTTATCTAGGTGTGCTTTTTGCTTTGGAGTTTGTTTTAGTTGTTAGCTGCTCTAGTTCTAGAGCATTCCATGTAAAATGTATATAAACAAGTTACAAGAAATAAAAGTGTGAGAAAACCTTTCATCAAACGATTCAACAAATCGTTCACTTGTTGTTATATTATTTGTTTTAGAAAAAAGACAAACATAGAAGAAAGGAGAGTTACTAAGGTTCTATGTATAAACTTATAGAGACATGATTTGGATTTCACTTTCACTTTTCAATATAATTTTTGGACGATGATCTCATTTTGCATATCTCTTCTCAAATTTAGATCAATTACAAAGTTTGTTGCAATTCTTTAAATAAATTCATCTCGTAAGACTAAGGATGTAAATATTATACTAAAATTCGTACCAATTTTGTAGAAATATGATATAATATCAAATATTGATTTAAATAATAATTTCATATAATACAACTCATTTTTGTATCATTATCTTGTTAATATACTGGTCAAAAGTACATTTTGAATTTCAACATTTACAGAAAAATATAACTTGAATCCTAACATTTTGAAACGTTGAGAGTGAACCTCAATATTTTTAAAATGTTTAGAATAGATTTTAAATGGCGGAAAATTTGACGAGGTTAACTACTTTCCAGTTAAATCTGGCATGATACTATTTTTATATTTTTAAATAAAAATTGGCCTCATTAGTACATAATTAATTTTTTAAATCAATCAAAAATGAATATCACTAACTCGTGACAGGGGGAGCGATTGTTTATATATCTCAGATGGCAAGTCCTACTTAACATGTGATAATGAGACTCATATTTATATATTTTTAGACTGTGAGTTACATTTGTTACTTGACGGTAGGTCTCTTTTTTATTTAAAAATTAAAAATAATGTCAAAGTTAGCATTGACGTGATATTTAATTGATAGAGAGTTAACTTTTTTAAATTTTCTATTCATTTATGATAAATTTGAATGTTTCAAACTATTAAATTGTTATATGTTGTGAAGTTGAGATATTGAATTATTAAAGTGAGGTCGTGTTTTTTGTTTTTTTTAAATTTCCCATTTAAAAGGAAAGTCGATGTTTATGTGATCTGTTCGAAAAGCAAAATCCGTATTGTAGGTACGATCCTGGCAATTCCACTTTCAAAGAAAATGGATTTTAGAATCATTGTTTCAAGTCACCATTCCACTCCCATAGCTGCCTTCAGTCTCATATACAATCCTTCAAGCCAACTGAAATACCCATAGGCACTAATTAAAACATTATAGCCAGCTTCCATATCCAAAAATCCTAAGACAAAAGTCATCAACAGTAAACAATTTCTGGACACCCTGGACTGTCGACGAGGCAGAGGACAACTTGTGACCTCGCCACGACAGGGTCCCATGTTTTTAGGTAAGTATAATTATGGAATCTTGTCCACAACTTGGAGCAAAATAAAATTGGAATCCAAGTAAAGTATCCTTTACTAGGGAACAACTATGCCACATCCACAATCTCTTGTTCATTTACGTCGAGGTGTTAAGTAGATAGTACCTTATTAACTTGTTGATCATTACGTGCTCAGCGTTCAAAAGATTAAATTAGGGATGCTAACGTGTAACAAAAGACACCTGTAAGTTAACGAAAACTACGTTGAAATCACAACGCTTTGGAAGTAAATGTGAAGAACATCACAGTACAAAATCCGACCGTGTTGTTAAAATAGGCCTCCTATGTCCTACGGAAGAGGAACACTGACCTGCCACACTTTGATATTACAGTCCAAACTCCCACTGTAAATCACCAGCGATGTATTGGATTGGTCACGTCGATCAACAGTCGCCGTCAAGCACTTGATAGGGCCCTTATGCCCTTCCAGCACCGCCACACAATGGAAGTTCCCACCAGAGCCCCTCCAAATTCTTACTGTATTATCCGCTGAACCACTACACAGAAAATCCGACACAACAACGAGGCACAGTATGGACTGTGCATGCCCTCTAAGAGCACCAACGGCCACCACGTCTCCGGCCTCATCCTTTTGCCACACAACTATTGACCTGTCACATGCACCGGAGTACAGAACCGACCCATCGTTGTTCAGAGCCAAAGCATTGATCCCAGATTTGTGTTTTTCAAGTGTTGCAACCAAAGAATGCTTTTTCTGTCCATCTCTCCTCCACACTTTTATTTTCCTGTCAGCCGATCCTGTGTAAACGTCACCGTCGTTTGAACATGCCACGGTGTTTATTGCGTCGTCATGGGCATTTGTTACCGACTCCATACATTTGAAGTCGCCTGTCCTCCATACCTTCAGTGTTCGATCCCATGAAACCGAGTAGAGAAGGGACTCGTCTCTTGACAAGGCAAGTGCAGAGACTGTGTCGATATGATGAACCCACGTGCATGTCTTGTGTCTTCGAATCTTAACCTGGTTTTTGGGCAAGATAATCTTTGAGGCACGATCACTAAACGTTGGTAACGTGGCTAAGCGTGTGCACTTCTGTTCATCAGGTTCTTGGCTACTGAGTTTCCACACTCGAATTTTATGATCTTGATGAGCACTAAAGAGTTTGTCAGCCAATACCAGTAGAGACTTTACCGCACCTTCACCAATAGCCACTACGCTGCTGCTTGAACTTTCAAACTCCGCAGATGGGTTTCTCCTCCATGATCGGATTTCTTTGTTGGAAGAACCGCTGTACAGGAACTTTCCGGCGACGGTCAGAGAGGATATATAGGATGTGTGACCTTTGAGGGTGGTGACACAGTAGTAGTGGAGGTCCGGGTTTTGGCTGAGATTAGGTTGTGAAGTGAATGAAGGAATTGAACGGAGACTTGGCTGCGAAGAGAGGGATTGTAGGTTTGGTTGATATTGATGGTGGCTAGAATTAGATTGGAAACTACAGTCTAAGTGACTATTTTGTTGGTATTGCTTAATTCCCATGTTCTGAAACAGATGAGGACTGAGGAGACAAGAGAACGGGAGGAAGAAAGTGAAAGCTCGCTCTTAATAGTTAATACATACATGAAAAGTGGGATCGTTTTAAATTGAGGTTAAGTATCAAATGAGACATCCTTGAGTAAGTTTAGCATAAAGCGAGGCATGATTGGCTTTATTAGACTACCTCTTTATTTGCCATTCTAAGGTTCGAATCTTTGCATGTGTAGATCAGAAATTTTTTTATATATCTACCATGTTAAAACAAGAATTAGGGTACTTAATTATTCTAAAGAATAATAAATTTGAATTAGGCTGCGTTTGGATCTACGGTGCGGTCGGTTTCTAAACACAGGTACATATTTGAATTTGCGGGTGAACAACCGGAGGTTAGAGGAAAGTGCGGTGCTACCGCAGAAATCGATAAATAGAAAGAGAGTTACGGTAGGAAAGTGCTTATGCGGTAGAAATTCTACTTTTCACTAATAACTTTTTGATAATTATTATTTTCTATTATACCCTCAACTAATAGAAAGCAAGTCCAACGTATCGTCTTCTTCGTTGATTTTATTTATAAGACTAATAATATATTTTTAATGAAATATTTAATTTACTAAATTTATTTTATTTTCTTATTTTAATTTAATATTTTAATTTTCTTATTTTAATTTAATATTTTCTTATTTATAATTTGAATTTATATCACTAATAATATATTTTTTATGAAATATTTTATTTACTAAATTTATTTTATTTATATTTTTCTTATTTTAATTTAATATTTTATTAGTTATAATTTTAAATTTATATGACTAATAATATATTTTTTAATTATTTATACAACCATTAATAGTTTATTAAATAAATGGACTTTTTAGTCATTTTATCTCTTTTCAACAATCGGAACCGTACTTACCAAATACATATTTTCACATTTCAGCAGTTACCAAAACAGCAATCCCAAACATATAAGTACTTATTCTCAATAAGTATATACCATTTCAGCAGGTCGATTTCAACATGTTATTAACCACCACCGCTCTCCCAAACTAAGCCTTAGACTATTATTCAGTCAACTTCATAATGGTCATAATCATTATTGTTTGAAGTAAATGATGTTTAAAAAAGTTATAGGAGCAATTAACTTCAATGAACACCTTAATTTGGTTAAAAAATAACAGAGTGTTTGATTTACCTACTGGAATAGATAAGGAATATAATGATAATTAATTAGGAATAGAATAGAAGAGGAATGGAATAGAATGGAATGTGTATTATTTATTTTGGTTTATTTCTAAGAATTTCTAATGATAATGTAATACAATAGTTGGTTTGAAAACATAAATTTAGAATGCCAAAGAAATAAATAATAAAAAGACTAAAATATCTAAGTAGCCCCACTAACTACATCATCATCATCATCATATGATGATGATGATGATCATAATAATAATAATAATAATAATAATAATAATAATAATAATAATAATAATTCTTGTTGTTGTTGTTGTTGTTGTTATAATGATGATAATGATTATTATTAATATTAATTTTCTTCTTCTTCTTATTATTATTAATTTTCTTAGTAGTTAAGTAATTATGTGGATTTCTTAAGGATATTTTTGTCCAACATGTCCTCAATTTTATTCTCAACCACTTGGAATAGATTTAGAATAGATAACGATAGGAGTGGTGGGTTTACTTATTCTCCAAACTCAAGAAATATGTAAACCGTTGGATTATATATTCTGTATGTTTTCTTTAACCAAACAAGGAAATAGCCTATTACCAAGAATAGATCATGAATGAAATAGTTATTCCAGTCAATCAAACACTCTATAAGTATTCCATCACCTTAGGAGAGTGGGAATTGATTCTGCTTAAGCAAAACGATTCATTTCATATTTGGTGATTCTCTCCTGTAGGGAACAAATAATTGATGTTTGTGTTGAAAAGCCAGTAAAGATATTGGCTGCAAAATTACTAGTTCACCTTTACAATCAGGAGAAGAAAGAAAGGAAGGATTTCACACCACCAAAATATGTTATGTTTATGTGAATGGTTTGAGGCGTTGTCCCGTTGATGAAAGATACTTTGACTCTTTAGGAGTAATCACCTTTTTTTTCCTAAAGGAAACTCGTAGCACCTATTTTTTATTGAGATGGAAAAAGATAAGTTTGTGGCGGTTTAAATTCCACGTCATCAAACTAATGTTAAGATCATATTACTTTAATTAATTGAATTTTAAATTATTGAATAAAATGATATTATTTTATTCAAATTGGTTCGTTCTGATCGAGTCGATCTTGAGTTTGGGCTATGTAGTATATAGGTCATATACATAGGTACAATCTAGACTGTATAAGAAAGTTCTTAGATATTTTCTTGAAAGTCTTTTAGTAAATGTAAATTGGGATGCATATATGACCCAAGACATTGCTTTTTGGAAATTAAAGGTGAAAATATGGGCATTTTAGTATGGTGAAGGTGTATGTGAAGGAAGACACATTCTAAGAAACAACCCTATCCAGATAATATCTTTTACACAAAGATGACACTATGATATGTAGAGCCACGACTGCGCTTTAATATGTAGAGAAATAAGAGGATTCACGGCCTAAGGACATAAGTATACAAGAGACCATGTCATGTTCTAGAGAAAGATAGTGAGATCTATGGTCAAGGACATAAAATGTGTCTATGAAGGACAACTTTATCTAGAAACAGATGTTTTTAATGGAATTCAAACTCTAAGAAGATTTTAGGACTTGTATTGTAGTTAAGTTATGTGGAGTTAGGTAAAAAGGCAAGTTATGTTGAATAATATCAATTAGAGTTTGCAAGTAACTATACTTGTATAAATCTTGTCTATATATTAAGGAAATTTATAATCACTAAGTGAGTTTTAATTAATCAATAGCAAAATCAGTCACTCTGTGCTATAGAAGATGTAGGCACAATCAATTGGCCACACCTTATTAACAATGTTCTTATTGGTTCTTGTTTCTTTCTTTCATAAATATATAATTTTGTTGCATACACATTATTTTGTTAATGATATAATAAGATTTGTTAAAAGGTTGTAGGAGAATAAGGTAGAAGACATAAATGAGCTCAATTTAGAGAAATTGTAGCCATGAGCAATGAGAACCATTCGGTTATGTCCTATAGACGAGGTCATGCACCACATTATGGAGATTGCATCCCCTATAGAGATATGGAAGAAGCTAGAGAGTCGATATGTGTTGTCTTTCACAAATAACTTGTATATAAAGCAGAGGTTATATAAGTTGAATATATAAAAAGGAACACATCTGTAATAACATATGAATGTGCTTAATCAAATAATGAGTGATTTGTTGAGACTTATGGTTATTGTTATGGACAAGATTAAACAATGATTCTACTTTGTTCTTTACCTCTCTTTTATGAACATTTAGTGACTATGCTTATATTAGGTAAGGAGAAAGTAAGTGTGGAGGACATCACCATTGTGTTATTGACTTACAACTAACGGATACTTAATATTGGTGAAAGATCCCAAGTTAAAGGGCTATATTAGGAGATATCATAATTGTGGAAGAAACTAAGGGAAAGATGACTCTTCTAATGAGTTCTAGGTTGAAATCCAAGGATGGAAAAATAACTTGTTCTACAAATGTGAGCAAATTATATGTATCAAAAGGGACTGCCCATATAAGGAGCAGAGGGACAAAAAAGAAACTTGATTCGTCAAGGTGCTTAATAAGTCCAGAGTAAGAACTTAGATTGTAGTGATAGAGACATGCTCTATATTTTAATCAATCAACTTCAAGACTCATAATTTTTAGATACGAGATGTTCATACCATTTGATATCAAATAATGATTAAATTGTTATCTATGTCAGGAAACTTTGGGACTATCTAGTTCGGAATGGTAAAGCTTATAAAATTGTTAGAACATGAAGTCAAGATTAAGATATTTGATGATGTATTAGGATGTTAAGTAGTATTTGATATGTATCAGATTTGAAAAAAAAATCTCTTTGGAAGATATAAACTAAAAACAATATTAAGGTGGTAAAAGGGTGTGATGCCTGCGATGTAAAGGCCAAAATTGATAAAAATATCTACATATTAGTTAACACAATTGTAAATGGAGAAACTACAATAGTGGAGTTAAAAGAAAATAGTACTGCATTATGGCATTGTGCCTGATTTATCTTGAGAAGCAAGAGATGATGAAACTTCATAAAGGGAACTTATTAAAGGTTTCAAGCACTAGAATATAGAATTTTGTAAGTTTTATAAACTTAATAAAAAGTCTAGGATAACCTTTAAGGATGCAATATTTAGAGAGCAACATATATTGAGGTAAAGATATGGAAAGGAAGTGTTGCGACTAGCAAAGGGTAATACTAAGTTAGAATAAGTGAAACTAGAACAAACTGGAATTAATGTTAAAGAGATTGAAAATTATGGTTTGAGAGATAGAAAAATATTATGAAAAGAGCATTAGTATGGTATAGTTATGGATAAAATAAGACATGTCATCAAGTTATCAAACAAATCTATTTGAGAAGACTCAGTTGCATATGATCTTACCATTGTTAATGGGGATCCAATTACCTTTAATATGACTAGGAAAGTCAGGAGAAAAATAAATGATGGATATGTGATATGGTTGAATATATGAGGTTTCACAAGATCAATAAATTAAGTGCATATGGAATGATCTTGTTAAAAAAGCTTCACACTTTAAAGAATGTAAATGATATGTTAATAGATTTGGCTATCAAGTAGAAGGTCAAGCACCGCTTAGACTTGATTAATGTCCAAGGATGTTAAACATGAATACAACTTAACCTATGTAAATTATATTTTTCAAGGAGGAGATTAAAGTGTATGACACATATACACATATGCAATCTTAAGGTATTTTAGGAAAATCGAATGTAAATTTTTAAAAGTTTTTTGGTGACCACAACCTAGGAAAAAGGCATGATCTAGGGCCTATTCCTTTTTACAAATTATAGGTGAAAACACAAGCTACAGATACAAGTGTTTTGGTGTGGCTAAGGTGTTTTCAAAAAAAAGACATTGTATAGAACTTGTTTATGTCCCAAACCGTATCGTTTTCACGAAAAAATATTAAAATCCATTGCCTAGGACACGGGCATGCCTTAGTGTATAAAGAAGCAGGAAGATTCACAGTATAAGAAACGAGCGTGTCAAAGAACATGTTAAATTTTGGAGAAAGGTGGTGAAATCTATAGTGTAGGAAATGGTCATGTCTTAGATCGTGTCTTTTTTATAAAAATGATAATAAGATCCATAACTAGGACACAAGGGCATCTCACAATATGGGATATAAGCGTGCCAGAGACTATGCTATGTTATAAAGAAAGACAATAAAATCTATGGTCTAGGATTTAGGGTGCAGTCATATTCCAAACCTTATTCGTGAAAGAAAATCTTTTCTGAAAATATGTTCTTGGAAAAATATTCAAACTTTAGGATAATTCTAAGACATGATAAATATAATTAAGTTATACTGAACTGAGTTTAGTAAAGGGATGAATTATGTAAAACTATATTAGCTAGAGTTTATAATTATTTATACTCTATATGTAGAAGAAATCTATAATATTTAAGTGATTTTTGATTAATTAATGATGAAATTAATCACTTTTGTTTTCAAGGAAGTAAACACACCCAGTTAGTCGAACTTTGTTAAAACTCATCTTGTTGGCTCTTTTTTATTCATTTCATTCGTATAATTAATGTTTATAGGTATACATCTTAAATTTTAATAGACTAACATTGGACCAACTTGAGTTTGATTAATTAATTTTGGATTAAGCAGAGTAATATCAAGATGAGTCCAAATTACCATCCTTATTATTTTTCTAAATGTACATTATCTAAATCTTGTAGAGCATGAACAAATCATAAATTAAATATTTGAATAAACTAAGCTATAATTTTTTTTCTAAATATTAGACTATAACTTTTCAATTTAATTATTTATTTCTTGAGAAATTCTGAAAAAAATTCAACTTCAAATTTCAAAAATTCAAATAGGACAATTCTTATATATCATTCTACCATTCACACCATAAAGGATGAAGTCAGTGGTAGGACTTGCTTTGTTTTAAGCAAAAGGTATGATTTGTCTCCTAACATTTCTTTAAAAGTCTAAGTTAATTCCTACCGCTATCTATGATATCATGTTACACTTTAACGTTTTTGAAATGATACTTGTAGCGCCCTAAATCATAACTGAATTAAGTTTTTAGTACCTTTTAGTATACGAGTCATAAATTTAGTCCATGTCATGACACAACTAGGCAATTTGGACCTACCATGCACTAATGAGATCTTAAAAATTATTTATGTAAATAATTGTTAAATATGTAATTTTCACCTTAACATTTCACAAAAAGTCTAAATAAACCCCTACCGTTATCTCTGTTACCACTTTTAGGGTGCAATGAGTATAGTTTCAGTAATGTTATCGTACAATAAGTACTATTTTAGTAATGTTATGATGCAAAATAGTAACAGAGATAACGGTAAGGGCTTTTTTATTCTTCTTATAAAACATTGAGATGTAGATCACACCTTTAGTCATTTGTTTTATGCCATAAAGGGATAGTCCTTGAGGCCAACAACTTTAGGCAATTTATGTGTAATTCTTTAAAATTATAAAATAGTATCTAAATTTTATAAAATTATAATAATGTTAATTAATATTTTATACTATATAATTTTTAAGTTTACTTCTACCCTCTCTAAAAATTATAATAATATAAATTAAATATAATAATTATCTCTTTATTCCTATTAATATTACTTTTCACATATTTCTTATATAAACAATATCTAAAATTAATATAAGAAAATATCTTTTAGTTCTTATACTGATACAAAACTAAGAATAATATAAAGTAATTAAAATATTATAATTGATTACATCAAAAATCATGTAGTAAGAATAATATAGGTCTATAAGTATAACAACGTGAGTTCATATCAAGGAGCACAATAAAGCATAAGTGAAACTTAAAATAAAATACTCACAATTAAAAAAGTTATGTTTATATTACATATATAGAATTTAACATATATATCAAATACAAGTGAAATTAAAAGTGAAAAAAACTGTAACTTCATTCAATGATATAGTTTCTCAATTTACGTTGCCCCTAATTTTTACTTGGTACGAAGTTCTCATCATTGAGAGGAGCCACACTATCATCATCATTCAAATTTATTACACCAAATAACATGCAATACTTTTCCATCCAATATTGTCTTCTAAGTCAACAGTTCAGCATTTAGGACATAACATTTAGCAACAAAAAAATCTTTAACCCAACACTTGGTTCTTCAAAAACCAACCATTAAAAGATTGATATGATTAAAGAAAATTGGATATATGGAACTGTTTATTCTATTAAGAGTCATATTAAATCAAAAATTAAGTTATTAAGAAATTATGAGAAATTATTTTCAACTTGATAATGATAATAACGTACCTTTTTAAAACTTTAAATTGTATTGACAAAGGCCAAATCATTTAATCTTTTATGTTTCAATCTATTTTGCTTTTTTATAATGAATGAATTCAAATATGTTCCAATTTCTTTCACATCTTTCGCTCACACATTGACTAAGAATTTAAATTGCAAACATTTGCAATTTTATAACATTATTTTCAAATTGGTCCCTCCAAGCAATTGTAAGACAATAAAATAAATTTTATAAATAAAATAGATTGATGATTAATTTTAAACAAATAAGAAAAGCAAAGAAATATATACTTAAATTAAGCTTATCTCTTTGACGAATTATAATGGGCATCATAAAATTATCACACGCATCATTATATACCTTTATTTGTGAGTTAGGAGATCTTGCATCATCTTACGTGAAACAATTGTTGTAATAGTTAATAACATTCACCTTTTAACTTTAGCTTTCTTTATAAAGCCTGGTCTAAAATAGATATTAGTATTCAAAAATTCCTTAGTAACAAAAAATAGAGATCAAGGTTATCTTTCTCATCTTTCTTTGATGACTACATAATAAAGTGTATACAAAGAAGGCCTATTTTTTATATTGACCTTAATTGCTTCCTTCGCCCTCTCAATGGCATCATAAAAGTAACTCAATACAACCTTCTCATCACTAGCAGCCAGATAAAGTACCCTCACCAAAAACTTACCAACTCATATGACAAATTAACACTAGGACCAAAATTCATGATCTTCAAGTATAATTTTGAAAACCTTCGTTCCAACATTAGACATGATATGTTGAGATGCAATTTATTCATCACTTGTAAGCGTTCGTCTCAACTTCTTCTTCATTTGAATAAAACACTAAAGTGATAAAAAATTAGTTTAAAATTTTATAATGACAAGACGACACAAATTCTTACTTTTGGTGAAATTATTTCTTAACAAATTTAGATCTCATACACAATTATAAATGAACTTAGTCACTTTTCTTGCTTTCTATATGGTTTCATCAATGATAAGAAAATATCTAACATCTCCTACATTTTAAAGCATCAAGTTAATGCAATAAAAAGTCCAATAGAAAGAATTATACCTACTTGCAACCTTTTTCCCAACTGCTTTATAAGCAACATCATTGTTAGTGATGAACTGTACAATATTTGTAGGCCTAACTTCATTCACAACTTTATCATATATCTCAAATAGAGTATCAACATTTTTTACAATGTTAGATGCATTAATAGACTTTAAAACGTCATCCCCTTAGCATAATAAACCAAAATATTGATAATAGGCTCCTATTTTCTATTTTTGTAACCATCAGACATAATTGAATACCCATAAGTTGCTCAAATCATTCTTATTTTATTCATATGATTTTTTATTTCACAAAAAGAGTCATTTGTAAAGTAAAAAAGTAAGATGCCTGTCTTTAATCCTAAATGTTGCAAAAAAGAACTTTCACTACTAATTATATTGTTCAGTCTTTGCCTTCATTCTTTCTCATTCTAATACTCTTCAAGCAAAGTTTTCATCTACCATTTCACATTATGTCTAACTTTTTTACAAGGCTCCAAAGCACCTTTGATCCCAATTAAATGTTTTTTAATCTGGTAATTCTTTCACCCTTCAAATGTTTTTTGCAATATAAATAAATAATACGGTTCTTCATACTAGGAACCAATCTCACATGATTCTAAGCTAGATCATTAAATTTTCCTGAAGAGGTTGGACTATCAGGAGTATCTTCTATTTATCTCTAAAATAAATAAAGACATATGTCAAAATTAAATTAATAATTCTGATATTTTTTTATATGAAAGACATAAAACATTAGTTTGAATTGTATAACAGAGAAATGTGTGCGTGCGCGTGTGCACTCACGCTTGTATGTGTATACGTGTGCGTGTTGTTCATAAAATTATGAAAGTCAATTATAAGAAGATTGATCATATACAATGTATTGGAAAATTTCTAATAGATTGGTAGAGGATACTATATATATATATATATATACACGTTTAGATAAATTAAAAAGTTAAATGGACATTTTAAAAGAAACTGAAAAAATTATACGTAGGTAAATTAAAAACATATAAGAATTTCTATCTTACATATTTCTTTTCTACATTGCAACAAAATGGCTTTATTGTAAAAGATAAAATGAAAAAAAACAATTACTTAAACATCCACAATTTCACATTATATTGTATAACGAGTATACTTAATTCAAGGCACATCTTAAAAGATTTTTTAATATAATCATGAAGAAATCAAATTAGCTCAGGTTAAAATAATTATAGAGAAATTAAATTGCTTAAAGCCTCTCTTTGATAGTTCCCGTGGACCATTTTTCTACTATGTATTTAATTACTCATGAGATAGGCTAATGGTGCTTATGAGATGGATACTGGCAGACTAATATCTACTAGCTAGTTCTTGGTGACTCTACTCATTGTGGTCAAACTAGACTGTTTTATAAGAGATGAGATCCTCTGTACCCACTATCTTGTATCAATTCTGTTCCACGCGATCTCATCCATATATTTATCTGGGTCTCACATATTTGTATGGATGAGATTGCGTAGAACAGAGTTGGTACAAAATAGTAGGTACAGAAGATCTGGTTCCGTTTTATGATATCTTAGAGCATAACTACACATTCTCTAAGTGAATTATGTTATCATTTCTTTTAAAACGAGTTAGAGGCTTAAAGTGTATTACACATTGTGTTATCAAATATGAATGTATTTCTGTAAGTTTACTATCGCATTGGAAATATTACCTTCTTAAGTTTAATTTTATGTATTTGTAATGTTATCTTTTAATGACAACAACACAGGAAGAAATAAGAATGCAAATATTTTATTTTTCTTAACTTAACTTCATATTACCCGCTTCATTATAAGAAGTTAATTTCTAAAAATAAAACTTAAAATAAAAAAGGGACTTAAACTTATTGTTATTGTAAAAAGCCAAATGCTACCTAAGATAAGTATCAACAATTAACATACCCACAAAGCTCAGAGACAAACAGAGTTAAGATAAAGAACAAATGACAAAAATATAACTAATTCCAAAAATAACACAAGGCAAAATATAACTTATAATTCATAAATTAAAAATTTGATACAAAAATATACAAACTAAAAACAGAAACTTTGCTCCTATTATATGAAGTTTAATTGATGATATGAAATAAACTGATATAAATGTGCATAGGTGTATTATGCCGACGAGATAGTTTTATCTGACGAACCAATTTCTTACATCCTCTCTCTTGCAGTGGAGGTGGAGGACAAGATCTAGACCACTTTCCTGATTATGTCTTGCACTGTAGCCTTCTAACGATCCACGTGGAATGCCCTGTTCATTCATGTGTGCCCTGAATTACCAAGGAGAATATTTTGAATGGAAGGAAATGTCTCACCGCACAGCCTCTGTTAATAGGCTTTATGTCATTTAAATAAGCTTGGTACAATTGATAACTAGTCTTTTCTACACTTCAGCAGTCACTGTCTCGTCTGCTATAGATGAAATGATTACCTTGCTCTCCTGGGCTGGAATGGAATAGATATTTTGTCATATAAAAGGAAGAGATGAGATCCTCCGTGTCAATAACCCTAGCTCAACTCTGTGCCACTCCATTATGTAAGTCCCACATAAATAGATGGTTAGGATGAAGTGGCACAAGGTTGAGCCAGGGTTGTTGGCACAGAAGATTTGAGTTGATAAAAGGAAACAACTAGAATAAGGACCGTTCATTCAGTTTTAAAAGAAAGAAAATGTAATTCTCAAAAAATAGAAAGAAAATGTAGTTGTAAGAAAAAATAGAGCAAAAATTAATCAAAATTTTGTTAACAAAAAAGAAGGAAAAAGGTCTTATTATCAAAATAGGGGATCAAATCTTCTATTTAACTATTTTGATTATGATTTTTTTGTCATATTCTATTAAATCTCATCTATATATTTATATGAACTCCACATAAATGTATGGATCAAATTCAATAGAACAGAATTAGAATAGAGTAACTAAAATAGAAATTTTGGAGGGCAAACGTGTTGCTTAATTATATTCTCTTGCTATTGTTAGACTAAGTTTTTTTATTTGACCTGCGTACAACTTTTCGGTGCCTACTTTTTTTTAATCCAATAATGAAGAGTTAATTATTAAATAAAATTTAAAATTTACTCAATTTTATAATTATTACTTAAATTTTAAAAAATAATAATTAAATATTCAAAATTTTTTAATTTTAATTTGACGTTAATGTTCTAATTAAATTTACTTACATGGTTTGCCCATATTTTAAAAATCTTAAATATTTATATATGTCAAATTAAATTAAATTAATTAATAAAAATAACTAAATTATATCGTTTAATTAGACAACATTCACATTACATTGAGTTTTCAAGAATTAAGGAGGCTTCAGAGTTTACACCATACGAGAGCATTGACATTTGACGCCCAAAAGGTCTGTGTGTGAACCAGGGTTTTGCGTCTCGTACCGTATCGGCCGAAAAATGGCACGAGATAGGGATCGTGTATTTCAGGTTTAAACATTAGTCCGTACCGATCTTTTTCATACCGTACCGCTCAGTACGGATGGTATTTGTAATATCAGCTAGTACTGGAAATATTTAAAACTCTAGGAGTATATCTGCAAAAAAAAAAAAAAATTTTAAACCTAAATCCCTAAAACTCACGCATTCTTATTCTCTTCTCTAACCTATCTTTGATCTCATCTCCTCACTCAAACTCACTCACGCCATAGATCTCTTCTTTTGCTCTTCACCGTCGCCGCGCGCCGCCTACCCAACAACCGCCACATCGACGCTCGTTGTGCTACCGTTGTCCTCCTCCTCTTATCCCACTCCCATACTACCACACACGACTTTTTTCTGTCAACTCTCACTATCTCTCTCGACCCACCAACCATCGACGCCCACTACCACCTACTACCCACCACCATCGAGCATCGACACACACCCAAGCCACCCACCACCTACCACCTGCCACCACCACCACCGACGCCCCATATCGCTTCTCCTAATATTTTGTTTCTCTCTCACATATCGACGCCCATCATCACCGACACCTATCACCTACCAAGACCACTGACACCATCAGAGACTACCATCAATGCCTCAGTAGCCTTAGCCACTCTCAGATCTCCTCTCCTCTTCCATGCCAGATTTACCAGACGTCCTTGACCTTAAAATTGTTGTTGAATTTCTAAAATAATTAGGTGTGTGTTATGACAATGTTTTTTTTGAATTTTTGTGAATGGAATTGTTGATGCATTTGTGAATTGTGAATGGAAATGTTTGTGCTTTTGTGAATTAGGAATCGCATGTGTTAATTTGTTGTTGTGTTGTTGTGGATTGTCGACTGAGGATGTGGACTGTGGTGGAGTGGAATGGAATTGTGGAAGTGCGAAAGTGAAAATTGTAAATTGGTTTATTGAAGTTATTAATAGAGATATATATACAAAATGTTGATGTGGAATGAAACTATGAAAGTGTGGAAGGAACTGATCTGGAGTGGACTGTGACTCTGTGAATGTGAAATGAAACTTGGAAGTGTGTTGAATTGATTGAACTATTGATTGTTATCAGTTTTGTTAATACTTAATTTAATAGACATATAGATACAAAATCATATTTTATAAATCAAAATATTATAAAGTTAAGTGTTTGCTGACCATACCAATTTCCTTCGGCATTAATCTATACTTAATTATGAATATAATAAATTTATTATTCTTTTTCATTTGACAAAAGTTGAACTTTTACCAATTATAAATGAAGTTTATCTAATTAAGGTAACTTGACTACATCATTTAAGTATGGCTTGTACGTGTTATATTCTACCTACATCGATTTTATATAAAAAAACTCAAAAGCAATGTATCCAAATATATAAGGTGTGTTACTTTACAAAAAAAATTGGGGTTCCATAAAATAACTACCTCAATTTTAATAATTAATTATATGATTCAAGGTATTTATGGTAATTCTAGTTTCAAATTATATTTAATCGAAGTGTGGAACTGGAAAATGTTAAAGGTGGAAATTGTTTTATCTTATGTATGTTTTGTTATTGTTGTTTATGGAAATTATTTATATATTTTTTGTGGTTATTAGAAATGGAAATTATTTATGTATGTTTTGTGATGTTTGAAACTTTAAATTGCAATTGTTCAAAATTGTTAGAAATGAAATTGTTGAAAATTATTGGAAGTGGAAATTGTTTATGTATGTTTTGTAATGGTTAAATTGAAATTGTTGGAAAATGTTAGAAATGAAATTGTTAGAAATGGAAATTATTTATGTGTGTATAATGTAATAATACAAAATGAGCTATATTATATAAGATGGATATGCATGTTGTGTAATGAAATTATGTGTTATTTATTTTGATATATACATTCATTTATTTTTACAGACAAATGGAAGGAAGTTCAAGTACTCCTGATCAACCCACTTTAGGAAGATACAATGATCCAGCTTAGACTCATGCTGCATTGATTCCCGGTATAGGAACCATATTATTTGCTTGTTTTGTAATAAGTATTTGAAAGGTAGAGGAATCACCTGATTAAAGAAACATTTAGTTGGGGTTAAAGGAGATGTAAAACCCTATAAAAAAGTAAGTCATGATATGAAGTGACAGATGAAAACATTGCTTGATAAATATCAACATGAGAGAGATAGAAAGGAAATGTTGAATTTTAAAATTGATAATGGAAGTTTGTTTTCTAGTTTCCGTGGTGATTGTGTAAATGTTGAAGGTGGTAGTGGTAGTGGTGGTAATGGTACTAGCAGTGCTTCATCTCAGGCCCAAGAAGAAGTACTTAAACCTGATGTGAGGAAGAGAAGAAGGCAGATGACTGTTAATGGTAAAATCTATCTACTTGTTTTACGCTCAAAAACCGTAAGTGAACGGATCGTAACTTACAGCTTAAAAGAGCGGATATCAATCCCACAGCGATTGATGCCTAGACACTATTTAATTTAGATAAAACTTTGTTTAAGAAATGAAATTGTTTAATAAAAATAATATGGAAAATTTAAATAAAAATTTAAAGACTAAAACAAAGCAATAGACAATACCTACGTGCAAAAAAATCAGAATTCAAGAATCTAAAGACTAGAGATTATTTTTTTCCCTATTTTGTCTCCCTCCTATTTTATTGATTAAATTGTGTCTCACCCTAGATTTTCGAATGTAATAATTACCCTCTCTCAAGGTGTAGTTAATTGTCCCTAATCAAATTTAAGGGAATCAATTGGATGATCTCTCAACTTACCAAATAACTCAGGCTATTCAACTAGTTATTAAACTATCTTATGGGTGATCAATTGACTAGCCGAGATCTCTCTTCTAACTATTCAAATAATGTGATAATTGTAAGTCTATAGGTTGCCAACTTTCATTGTATAATCCTACACAAACGTATCTCACTCACTCTCTCGATTTATTGCAAGATAACAATTTAAATTAACAATTATCAAAGACAACTTCATTCAATTCAACAAAATAGGAGTTTTGACAAAATAGTTCAAAAGCAATCCCTA
>JANZXP010000007.1:22893097-22920973 GCA_027576715.1 Erythroxylum flavicans | reverse complement strand
CTTAAAATGCATATAATACATATATCACACAAAGGTGGTTTAATTTAGGTTGTGACTTGACTATGCATCTAAAGTTCGTGATTCGATTCAACTCTTGAACTGAATCGGGTGCTAGTGTTAGTCTTGGCTAATTCAAATTATAAATGTGATTCGATTAGGAACTGTAAAATTCAATTATTTTAATGCCCAAATTAAACACTTTAATTCTAGTACACGTGCCTTTTTCTAGTGACACTATAAATGTTATGCTCTACTTGGATTAATTCTAAATTAATCCTTAGGTTTTTGAAATTCTCGAACATAAATTAGTCATCTAAAACATCCTTAGGTCATCTTAAATTTATCAAGACAATTTGAGCATATGCCAAAAAAATATCTTGACAACCAAAATTATCAAGATAAGGGAGTTAACTTACTAGACACTAAAGAGACCGATTCGACGTCCAAAAATTTTTCAGAACCCTAATTTCAAGAACATGCACTTAGCATGTTACTAGCATCAAAATAATATATTTCTTATCTCATAAAAATAATTCAAGGTATTATAACCAAAACATATACACATAAGTCATCAACTAAGTCAGCCCCATCAGCTTTCAAAAAGTTGTCCAGTGTTGAGTTTGACTTGATTTATTAATTGAATAAAGTTCAATTAATTTTGAAAAAATTCCATAATCATATAAACATTCTAAATGTGCCTAATAAAAAATTACGAAATCTAATTCCTTGTAATTCTTTATAAACTAAGTGGAATCTACCAGCACATCTTATGTCCACTAAGTGTCATATGTGATGTTTGTGAAGAAAATTCATAAAACAATTTTATAAAATTATTCTGGAATTTACAAGCATGCATGTTCATCATATTTCCAGAATTTCCCAGAACTTCATACATGCATCTGGTTGAAACTAAAATCGTAATAAAATAGCAAATGACATACAATTGCATTTTCCTTTGGTAGAAAGGTAACATAACATTTGTGTGAAAGAAAATTAGAAAAACAAGTTTACCAACATATGAATAAACTAGAGATTAATTCGCAATAAAAAAGAAAATAACAATCAATTGAAAATTCTTTTGATAGAAACAAAATATAAAATCTTATAAATATTTCTGTGAAAAAACAGAAAAACCATTTTTCTACAATTTATAAGAATTTTTTGAAACCAACATGCATATTAGTCACAACCCAGCAAACAGTTTGCACATGTTCAATAGATAACCTTATACATGCATAACTTGCTCTGATACTACTGTTAGGGAGCCATGGATTCATACATCACATACATGCTAGGCAGCAGAAGTATCGGAATCAAAATTCCAACCCCATAACATTCCTAGAAAATCCAAAATTTATGTGCATGTATAAACAAATTATAAGAACATGAAATTACAACATATGTACCTTGCAAATACTCCTCCTTTCTTAAATCTTGTCCTTGTTTGGGTTTTAGCAAACAATAAACACCTTCCATGGCCTCTAGAGAGCATGCAAAGATGAAGAAAAATTAATGTCTAAGAGTGGTTATAGCACCAAACAAGATGAGTTCAAGTAGATGCTCTAGTGAGAGTTAGATCAAGACCTAATTAATCTCATGCAACAATTGCTTAAGATTACATGAATGAATCTCAAAAACACTCCTCTCAACTTCCAAAACTCTTCTGGACCCTTAGCCAATCTATTAAGTACGTTTTATGGCTAAAAAATGTGTGTCCAAAAGTGAAGAACTCACTTACGTGCCACCTGTCATTAAGTCAGTGACGATCGTGCCTTACTTAATTGACAACCACGCACACTTTATTTTTCATCCAATCTTTTATGTGTGTGACCCTTAGGTTCCTAATTATTTTAGTTACTTGAATTAACTCTTAATCCGAGCAAATCATGAACGATTTTATGATGCCAATTTACCAAAAATATAAGTGATATAACACTCTAACTCTTCGATGGTTAATTATCCAACTTACAAACCTTTCCATAGTCAATTACCGTGCAATTCGTCCCTTAACTATCCGATACCTCACTTGGTTTAGAGTATGGGCTATGTGTCAATTCTCACTAGACTGACTACATTAGATATAGTCCAAGTGATGTTAGTTCTTATCCTGGGATCTCATTACTCTATGTGTCATTGAAGACTCTCTTCATGACATATAATTGCTCTGGCCAGAGACTCCCGAGTATATCTTAGGTATATATATATATATATATAATATCATCCAAGTATTGATGAGACCTAAGAATAAATCCCTCAACCAACATATTAGGACTATATATATAGATAGACAATGGACAACTCAATTAAAGCGAGCCTATGTCTAAAACCACCTTTAAAATGCATATAATGCGTGTACCACACAAAGGGGGTTTAATTTAGGTTGTGACTTGGCTATCCATCTAAAGTTTGTGATTCGATTCAACTCTTGAACTGAATCGGGTGCTAGTATTAGTCTTGACTAATTCAAATTATGAATGTGAATCGATTAGGAACTGTAAAATTTAATTATCTTAATGTCCAAATTAAACACTTTAGTTCTAGTACACATGCCTTTTTCTAGTCACACTAGAAATGTTATGATCTACTTGGATTAATTCTAAATTAATCCCTAGGGTTTTTGAAATTCTCAAACATCAATTAGTCATCTAAAACATCCCTAGGTCATCTTTAATTTATCAAGACAATTTCAGCACATGCCAAAAAAATATCTTAACGACCAAAATTATCAGGATAAATGAGTTAACCTACTAGACACTAAAGAGACCGATTCGATGTCTGAAAATTTTCCAGAACCCTAATTTTAAGCACATGCACTTAGCATGCTACTAGCATCAAAATAATATATTTCTTATCTCATAAAAATAACTTCAAGGTATTATAACCGAAACACATACACATAAGTCATCAAAGAAGTCAGCCCCATCAGCTTTCAAAAAGTTGTCCAGTGTTGACTTTGACTTGATTTATTAATTGAATCAAGTTCAATTAATTTTGAAAAAATTCCATAATCATATACACATTCTAAATGTGCCTAACAAAAAATTACAGAATCTAATTCCTTGTAATTCTTTATAAACTAAGTGCAATTTACCAGCACATCATATGTCCACTAACACTTATTATACACCACCAATACGCATGTAACATCGAGAATAAATAATCAATCACTTTTAAAATAGGTGTCATGCATATTATACAATGGAAACATCATATGTGCATGTTCATGAAAAAAATTCGTAAAAACAATTTTTATAAAATTATTTTGGAATTTACAAGCATGCATGTATCATCATATTTCCAGAATTTCCCAGAACTTCATTCATGCATCAGGTTGAAACTAAAATCTTAATAAAATAGCAAATGACATACAATTGCATTTTCATTTGATAGAAACATAACATAACACCTTATAAACATTTACTTGAAAGAAACTTAGAAAAAAAATTTTCTAGAATTATTACAAAATTTTCAAAATCAGCACATACATTCTGTTTTCCAAAAATTCCTAGAAACCAACATATGAATAGACTAGAGATTAATTCGCAATAAAATAGAAAATGACATTCATTTGAAATTTCCTTTGACAGAAACATAATATAAAATCTTATAAATATTTCTGTGAAAAAATCAGAAAAACCATTTTTCTACAATTTATAAGAGCTTTTTGAAATCAACATGCATATTAGTCACAACCCAGCAAACAGTTTGCACATTTTCAATAGATCACCTTATACATGCATAACTTGCTCTGATACTACTGTTAGGGAGCCATAGATTCATGCGTCACATATATGGCAAGGCAGTAGAAGTATCAAAATCAAAATTCCAACCCCATAACATTCCCAGAAAATCCAGAATTTATGTGCATGTATAAACAAATGATAAGAACATGAAATTGCAACATATATACCTTGCAAATACTCCTCCTTTGTTGAATCTTGTCCTTGTTTAGGTTGTATCAAACACTAAACACCTTCCTTGGCCTCTAGAGAGCATGTAAAGATGAAGAAAAATCAATGTGTAAGGGTGGTTATAGCACCAAACAAGATAACTTCAAGTAGATGCTCTAGTGAGAGTTAGATCAAGACCCAATTAATCTCATGCAACAATTGCTTAAGGTTACTTGAATGAATCTCAAGATCACTCCTCTCAACTTCCAAAACTCTTCTGGACCCTTAGCCTCTTTATTGAGTGTGTTTTATGGCTAAAAAATGTGTGTACAAAAGTGAAGAACTCACTTATGTGCCACTTGTCATTAAGTCAGTCACAATCGTGGCTTACTTAATTGACAACCATGCACACTTTATTTTTCATCCAATCATTTATGAGTGTGACCCTTAGGTTCCTAATTATTTTAGTCACTTGAATTAACTCTTAATCCGAGCAAATCATAAAGGATTTCATGATGCCAATTTACTGGAATATAAGTGGATTAACACTCAAACTCTTCGATAGTTAATTATCCAACTTACAATCCTTTCCATAGTCAATTGCCGTGCAATTCGTTCCTTTACCATCGTATACCTCACTTGGTTCAGAGTAGCTATGTGTCAACTCTCACTGCATAGACTATGTTAGATATAGTCCAAGTGATGTTAGTTCTTATCCTAGGATCTCATTACTCTATGTATCATTGAAGACTCTCTTCATGACACATAATTGCTCTGGCCAGAGACTCCTGAATATATCTTAGGTATATATATATATATATATAGTATCATCCAAGTATTGATGAGACCTAAGAATAAATCCCTCAACCAAAATATAAGGACTATATATATAGATAGATAGACAGATAGACAATGGACAACTCAATTAAAGTGAGTCTATGTCTATAACCACCTTTAAAATGCATATAATGCATGTATCACACAACGGAGGTTTAATTTAGTTGTGACTTGACTATGCATCCAAAGTTCGTGATTCGATTCAACTCTTGAACTGAATCGGGTGCTAGTGTTAGTTTTGGCTAATTCAAATTATAAATGTGATTCGATTAGGAATCGTAAAATTCAATTATTTTAATGTCCAAATTAAACACTTTAATTTTAGTACACATGCCTTTTTGTAGTCACACTAGAAATGTTATGCTCTACTTGGATTAATTCTAAGTAGGGTTTTTGAAATTCTCAAACATCAATTAGTCATCTAAAACATCCCTAGGTCATCTTAAATTTATCAAGACAGTTTGGGCACGTGCCAAAAAAATATCTTGACGGCCAAAATTATCAAGATAAATGAGTTAACTTACTAGACACTAAAGAGACCGATTCGATGTCCGAAAATTCTCCAAAACCCTAATTTTAAGCACATGCACTTAGCATGCTACTAGCATCAAAATAATATATTTCTTATCTCATAAAAATAATTTCAAGATATTATAACCGAAACACATACACATAAGTCATCAAAGAAGTCAGTCCCATCAACTTTCAAAAAGTTATCCAGTGTTTACTTTGACTAGATTTATGAATTGAATCAAGTTCAACTAATTTTGAAAAAATTCCATAACCATATAAACATTCTAAATGTGCCTAATGAAAAATTACAGAACCTAATTCCTTGTAATTCTTTATAAACTAAGTGCAATTTACCAGCATATCATATGTCCACTAACACTTATTATACACCACCAATATGCATGTAACATTGAGAATAAATAATCGATCACTTTGAAAATAGGTGTCGTGCATATTATACAATGGAAACATCATATATGCATGTTTATGAAGAAAATTCATAAAAACAAATTTTATAAAATTATTCTGGAATTTACAAGCATGCATGTATCATCATATTTCTAGAATTTCCTAAAACTTCATTCATGCACTAGGTTGAAACTAAAATCTTAATAAAATATCAAATGACATACAATTGCATTTTCCTTTAGTAGAAACATAACATACCACCTTATAAACATTTATGTGAAATAAAATTAGAAAAACAAGTTTTCTAGAATTATTACAAAATTTTCAAAATCAGCACATACATTCCATTTTTCAGAAATTCCTAGAAACCAACATATGAATAGACTAGAGATTAATTCGCAATAAAATAGAAAATTACATTCATTTGAAATTTCCTTTGACAGAAACATAATATAAAATCTTATAAATATTTCTATAAAAAAATCAGAAAAACCATTTTTCTACAATTTATAAGAATTTTTTGAAATCAACATGCATATTAGTCACAACCCAGCAAACAGCTTGCACATTTTCAATAGATCACCTTGTACATGCTTAACTTACTCTGATACTACTATTAGGAAGCCATAAATTCATGCATCACATATATGGAAAGACAGCAGAAGTATCGAAATCAAAATTTCAACCCCATAACATTCCCAGAAAATCCAGAATTTATGTGCATGTATAAACACATTATAAAAACATGAAATTACAAGATATATACCTTGCAAGTACTCCTCCTTTCTTGAATCTTGTCCTTGTTTGGGTTGTATCAAAAACTAAACACCTTCCTTAGCCTCTAGAGAGCATGCGAAGATAAAGAAAAATCAATGTGTAAGGGTGGTTATAGCACTAAACAAGATGACTTCAAGTAGATGCTCTTGTGAGAGTTAGATCAAGACCCAATTAATCTCATGCAACAATTGCTTAAGATTACATGAATGAATGTCAAGATCACTCCTCTCAACTTCCAAAACTCTTTTGGACCCTTAGCCTCTTTATAGAGTGTGTTTTATGGCTAAAAAACGTGTGTACAAATATGAAGAATCCACTTATGTGCCACCTATCATTAAGTCAGTCACAATCGTGGCTTACTTAATTGACAACCATGCACACTTTATTTTTCATCCAATCATTTATGTGTGTGACCCGTAGGTTCCTAATTATTTTAGTCACTTAAATTAACTCTTAATCCGAGCAAATCATGAAAGATTTTATGATGTCAATTTACCAAAATATAAGTGGATTAACACTCGAACTCTTCGATAGTTAATTATCCAACTTACAAACCTTTCCATAGTCAATTACCATGCAATTTGTCCCTTCACCATCCTATAACTCACTTGGTTCAGAGTATGAGCTATGTGTCAACTCTCACTAGACTGACTACGTTAGATATAGTAAAAGTGATTTTAGTTCTTATCCTGGGATCTCATTACTCTATGTGTTATTGAAGACTCTCTTCATGACACATAATTGCTCTGGCCAGAGACTCTCGAGTATATCTTATGTATATATATATATATATATAGTATCATCCAAGTATTGATGAGACCTAAGAATAAATCCCTCAACCAAAATATTAGGACTACATATATATATATAGATAGATAGATAGATAGACAATGGTCAACTCAATTAAAGTGAGCCTATGTCTATAACCACTTTTAAAATGCATATAATGCATGTATCATACAATGGAGGTTTAATTTAGGTTGTTACTTGACTATGCATCTAAAGTTCACGATTGGATTCAACTCTTAGAATGAATCCGATGCTAGTGTTAGTCTTGGCTTATTCAAATTATGAATGTGATTTAATTAGGATCCGTAAAATTTAATTGTTTTAATGTCCAAGTTAAGCACTTTAATTTTAGTACACATGCCTTTTTCTAGTCACACTAGAAATGTTATGATCTACTTGGATTAATTCTAAATTAATCTCTAGGGCTTTTGAAATTATTGAACATCAATTAGTCATCAAAAACATTCCTACTTGGATTAATTCTAAATTAATCCCTATTCTGAAATTCTCGAACATCAATTAGTCATCTAAAACATTCCTAGGTCATCTTAAATTTATCAAGACAATTTCGGCACATGCCAAAAAAATATCTTGACGGCCAAAATTATCAAGATAAATGAGTTAACTTACTAGACACTAAAGAGACAGATTCGATGTCCGAAAATTTTCCAGAACCCTAATTTTAAGCACATGCACTTAGCATGCTACTAGCATGAAAATAATATATTTCTTATCTCATAAAAATAATTTCAAGGTATTATAACTGAAACACATACACATAAGTCATCAAAGAAATCAGCCCCATTAGCTTTCAAAAAGTTGTCCAGTGTTGACTTTGACTTGATTTATTAATTGAATCAAGTTCAATTAATTTTGAAAAAATTCCATAATCATATACACATTCTAAATGTGCCTAAACAAAATTACAGAATCTAATTCCTTGTAATTCTTTATAAACTAAGTGGAATTTACCAACACATCATATGTCCACTAACACTTATTATACACCACCAATATGCATGTAACATCAAGAATAACTAATCAATCACTTTAAAAATAGGTGTCATGCATATTATACAATGGAAACATCATATGTCCATGTTTATGAAGAAAATTCATAAAAACAATTTTTATAAAATTATTTTGGAATTTACAAGCATGCATGTATCATCATATTTCTAGAATTTCCCAGAATTTCATTCATGCATCAGGTTGAAACTAAAATCTTAATAAAATAGCAAATGACAAACAATTGCATTTTCCTTTGGTGGAAACATAACATAACACCTTATAAACATTTACATGAAAGAAAATTAGAAAAACAAGTTTTCTAGAATTATTACAAAATTTTCAAAACCAGCACATACATTCTATTTTTCAGAAATTCCTAGAAACCAACATATGAATAGACTAGAGATTAATTCACAATAAACTAGAAAATGACATTCATTTGAAATTTCCTTTGACAGAAACATAATATAAAATCTTATAAATATTTCTGTGAAAAAAATCAGAAAAACCATTTTTCTACAATTTATAAGAAATTTTTGAAATCAACATGCATATTAGTCACAACCCAGCAAACAATTTGCACATTTTCAATAGAACACCTTATACATGCACAAGTTGCTCTAATACTACTGTTAGGGAGCCATAGATTCATGCATCACATATATGGCAAGGCAGTAGAAGTATCGGAATCAAAATTCCAACCCTATAACATTCTTAGAAAATCCAGAATTTATGTTGCATGTATAAACAAATTATAAGAACATGAAGTTACAACATATATAACTTGCAAATACTCCTTTCTTGAATCTTGTCCTTGTTTGGGTTGTATCAAACACTAAACACCTTCCTTGGCCTCTAGAGATCATGTAAAGATGAAGAAAAATCAATGTGTAAGGGTTGTTATAGCGCTAAGCAAGATGAGTTCAACTAGATGCTCTAGTGAGAGTTAGATCAAGACCCAATTAATCTCATGCAACAATTGCTTAAGATTATATGAATGAATCTCAAGATCACTCCTCTCAACTTCCAAAACTCTTATGGACCCTTGGCCTCTCTATTGAGTGTGTTTTATGGCTAAAAAACGTGTGTACAAAAGTGAAGAACTCCCTTTTATGCCACCTGTCATTAAGTCGGTCACAATCGTGGCTTACTTAATTGACAACCATGCACACTTTATTTTTCGTCCAATCTTTTATGTGTGTGACCCTTAGGTTCCTAATTATTTTATTCACTTGAATTAACTCTTAATCCGAGAAAATCATGAAGGATTTCATGATGCCAATTTACCAGAATATAAGTGGATTAACAATCGAACTCTTCGATAGTTAATTATCCAACTTACAAACCTTTCCATCGTCAATTACCATGCAATTCGTCCCTTCACCATCCTATACCTCACTTGGTTCAGAGTATGGGCTATGTGTCAATTCTCACTAGACTGACTATGTTAGATCTAGTCTAAGTAATGTTAGTTCTTATCCTGGGATCTCATTACTCTATGTGTCATTGAAGACTCTCTTCATGACACATAGTTGTTCTAGCTAGAGACTCTCGAGTAATGACCCCGATAAGAGCTTGTGGGTATCATCTCCTTCTATTAGGAGTGGTTAATCCTTTATTGGCTACCCAATTATCTTCGATTACTAATAGCTGTACCCAATCACCACTCTATGAGCGACCTCATCTTAAGGAAACAAGGAATGGTGTCAAAGCACAGGATCAGTATCGATATCCTTGAGTACCTCAAGTCTAAGGATATTTGCACCATTGCTATAATGAGATTAATCACTAACATTTGATAGATCATCCATATGGTAATCTCTTCATAGTGGGTCATCCTATGTACTTACTACTCTTAGTAAGCATCCACATGTTAACTCTAAACATATCATGCTTACAGTTTATGGGATCCACTGCTTGATTAAATCAAGGAGTATAACATGTTTTAGTCTATCCGGATTAACATCGTCTTGTCTCATTAATCCTATGATTAGAGATAATTTAGATACTAACATAATTGTACATGATAGGAATCTCATTATCATGATCTGATCATGCTTTCCTTCATGCTATATTTTGTATCATGGACTTCATTAATTCGATTTAAGAACGTCATCAATTCATAAATAAATAAACATCAAATTAATAAAAATTGCCTTTCGCTTTATTAATCAAAATAAAGTTTTTACAAAAGTACTAAAGGTGATTGCCTTTAGAGCGCTACTCTGACAATACGCATTGTCTATCTTATATAATATAACTCATTTTGTACAATTCATCATTCTTAATTTCTGACCCATCTAATGTATTAATTTTCTTCATAAATTGAGAATGTCTAAATTATATTAAAATTGAACCAACTCACCCAAATAATTCCTAATGTCAAATTCAAATTTTACAAGTCATTAATTTTCTTCATAAATTAACAATGTCTAAATTATATTGAAATTGAACCAGCTCACACAAACAATTCCAAATTTCAATTTCAATTTCAATTTCAATTTCAATTTCAATTTTAAATTTTCCAAGAATTTCTCACAAACAATTTCACACCAACGCACACAAACAATTCCAAGAATTTTGATTTTCAATAATTCCATTTCCAACAATTTCAACAATCACAAGTCATAAAACATACACAAACAATTTTTATTTTCAACAATTTCAACTATCACAATTCATAATTCACAATTCACAAAACATGCATAAAAATTTCCATTTCCAACAATTTCAACCATCACAAAATATACATAAACAATTTTTATCTCCAACAAATTCAATTCAACCATCACAAAACATACATAAACAATTTTCATTTGTAATAATTTAATTTAAACATCACAAAACATACATTAACAATTCCATTTCTAACAATTTCCAACAATTTCATTTTTAACAATTTTCTACAATTTCAATTCAACCATCATAAAACATATATAAACAACCAAACATAATGCAAATGTTTTTTAAATTTCAGAGCAAAAACACCTCAAAAAATCGAAAAATCCAATTAAATGTCCGTCGGGTTGGATTTGGATCTGGATCTATTCCAAATCTGGCGAGTTCGAGTGTGTTTCACGGCTGGAAATGTTGTTGGAGATCAATGGTGGTAGCGGTGGAGAACTGGAAGGTGGTGGCATGGAGAGCGGTGGCGTGGAGGCGTGGAGGAGACTGGAAAGTGATGTAGTGATCGTGTCGTCGCCAGAGAGGGAGAGGCAGCCGTTGGAGAGGAGAACGAGAGAGAGAGAGTGTGTGTGAGAGTCTGTGAGAGAGAAATACAAAAATGGGAGAACGAGAGAGAGCAAAAGAGTGAGTGTCGAGGGCAAGTTTAAATTTTTTATTTTTTCATTTTTGCAAATAATTCCTCGCAATTTTTAAAACTTATGATATCAGCTAGTATTTACCATGCGAAATTGCCATTACCGACCGATACCTACAATCGGTACTACTTAACATAATTTTGTATCATTTTTCAACTAATACGGTACCTTTTGGACAATGCTGACTGGTACAGTACAAAATTAATAACATTGCTCTCAGGTGTAATTTTATATAATTTTTTATCACTAATGGTACTTATAACAAAATTTTAATAACATTTAAAATTTTCCCAAAATTTTAAATTCACCAAAAAGAAATTTAAACAAGGCAACATGCCTTGAGTAGTAAGAACATAAGAGGAAGATTTAAGAAAATTCGGGGAGAGGTGATAAGGTATGATATAACTCTACTAAAGCTTACTAAAAACTTGGTTCTTAATAAAAAACTTTAGTGAACTAGGATACAGTTAGAGGATTTTATATAGAGATATCTTTCTCTTTTCATAAAAAGTTTCTTCTATTTCATAAACCTTTTGAACCTTTTCTTTCGATTTTTGTATCTTGTCCTTAGCTTAAATACTTTTGTTTAGAGTACTTTCCCTTTTAGTTATTTTAATTATTTATTTCATTTTTTAAAAAAATACTTGTTTGTTTTATTTACTTTTTTTGGTTTATTTATTTACTTACTTTTATCTTTATTTTGATTTTTAATTTCTTTATTTTGATTTTGAATTTTTTGCTTTTACTTTTTATTTTTAATTTATTTATATAGTTATTTGTTTATGTATTTGACTATTATTTTCTTCAAACCGTTTTCATTTTTTCTTGTGAGTTTATCGAAAACAACCTTTCTACTAGTTTAAGGGTACGTACTTCTAAATCTCCTCAAACTCTACATCTCATTAGAATTTTTACTAAGGTGTTCTTATTTTTGTTGTTGTGACTTGTCTTAAGCACAATTTAAAATACAATCATATTATATTACTTTTTTTATAATGGGACGCGAATACAAACATGTCCATATTTAAGTTGTGTAACTCACACTAACACACGTGTTCTAGGTTGTATCATTCTTCAAAAAGTCTACTTCCATATCAACACACTCATGTTCTAAACTTGTTCACCTAAAGGCCATTGGAAAACACTCATTTTCTTTCAAAATTGCACATTTGTATATATGAGTCATACATAATAATTGGGAAAAAGACAAAAATATCCTATATGCATAAGAAAATTTTGGAAAAACTCCTTATTATTTGGAATTATCAAAAAAGAGTTTTTGTAGTTTAAACTTTTCGAAAAAACTGTCTGGAGTTGACTTTTGTTAAAAAAACTAATAGAATTTCTTACTTGATAAAGTTGGTCCACGTGAATCAGTTGAAATAGACCAACTAGATCTAAATTTTTTACGTTACCCATTTTTTAACCCGATCTGAACTTAGAAATAACCTAAACCCTAACTGAGATACCCAGGAAAGGCAATTCTGTGATTGAATAAGGTTTTATAATATGAGGATGTATTATTTAGTCTTTAGTTGATATAATTAAACTATGCTTAAACCTATTCTTGATATTTTTTTATACAGTTTAAAGATGTGAATTATAAGTTATTTTCTACTTTGTCAAAAAAAGTCATTTCCTTTTCGCTCATGTTTATTGTGATACAGATATGGATATTAGAGAATATCTAGTGAGAAATAATGATGGCTTTCATCAATTCTCTTTATATCATAGATGTTAGTTAATCAAGAAATTTTTTTAGCAAGAAAAATTCGTTCAATCACTTAAGAAGGCATAAGCACAACAATCTCTAAACCACCGTGATTTGGGACAATAATTAGGTTTAGGAAGTGAACAGAGTCATAGGGTTTAGGTTATTTTCAAGGTTGGGTCAGGTTAAAAATAATTGGATAAAAAATTTACGCCAAGTTGGCCTATGTTATCTAATTTTGATTCAACTTTGTCACATCAGATGTTACTTTAATGGCTATCAACTCCAGAGAATTTTTTTAGACAAGTTTAAACTATATGAACTTTTTTCCCTAATTCCAAATAATATGGTTTCTTTAGTATTTCTCTAAGTACTTGGGGTGTTATGGTCTTTTACCCTATAATGATTTTAAATTTTGCGAACATACTCCAAATATGTTGAGATCTAACCTCATTTAATACTTTAAAACATTGATCAAGTCTAATCAATACTTGTACTCTTTTGGAGTAACCAAATTTCTCAAACATGTGAGCTGCATCTTTCAAAATGTAAACTTTTTTCAATAACCTTTGACTATGAAATCAACTTCACAATCTTTTGAAACTTCATATCTTCCATCATAGTACTCATATATCTATCCTTTTTCTAACTATCCATAATCATCTAAAAGGTAATTTGATCCCCATTATTGATGATAACTATATACAAAATCAAATCTTCCTAATCATATCTATTTAGTAGCCTAATAACATCTCACTCCATTTATGGCTACATTATGATGTTGCTCTTCCTCTAAAAATTTTCTAGCGTTTCCTCAATTCGAATTTTTAATTCTTTCAACATATGTTTCATATTATTCCAATTCCACTTATGCCACTTTTGAACCAATAGTGCTCTCAGCTTACCCTAACATATCTTCTCCATATATTTATTTCAATATATGCTACTTCTCAAATACTACACCCTTAATATTACCTTATAATTTTAAATTAGTGTAAAAAATTTATAGAAATATAACTTGTAGTGTTTTACACATTTAATAAAATTTCCTCATGAAGTTTTATCATTTCTCACTCTCTAGGATGACATAAAGACATATATCGTAATTTTATACTATCTTTTTCTAACTCTACGATAATAACTTCCACCCCATAGCTAGGCTCCTACTTAGTTTGTAGATATTTCATATTAGTCTTAGCCTTATACCACATTCGTGGAATCCTTTACCACCTTAAGATATTTTCTATCAATTTTATAACTAAACAGTTCACATGTAATGTACCTAAAAGATCATGTTTTCCCTTAATTTTGGTACATGTCAAATATCCCACAATATTCTATCAACACCATCAAACATCTTATTTCTAACTTGTTGTGCTCTATTAACTCCCAAGCTTTATCATTTCCTTACCAAACATAATCAAAGCTACCAGGAATGTATAATACAAATCAGTCCCTATTTAGTGTCATCGATGTGAGCATCTAGTATCCAATATCCATAACTTTTGAAGTTGATTTGTAAAAAGTAGCATATTTTAGTCACTACAATTTGAGTTTTTGTCAGCAATATAGTAGATCTTGATAAACCATCAATTTTCTTTTCATCACTTGGCTTCTTCTTGTATGGATAATATCTTCTAGTATATTCAATTTGCTCGTATTTGTAACATTAAACCGTCTTTTTAAAGTTGAATTTTAAGCTATTACACTTTTTAGACTAGCCATCTATACTCTACTTTCATTTTATATGTATCTAAAATTAAGAAGGTGTTACTTCCAGTTCTTGTTTTATTATGGTTTTGTTGAATTAATCATGCGAATTTGTTGATTTAAGTTTTTCTATTTACTTTTTTATGCTTTCTTCATATATTACTGCCTTTCTTATAATGGAGTGATTTATCATCTTTTACGTACTTTGTTGCATTTATGAGCTTGCATAATATTAAAATAAGATATATCTTTTATTTTTCTAATTTGGGAATACAAGTTGATTTCTTCAACTTACCCAGTTGAATGGGACTATGACGGAGAGGCTAAATATTATTACTATAACTTAAAAGCACCTAGATGGACTTCCTGGACTGATGAAAATTCAGGAATAAGATTTTATGGCTGTCGACTATTTCTGATAATTTTATACATTTTGATGTTGTTTTATATAAATATGTTCATATTTTTCATTAACAAATTGCTCTTTTTTGTTTCATGGTACAGTGAAAATGTCTGTGGATTTCATGAATGGCATGATCAAAGATTTTCTTTAAGAGTAAGACAGATTATCTTAAAACTGAAAAATAAAGAGAAAATGTTATACTGTCAAACTATTCTATTGAACTCTGAAGTGGCATATTTAAGAGAAAATGTTGTAGAGGTTTTGGAAGTTGAAATTATTACAAAAAATTTGAAGTTAAAGAATGAGTTACATGCCATGATGAGTAGTAATGAAACACATTCAACATATGAGTAGTAATGTAACTCATTCAACAAATAGTTGGAACTTTGTAGATTATTTAAGCTTTTGTTTTCTAGTTTCGCTTCTGTTTGTTAGCATAAATAGTGAAGGTGATTTAAGCAATAGTTGTACGTTGAAAGTCCTACTTGGAAATAGTTTTATATACTAGAACAGTGTCTAAATGCAATCGAGCTTACAAAGTGGTTTTGTGATATACATATACAAATGTAGTTTCATCATCTATCATTCATAAACTTCAAGAAAAAAGAAAAAAAACCCTAAAAGAAAAAAAAACCAATTCTGACTGAAAATGTATGTCATTGCATTCTTTCATATAATAACATTTAAATGCCAATAAAATCCTTACATTAATAACAACTGCCAAACGACATTCAATAGATATCCAACCTATTAACCAAAATTCCATCAATCATCAAGTTAAACAAATATCACAAAATTGATGGATATAAGTATCATCCATTGTTCATTACACAAAACACTAACAAACACAGTTTTGTTTACATTTTCTCCTTTCCATTTGAAGATGTAGTTTGACTTTCTTGAATTGGATTAACATCCTTGCTTGCTCTTTTTTTATTTCTGCCCAAGATATATTCGTCTCTGACTTGGCCTTCTAGGTTGTAGATAAAATGCAAACATTATTAACTTCAGTTGTATCACTTTATTAATGTTTAATAAGAATGCAAAAATTAAACAGATAATTAATGTTTAATAAAAATGAAAAATTTTAACACTTATATTTAGCATCTGCAGCCTGTTGTTGGATTTGTGTATATCCCTATCCCTTCCATCTGTTTCTTAAACTTCCTATTTGTTTCATGTTGAAGAGAAGAGTATGTGACAAGCCTTTGTCCTAAAATTGTCGGTTAAGAATATGGGTTAGATCTGCCAGCACCAAACATCGTTGTTTTGCTTTCATCATCTGCAACACCATAGCCAGGCCCTCTAAACCCTGCAACGACATTTAAACTTTTGCTTTTGGTTGTTTTTTTAGTGGTGGCCTTTAAAGATGTAGAAACCTATTATATCCTACGATTTGTATAAACCCTATTACAGTCAGTGTCCCTAAGTTTCCTAACTTGAAAAGACTGTAGCTTCCTATCAAATGCTCCATATATATTCTAAGGGCAGATCTCTGTCCTACATTTACCTTACACAAAATTGGGCTTATTTTTGGTAAAAATGATAGCTTTTTTATATATAATAAACTAACTAAACGCTTCAATTGCAAATGATTAAAAAATTCATCCATAATTCAATGTTAGGCTCAGGAATACTTTCACCATAAACAGGGTATTTTCTTTTTCTCTTATTTGCATCATCTACCATATCATCTATATCACTAATAAGTTCCCCATAGTCATCACTGTCATAGTATTAAAAAAAACTACCTCATCTTCATCATTTTCATCACCTGCATCATCCTCATAGTCTCCATCATCTTCTTCATCTCCTTCCTCTAAATCCTCTGTAGCTAAACCATCCCTATTAACATCCACAAACTCAGCTCCTTCCCAATTACCTTTTGGATTCCTAAACTTAACGTTGAAATCATCTCCTCCCTTATCTCTATTATATTCCTTATCTTCGTCATCTACATCATCAACTCATTTATCTCCATTATCCTCCATATTAGCATCATCTCCAATATATCCATCATCAACATTTGAGACATCATCTAAATTTTCTACATTCTCTACATTTTCATCAGTATTATCTACATTACCTCCAAACCCTACATTATTAACTTTCTGACTCTCATGTTCAACTACGTTATCCCGATTAACATTTTCTACATTTTCTTCATCAACTCCATTATTTACATTATCTTCAAACCCTAAACTATTAACATCCTAACCATTTTCTTCAACTACATTATCCTGATTAAGCTCATTAGGTTCATCCTCAATCAAATCAGGAGGTAATTCAAGGATATCTACACCATGTTCAATATAAATATCAATAGCACCAGTAAGCGTTATCTCACTAACCATATCTGACACACTGGCATCATCTTCTACAACGCTCAAACCATTAGACAGTTGAAAACCAGGCCTAAGATGAAAAATCTTGTTCATATTGTTATAGCCATTAATCTTACATACATCAACCAGTTCAAAGTAGCTGAGTAAATCAACATCAAATTCTATTTTATCCACAAAAGCACTCTCATACCTAAGATTATCGCCCACATTAACCAATGATCCCGCGTGGTGAAATCTTAGAATGACCTCATCAAATGCAACTCTGCCAAACTATAATGCAACACACCCTAATAGACAAACTAATATTAGTTAATTATTCTTCCTATACCTCATTATCAAAATTTAAAAAGACAAACACAAAATAGAGATATTATAGAAGAAGTGAACATTAAGTTAAAATGTGGTTTCATCCTATTACATTACGCTAATATCATATTAAAAATCAATAAAGCTAAATACTACTGCAAATAAGTATATGGATTTCATTAAATTAAGATAATAACATTTGAGAGCACAAAAAATCATAAGATACAGAATGTGTAGTTCTAATGTGAGTTAAAATGTGAATTCTTAATGTTCAATATCCTTTGACTTTCGAGCGAAATTTAAAAGCCTAATTTCTGTAGCTCGCTAGACAAAACCTTAAATGATCTCAGATTAACCCTTCAAACACCAACAATGCTCAAATTCGCAGCTAATAACAATTCTAGATCCCTAAATCAAATTGATACTATAAATAAACCCTAACTTGAATAAAACCACAGCATTTGAAACCTCATTCCTAAAATTTTTCCTTTTAAAAAACCTTACTGCTCGACAAGATAAGTTTCTGAGAGAGAGAGAGGGTGAATATTTGGGGATTACAAGTAAATTTAAGGTTTTGAGTAAAAATTGAAATTATTTTATTTTATTTTCTAAAAATCCACGTCGTTTTTGTGTGTTTCACGTGATATTTAAAATTGACCTGGTCTCTCCAAATGAACTTTTTATATATAGAATACATGAGTGTATAACACTGCCAGATTTTCATCCAAAATAGCCTAACATTGAGCATAATCGATAACGTTTAGATCTTAATTTAGTAGGTTAAAATGTTTGATCCTAAATTGATCAAATCTGAAAACATTTGAACCAAAATTAGGCATTTAGCCTTTAGACATATATTATATAAAGTTTTGATATCATAAATAACTTATAAATTACATTTTTATACAAATTATTACAAATAAGTCACAAATTCATTTTAAATAGTTGTGAGTTTAATTCTTATAACAAATAAATACCATATAATTAAAGATTATTTGAGCAGTTACTCGCATTATTTATACTATCTCGTGGAAGATAAGATGCTAGTATTTACGATTGGTAATTTTTTTAAAAAAAATTTTTACGATTGTAATTTGGCTTAACTTGAATTGATTTAATCAACCTAAAGTTCAAATTGAGTTTGGATCTGGAGCATCAATCAAAGATTCAATAGATGATTTAAATTACTCGCACTCCCACCAAAAAATGATGTTATTGTAACAAATTTCCTTAAAGTGATATTATTTTAAGTGAGATGAATTTGAATTCAAACTATAGGGATCAAACTTGATTAAAGTTCAAGCGAAATTCATGCTACAACCAAAAGGGTGGAATTGGTGATGATCTCGTTGCTATTTCTATTATTGTTAGTTAAAGTTTGAATTTGAATATTCGTAATTAACCTAACTTATAGTAATTACTTAATTACAATGTTATAGTCATAATCTATAGATTAAATTTAAAAACCCAAAGGAAACGAATTCTCCACAAAATTTTGAATGCATTAAAATCATGTATAAAAGTAATAATCAATGTTTTAAAAACTATATTGATATACCTAATTTAATTGTGAAAACTCTGAATTGACCAAATTTTTTAAAGATGGTAATCTTAGCCTGACCCATCCGACTCGACCTGTGACCCGAAGAGAATATACAAAACAACGTCATTTTATCAAGTTTTTTTTTAAAGTATACACGAGCCAATTCTACCTGGTATATCCAGTTATTCGTGCCATCCTTAAACTTTTTTGTTTAATTTTTAATTTTTGATTTAATTTAGTTTAATAATTTTTGTTATTAAAAATTAATTAGATTACAATTTTTATAAATCAAATAATTTTTATTTAATACTTTTATTTTAAAATTAAAATTAAAATTATTTAATAAAAAAGAATAATTATCTAATTAATCATTTTAAATCTTAAATGTCGCTGTCTGATTTTTAAAATATCCTAATAATAACAAAAAGTCTAATGACAAAACCCTCCGCAAAAATTTTAAAAATCTCCGTGAATCCCCCGCCGGCCGGCCACCAAACACCACCCACCACCATTCCTTTGTCTCCTTCTCCATCGAATCTTCTGTTTACGAGTTTAATATTGAAATGTCCATCTTCTTCACAGTACCCTCTCCAAGGGTTTGTCGCGCTCTCTCTCATGGCCACGCCTCCCTCTCTCGTGCTCCTCTTCATCTTCTCCTTCGTCTTCTCTACCGCTCGTTCTTCCACGATCGGCGTCGACTACATCTCTCGCCTTCTCGACATCCAAGAACGCGAGCGCGCTCCTCCCTCTGTTCAACTCGCTGCCGCTCGCAGCGTCCTCTGTCGCTTGCTTCCCTCTCATTCTACAACATTCGACTTTGGAATTGTCTCTAAGGTGCGTGCTTCGTGGAGAGATATTTTGTTTTTGTATCACTGTAGAGTGTAGAGTGTATGCTTTTGAAATCTGCTTTATTTGAGAACTCAAGAGTATAGTGTATGTAGCTGTCGTTTTTGTGTTGTTTGTGTACAGGAGCTATGTGGCGGGAAATCTTGCTTTATTATCGAGAATCATCCTTATTTTATGGGAGTAGGATCTCCAGAGATTCTGTTAGTTGAATTGCTTAACAGTATATCCTTTTTGTCTTCTAAGTGGTGTCAAGGATTTAGTGGCACCCATTTTCTGTGCATTGAATAGCTTATGAGTATGATTGTATATGGTGTTTTGGGCTGTCTCGTATTAGAATTTCTGGGGTCACTGCAGTGGAAGTATTGGCTGGTCTGCATTGGTATTTGAAGTATTTCTGTGCTGCGCATATATCATGGGACAAAACTGGTGGTGCGCAACTAAATTCAGTACCTAAATTAGGTTCTCTTCCTCGTGTTCAAAGTCCTATCATTGTAAGGAGACCGGTTCCTTGGAATTATTACCAGAATGCTGTTACATCTAGCTGTAAGTCCCAATGCTAACGGAGACCTGCTGTCAATGGCTATAGCTTGACTCTGAAAAATATGACCTAACTTTAACTTATCCCTTTGCAAAGATTCATTTGCTTGGTGGGACTGGAAAAGATGGGAAAAAGAGATTGATTGGATGGCTCTCCAAGGAATCAACTTGCCCTTGGCTTTTACTGGTCAAGAGGCTATATGGCAAAAAGTTTTCCAGGTGCCTTTCCTCTCCTTGTCATGTTTACTTGTTTGTTAGCTTTATAACTTATCTGTTTTCCTTTGAACGGTAGAATGCAACAATAGTGCTACATTTTCTTTAGGAACATGTCACTGAAAGTGATTTCTTCTTATTATCTTCTTCACGTTGTTGGTTCTTAGTCTTACATTAGTTCAGAATTTAGGATTTTCTAAAATGTAATTGATAGTTTATACTCATTGTGGGTAAGTACCATGATAGCACTATAGCAGCTTCTGGCTGCTCAAAAATCAGTTTTGATATTGCCTCTTAATATCTATTCCTGAAATGATTTATTCTTCACTTCTGCAGAAATTCAATTTAAGCAAAGAAGATTTAGATGATTTTTTTGGAGGGCCTGCATTTCTTGCTTGGTCTAGAATGGCAAATTTACACAGGTCCACTTATAACCTAGATTTATCGTTTTGGTTCACTTTAAATTCTAGGTAGAAAGTTTTTTTTCTTTTTTCAGTTCCTTCACAAAGTTTAGTAAATATTTGCCACAATGAAAGGTTATGCTGCTCTTTCAAACTTTTGATGTTATGAAGCACAGAATTTGAGATCATTTAAATCAGTAGGTGAAGTTTTTTCATGATGAGAATACATACTTAAACCAAAACATAAGGATTCCTGTATAAACAACATAAGGATTCCTGTATAAACACCTTTCTTTTCAATCTAAGGTGGGGTGGACCACTACCACAAAGTTGGCTTGATCAACAACTAGCTTTGCAGCAGAAAATACTTGCCAGGATGTATGACCTAGGGATGACGCCAGGTACCTATTTCAATTCATTAGTAAAGATGAAATTCACCTTCTTCCCCAACCATCCTTTCTGTCGTATATCTTCTATGAAGCATAACATAATTAAAGCTATTCTTAGAGGTTTTTAAGAAGTCATTTAGAAGAAGTAAAGCTATTACATAGGAGAAAGCAGTAAGACACATTTAAATTTTTAGATCTTTTGCTTCTCCAACTTCTGCTAAAGGTAATGTTCACAATACTTTTGAATCAACTTTTCCAGTCCTTCCAGCCTTTTCTGGAAATGTTCCTGCTGCATTAAGAAATATATATCCATCAGCAAGTATAAATCGCTTGGGAAACTGGTAAGTGCTAATTGGTGCAAATAAGACACCAAATCTTCAACTTGTGAAAACTTGCTAATTTTGATGCATTCTATGGTTGCATCAATGGGAGACATAACACCCAATAAACGCTTGTGAAAAATCCTGCTTCAGGTTTTCGGTTGAGAGTGACACCCGGTGGTGCTGTACTTATCTTCTTGATGCAACTGACCCCTTGTTCGTTGAGATTGGGAGAGCATTTATTCAAGAACAGTTGAGAGGTGCAATTGTCTTAGTTCCAAATTAGTTGAATATTATGTTTCTCATGTTAATAAATTTGTCAATGTTGCAAACGTTTTGATTTTTGGTATCATCTTTTGGTCAGAGTATGGAAGGACAGGGCATATATACAACTGGTAAGGTTATCTCTCCTACAGCTAATTTTGGATACATATGCCAGCTGGACTGTGAAGTTATTGCCTTTTATTGGCCGATTCCTTAAAGTCACTCATTAGCTCACTATTGTTTGTAGTTTCTGTAGAATTATAGGCTAAGTTTGTTCAAGTCTTTAAAATGTGTACATTCTGACTCATGGCAGTGACACCTTTGATGAGAATACTCCACCAGTTGATGATCCAGAGTACATTGCTTCACTAGGTGCGGCAATCTTTGAGGGAATGCAGAGTGGTGATGATCATTCAGTCTGGCTTATGCAGGTGGATCAATTTTGGTTGTGCAGTTATATTATTCAGCCTTACTGGTTCTCATATTGGTCTGTGATTGACTTTGTTCACATTCAGTGTACTGCAGCTTGTGCATTTCGATGCTTTGTCTTGATGAATATTCAAAATCACCCTTGCTATCTTACTAAGTTAATATTGATTTCTGCATCAGTAATTTGTCTTTAAAAATCATTTAGTAATTGCAAGGACTTTGCATTTGGTCCTAATGTCCTGATTTTATTTTTTTTTCTGCAGGGTTGGTTGTTCTCCTATGATCCCTTTTGGAGGCCTCCACAAATGAAGGTTTTAATTTCTGATTAGCTTTGTTTTCTGATTGTAGGTCAAAGACGGTCACCAAAATTTTCTCTTTACTTCTTTCTGTTGGGAATGTCTAACATAACGGTAGAACGTCAAGTTTAGTTAGAAGCATACGGATTTAAGTTTCTGTGAAGAATATGCATGTGATACTATGGAAAAATTGATTATATCTTTTCTATCTTCATAATATAAATTCTCAAGGGTTAGGACATGATTAATAGAAGATTCATATGGGAAATCCCAAAATGATAAAAGTTGATCTTCGAACAGAAGTAAAAATCAATGGTTGACAATATGGGATTTTTCCCTAGCCTTACCATATCGAACATGTATTACACCTTGCCACTAAGGAAAGTGCTGTATGCTATAATTTTTCAACCTTTGCTTCTTCTTTATCATCCGAAAATTGAAGCCAATATCATTTTGTTTCATGCAAGAGTTTGGAAATAAACTTTTAAGAACTCCACACAAAAGTTATCATATTTTTTTCATATGTAACAGTATTCACAATCTTTACTATGTATGTCTACTACAGATTTTAATCTTGTCAGAATCCATGCACCGTCCACTACACAAATTGCCTCTATTGGAACATTTCTGGTGGCCATCTGCAAGTCTCTACGTGCACATGCCTGCATAAAATATTAAATATACGTAGCGTAGTTTGAAATTTTAGATTCATTTTAGTGCAAATTGATAACTACATTTGGTCCATGTTTAGTCTACATGTCTGTCTTATCCCATCATGAGATTATGGCTTCGCATTGTTCAAATTTGTCATTTCAATTGATTGTGATGTTAGTTTCTGCCAACATCCAACTTTCTCCAGGCACTTCTACATTCTGTTCCTTTGGGGAGGCTTGTAGTCCTTGATCTTTTTGCTGAAGTCAAACCCATATGGATTACCTCAGAGCAGTTTTATGGCATCCCTTACATCTGGAAAGTTCTTTTTTTTGCCCGATAGTTAATGCTCTTGACTGACTTTCAAATTTTGTTTTACTTTTGATTAAGCTGCTAATTTGGAAAACAAATATTACAGTGGTTTTGCCTCTTGCATAGAAAGCAATTTTAATTGTGAAATGGGTTGTTAGCGCTCCAAAAAACTCATTCAAGTTGAAGATCTGAAAAACAACCTAATGGACAACTTGCTAGTTAATGAAACTTAATCAATTACATTATCTACATATTTTTCATTTCTTTATGCGAAGATTGCAATTGTGTTTTGATTTATTTGTTCCATGATATACAGGTGTATGCTGCATAACTTTGCAGGAAATATAGAAATGTATGGAGTTTTAGATTCAATAGCTTCTGGTCCAGTCAAGGCAAGAACGAGTCAGAACTCAACAATGGCAAGTTTATTCTTTTGAATCATCGCCTGATTTGACATTTCTCTGCAAAAGAATAATCAGTACCTTGTTTGCCAATTGTACAATGAATTCCATGATTTTGCATCTTTCGACAAGGAAATTATTTTCCAAATTTTTCATTCACTCGGTACCAAATGACTATTTTTCATATTTTACTTTATGAAGGTTGGTGTTGGAATGTCGATGGAAGGAATAGAACAGAATCCTGTAGTATATGATCTGATGTCTGAAATGGCATTTCAACATAACAATATTGACGTCAAGGTAATGTTAAAGTTATTCCTTAATCCCTGTAATTTTCATCCTTTATTTTTCCAAAAATTTCCATCTCACAATATAAGAAACATTATGTTCCAAGCTTAGATAATCGTGACCTATTGCAGAAGCATTTTCTTGTATAATGTTACGTCTTTAATTTATTTTTTTTACTTAGTATTCTTATTCGAGTTAGTTTAGAACTTCAAACACCTGGTATACCCTTATGCAAATAAAAACATTTTACCAAGTATAATGAAAATTCATTTTCCTTGTACAAGTTTCTTTTTTCTAACATATAGGAATCACTTAGCACTGCAATTGCTGTTGGTAGTTGAAGAAGGCAACGGGCCTTGCAAAGTTATTGTAATTGATTGACCCCCTATAATTCTCAATGCTTATTGGTAACCCATATGTTTCCATAAATAACAAAAACTGTTCTGTATTCTCTTTGAATTTGTTTCACTAGTTTCCTGGCTTGAAAACTCATCCTCGTTCCCAATTTTGACTGAATCTTGAGCTGTGTATAACTAATTTTTATAGTAGCACATTTTTCGAATAAAATTTCCATTCTTTTTTTGTCATTTGAAAGTTTTCAGTTTTGCATGAGGAAACTTGACCAGTTGGTTTGTCAGGCCATACATTCACTAACTTATCACTTGACCAGTTGGGTTGTCAGGCCATACATTCACTAACTTATCTTTCTTATAGGCTTGGCTGGATTTGTACTCAACAAGACGTTATGGCCGTTCAGTACCTTTAGTGAAGGATGCCTGGATTATTCTATATTACACGATTTATAATTGCACAGATGGTGCCTATGTAAGTTTCAAAGTTGCTGCTTGATCATGTTCATATTTTAGTGGGATCTCATAATAAGTGGGATGGCATTATGCCAACTCAATTGCATATTTTGGGCTAGTCCAAGTTGTTCTGGGGTTCTCCAATTTCATGTTCAAGAATGACTACTACTCGTGGTGATGGCATTAGGCTGGGTTTGGGTAACCTTGGTCAGGGCCCGACCCAAAATTTTTTGTAAGGCATCGGACCAGATCTGAGGCCCATCAAACCTGAGACTCGTGATTCAAGCTTAGATCCAAGCCTAAACTAGATCAGGCTTGGGTGGCCTGAAGTCCGGTCATATCAGACCGTATCTGTTAAATTCAAATCGGGTCAGTTTTGGGCTCAAATGTCATCCCTAGGAGTGAGGCAATTGTGTCTAGTTGTGTATTTAAAATTCTATCTAGATTTTCTGTTTTTTCTTTGTTTGCATGAAGTCATATAGTCCCTCTTATATTGGACCAGGACAAAAATAGAGATGTCATCGTAGCATTTCCTGATGTTGATCCTTTCTTCATTTCGGTTTCTCAACCAAGTTATAACTGCACTGGCAACCCATTATCAAGGATGGTTATATCTAATCGAAATGCTGATTCGTATGACCGACCGCACTTATGGTACTCAACTTCTGAAGTTTTGCGTGCATTAGAACTTTTCATTGCCAGTGGGGATGAACTATCAAACGGTCATGCTTACAGGTTGGCATTTTTGGGTTTCAAAAGCTTTTGTAATACATATCTTTTAGGTCTCAAATTCATATGGATTCCATTGATATCTTTGTTGTTATACTTCATATTCACTTGGTTTTTCCATTTTATCTTCAGCTATGACTTGGTTGATCTAACAAGACAAGCTTTGGCAAAATATGCGAATGGGCTGTTCTTAAAGATAATTGAAGCTTACATGTTAAATGATGTCAACGGAGTTGCTTGGCAGAGCCAAATGTTTCTGGACCTTGTGGATGACATGGACACGCTATTGCAATGCCATGAGGGATTTCTTCTGGGCCCTTGGTTAGAAAGTGCAAAGAATCTTGCCAAAGATACAGAGGAGGAAAAACAAGTTAGAGGCTTCATGAACTATTATTTAAAACTTGCCAACATTAAGCATGTTGTTTTTCCCTTTCTAGTGAAATACTCCTAATTTGTCCTATGTTGCAGTACGAATGGAACGCAAGAACTCAGCTAACTATGTGGTATGACAATACCGAGGAGGAAGCAAGTCTTCTTCGTGATTACGGTAAGAAACTAGCCTAATTAATTTGATTTGCCATTTTTGATTGAGTGAATGCTGTTAGTTTTGTCTGTTTTTCTTCTGGTCAGTCAGTCTCATTGTTGGATGATTAGGGACTTTTGCAACATAAACGTGAGAATTCTTCCTTGAGGAATTAACTGCAGAATATTTTCTGTGATCCCTTATAATCCACATACTGTAGCAAACAAATACTGGAGCGGCCTTCTACATGAATATTATGGTCCGCGAGCAGCCATATACTTCAAGTACTTGATTGAGAGCTTGGAGAATGGTCATGGCTTCCAGCTGAAGAATTGGAGGAGAGAATGGATAAAGCTCACTAATAACTGGCAAAAAAGTCGAAACACATTCCCGTTAAAGAGCACCGGAAATGCCCTCAACACATCTAGGTGGCTTTACAACAAGTACTTGCGCAATCCTGATGCATATAATGGCCAACTTAAGCCACCAAAGGACGAGGTCTCTGTGGCAGAAGTTGTCCTGGAAGACAGTAATGTGTATATACGGTAAGTAATATGTACTTTTGCAGGTTTGCCTGCATAATCTCTACCTAGACCAAAACCTGTCAGTAGAGGAGTTTTTAGCAAATGTGGCGTCCTATAACGGTGTCGTATGACAGATCTTGGATGGTATTAATAATTGGCAGGAAATTTCACTTTCGGTTGGGGAATAACGGAGTTAGAGCATCAAAATGGAATGGTCTGATATGATTAATGCTGACTTATAATAATTTATATGAAAAACAAACTTTTGCTAATTAAATCACCTGTTACCCTTAGAAATAACTATCAATAGGCCAAAAATCAACATATTACATAAGGTTCTTTATTTGTGGAATCCGAAAAGAGTTTGATGTACGTCTCTGTTTT
>JANZXP010000007.1:22846863-22862484 GCA_027576715.1 Erythroxylum flavicans | reverse complement strand
TATCATGATATGAAACTCATCATTCCCTTGAAGTAAACTCCTTTACTTATATGGAGATAAATCGCAACACTACAGTCCAAAACTATAATCAAGAGACCAACTTGATTATTCAACTGTGAATCAATTAATTTAGAATCTAATAATATACATGTTTCCCATACATCTCTATGTATATTTATATTACTTATAAAGGAATCTTGGTACCTTTTGACTAGATATATAATGCTCACACAAATAAAACCAAATTTGTTTTATTAATAATAAATATTTTCATTACAAAACTGTAACTAAAGAAGATAAAGTTACATGTAAACACACTTGCTTTATAGGGCACTATATTTACATAACTCCAACACTTAGATGCAACAAAGAGAATCCATGTTATGTAAAAGGCTCTCTTGATTATAATCTTATGTACAAAAGATGTGAAAAGTTTGTGTCTAAGTGGATTTAGTGATGCAGATTGGCAAGAGATGCCAATGATAGAAATTTAACTTCAAGTCATTGTTCAGTATTAGTTCAACAATGATATTTTGGTGTGGCAAGAAGCATAATGTGGTTACTTTATTTAGAACTGAAGCTGAATACATAACAACTACCATAATTGCATAAGAATGTATGTGGTTAAAGAATTTGATGAGAGACATGCTCTGCAAATTTGAATATGTTGTACACATCAAATGTGATAACGAAAGTGTCGTCATATTTGCTTATAATCCAAATTTTCATAAACGAACAAAACATACCAAGGTTCATCACAACTATACACGAGAGAAGGTATTAGCAAGAAATTGAGCTAAAAGGGATTTCTAAAAATAGCCAAGTTACAAACATATTCACTAAAACATTAGAAGAGCCTAAGTATGAAGAGTTTAGATCATAAGCATGCATTAAGGGAGTGTTAAAAATTAGTCCATCTTCCTTGAAAAATTTGTTGTTTATTAAGTAAATTAATTTAGCTTATTATTTATGGTAGACTTAGTCAAATTAGAGAATATTAGTCGTGGGTAACAGCAGATTTCTAGGAAGTGAATTATGCTTATAAATATGCTCCGTTTCTGATATATTTCGTGAATTCAATTGTCAATATACTGCTTATTTGTTCCTTTTAAGCAATTCTTTTTTTGTTTTACACCTAACATATATGATGTCACATGCCAGAATTAAATTAATTTCTGAATTATATTTATAATAAATTAAATTATATATTTATTATTATTATCATAAAATTATGAATTTAAATTACAATTTAACCTGAATTTTCCTAATTTTTATGACGTCACTTCTTGCGTACAAGTATACAATTATACGTCTTCAATATCAAGAAATTAGAAGAAAAAACTTTGTCAATCGTTGGTGATATACGAGGATACAGACATCCTCGCACAAAACTGATCGCTCTTCATGAAACGTTGGTGTCTAACTGATGAAGCGCAAGTGCAATAAGTTGACAGGCGAAGACTAAGAAGAGCGAACTCCACGCGCTCCAAAATACGAACAACTTTTGGTTTTTTAATCGTTCTTGTGACCAGACCAAATGAACCAACCCTCAAGCTCTGCTGAAATTCAAGTATCCGACGCCAAATCGGACAGTTCCGAGCATTGTGAAGTCTCATCCGGACATTGTCTGGGTTTCCAAGTAATACACAAACTCTTATGTCGGATTCTGTTCTTCTTGATGTTCAACAATTACAACCAATGGCATGTAATCTCAATGGTTCTTCATAGTAATGAATCTAATTAGCCATGGGAAAGGTTCCTGTTTTCAATCATATCTTGCTGGAAAAAGCAACTTGTTGACTCCAGGATTCTATTTACAAGTGTATATTCCCAAAGGTTCTGTGAATTAATTGAAGGATTAGTATTCTTCTTCTTCACATAGTCTTTTGTACACTTTACGTCAACTGGGATAAGAACATGATTTCTTTCTCATGAATAACTGGGACTAATCAGGCACTCACGGCACATGGAACTTCCATACCCTAATTAGTACCATCTACAGCCCATGCTTGCCACAGCTTCCCGTAAGCGGTAATTCATCCCACACATTCAAGTTGGCAAAAGACAATAAAACTAGAAGGTAATAAGATTTTCTGAGATCTCCAGGAATGAAATCTTGTAAGCGAGACCAATTAACCCACACACCGCCAAAAAAATTACTGCCCCATTCAAGTCAGTGAAGAAGCAAGATTATTCAGAATAAAACCAGAAGTCGAGAAGACTTTCTTAACATTCACAAAACGGAAACTTGTTAGCAAGACCAATTAATGGAACTGCCCTTGTAATCTTATCATCCTCTCAATAATGCATACAAAAAGATCAAAGTAGGCACATGACCCTTTTTTATGAGACTCATCTCTCTGCTGTACTTCGGCAGAAAATCAATAGTGGAGATTGAAGCTGCAAAATAAAGAACTTGCTAAGACCAAAAATGTAATCAAGTTCTGCGCAAGCTCCCATAATCACTCATGAGAGCAAATTGATCAGTAAAGTTGCATTGCCATTTGAATAAAGAAGAATCCAACACAATTCGGATATCCATGACAACTTCAATTTATATGTGCTTCATAATTTAAGACGTCTTGGAAGACGGCCATTTCTACTTTGTAAGCTCAGAATTTCCTTTGCAAAACCTTGATTACCAGTCAAAAGAAGTCCGTCAAGAATCCGATTGAAAGTCAACCTTCGAGGCATAAATCCTCTATTAACCATCTCTAGTAGCAATTTCCCAGCCACCACCATATCATCTGATTTTTTCCTCACAAACATTCCACTTATCAGAATATTGTAAGTATCTAAATTAGGCAAACAATCCCCACTGCCCATCTTCTGAAACAGATCAAGTCCCCTTTCTATTTCTCCAGCATCACAAAAGTACCGAATCGCAATATTATATGTTTGTACATTCGGATCACACTCATCATCCTTCATTCTTTCCATAAATTCCATTGCCCTTTCTATTTGACCTGCATGAAGCAATCCTCTAATCAACAAATTATAAGTTACCGAATTTGGCACATAACCCTTTTTCACCATCTCCTCAAAAACTGACATTGCATTCTCCACATTATCTTTCTTGCACAAAACCTGGATGAAAGCATTATATGTAGCCACTGAAGGAAGCACACCATCCTCCACCATTCGATAGAAAACCTTTTGAGCCCTTTTGATCTCGCCAACAACTCCAAATCCATGTATCACCGTAGTATAAGTAACAACATCAACCTCACACTTCCTCTTTTTCATTTCCAAAAAGAAATCCCAAGCTTCATTAATCTGACCAGCTCTAATATATCCTTTAAGCATTGTATTGTAAGTTGTCATATTGGGACTCAATCCTCTTTCTACCATCTCTTTCAACACCTCTAATGCTTTAGGTGTCCTCTTGATCAAACACCAACCATTAGCAATTATATTATAACTAACGCAATCAACTTTAAACCTACCCCTAAGAGTCTTAAACAAGTTATAAGCCATCTCTACCCGACCCGATTTGCACAATACATCAAGAACTGTATTAAATGAATGAAGATCTTGAAAACACCCATATTCACGCATATGTAAGAATACCTTAAAAGCTCTATGGGGCTTTCCCGCGGCAGCGTACCTCTCTGCGATGATTGCAAAGGTTTTGGGGGAAGGTCCAATGCGTCTCGAGCGCATGCGAGAAACGAGTGCCCAGAGCGTACGATAATCTCGGAGACGCGCCGATATGTCGATAGCGAGGTCAAAGGAAGAGGGGTGGTGGGCATATAAAGGATGGTGAGAAAGTATGCGGAAGAATTGGAGAGCTTTTGGGCCGTGGTTCCACAGGCGTTTGAGAATTGTGTTAACGAGGTCAGGTGTCCATTCGATTGCGGTGGAGTGAAGAGTTTGGGATAAAGCTCGTGGGTCGGACGAGTTAAGGATGAGTTCATATAGACTGGCGGTTTGTGACGCTTCCGGCGAAGGAACGGCGGTAAAGTTGCGGCCTTTAAGTGATAGAAGACGACGGAGATGAGAGCGGCTGCTCCGCCGCAATTGAACCATGCGTATCTCAAACGATTTAATCAGTGGAATTCATATGATACATGTTAGGAGTTGACGAAGATAATGTTTCATTTGTCGCTAACGAACGCAACACACAAATGGTTTTGTTTTTGATACTTCAACTTTCAAATAATTAAGGTTGTCTGTCTTTGGGCTTAGGTACATTATGGGCTGTCTTGTTATAAGAAATCCATCTCAAGAGGTCTCGTCTTCTTCAAAAGCCTCGGCGCTCAGCAAGTAGCTCCTGAGAGGTTTCAAATTTTGATTTTGGAGTCGGAAAGTATATTTTGTGTACAAAAGGCAGAGCTGTTCATGTTCAGAGGAGAGTGCAAGCCGCGGGAGTATTGGGAATGAGTACGAAAGACAGTTGCAGAAGTGAGATTAGAACTGCGATTCGCCAACTGAGCGATCGTTGTCTTTACTCTGCTGCCAAATGGTAACAGTTTCCACTCTAAAACCCTAAACCCACTTGCTTATCTGCCCATTACCCACCTCTCTTGACAATTTTCTTTCTTTGATTTGTTTGATTTTGAAATGTATCTTCTCGATTTGGGCATCCAAAATTTGTGCTTAGTTTTAAGTACATGGATTCAGAGGTTGCACCGTAGACTATATCTGAACTAGATTGTTGATTTTCGTCAGCTTCGATCTCACGGATTCTCCTAAACTGTATTTCTCGTTATCCATCTTGTTTGATATGCATTTAGACACTGAATTTCAGCTTTTAATAGCACAACGAGTAGTGGATTCCTTTTATAATCGTTTCTGGTTTTTTGACGTCATTTTTAGATGGAATTTATAGATCAGTAAATAGGAGTTTCACTGTCTCCATGTATGCTTGCAGGGCGGCAGAGCAACTGGTAGGAATTGAGCAGGACCCTGCAAAGTATACTCCTTCAAATACTAGGTTCCAACGTGGAAGCTCAAGTATTCGCCGGAGGTTTCGCACAAATGAGATCACTTCCACACCTACTACCGGGGTGTCCTATGTTTCCACTCCATTGATGGAGGAAGATGAGGCAGTGGACAGTGACTTTTACCTTCTGGCTAAGTCTTACTTTGATTGCCGAGACTATAAAAGGGCTGCTCATGTGCTTCGGGATCAAACGGGGAAGAAATCAGTCTTCTTGCGCTGTTATGCTCTTTATCTGGTGCGTATGTCTTGCACTCTGGTTTCTCTCCTATTGCTTTTGTTGCTGTGGTTGTAGAGCTTGATGTGTTGAGATAAATGTTCAAGGCCGGTTGTTGCCTGAAATGTTTTCTATGGTCTAAGTGGGTTTATTGTCCAGATGGCAGAGTTGTTATCTGCTTGCAAATTGCATACTGTGAGTAAACATCTAATGATGGTTGGTAATCCAAATTAGAGTCAATTGGTTCCTTCTGTAAATTAAGCAAATATGATCTACAAGCTTATTGAATAATTTCATCTCAATGTTTATGGTTGCTACTAAACAATTCCTTTGATTGCAAAAGTTAATTAATGTTTTTCATTGCATATTCTTGATTGATTAAGCATCCTATGTCTGGATATTTGTGAAGTAGGTGCTGAAACTTAGTATCTTTTCCTTGAATATACTTTTCTCGCATTTTGCTGTTTGTTAATTTAGTCGTAGACCCCTAGTATTATCTTTACTTTGATTCTCAAAATTTCCATATTTCTTTACCAAGGAAGGAGAGAACCGAGATCACTTAAGTAAGATGATGTTGATGACATGCTCTTCTAGGACACATATTTTGATTGAGAAAATAGCTGGTTCTACTCCCAAAAGTTGTACGGTTGAGAAAGTGCCCTGTTTTAACTTTGCATCATTACAGATCGTGTCTTTTCCCTGTTTCACCGTTTGCTATACTTTCAAATGTACATACAGATGAGAAAAAAAGGCTAGCAATTATTAAGAACCTGACAAGCATCTGTATTTCTGAATGTCACATCCAAATCACCCCCCAAAGGAAGGAAACGTGACAAAAGGAGTAAAGAAATACCAAGTTTCTTGCATGAATGGATGTCTAACTTAAGTTGTTCTTAAAGTTTCAGTGTGTTAACTTCTAGATTGATTGTCATTGTGTAGTTCTGCGTCCAGAATAATTGATATGTGTTGTGAAGTTTAGCTGATAATATGAAACTCACTCTGTTTTCTTATCTTTGCTTTGGTTGGAGATAAGGCAGGAGAGAAACGGAAAGAAGAAGAGATGATCGAACTTGAGGGACCCTTAGGTAAGAGTGATGCAGTGAATCGTGAACTGGATTCTCTGGAAAGAGAGTTGTCAATTCTCCGCAAGAATGGTACAATTGACCCTTTTGGACTATACTTATTTGGTATTGTGCTTAAAGAGAAAGGCAATCAAACCCTTGCTCGTACAGTTCTTGTGGAATCAGTGAATAGCTATCCCTGGAATTGGAATGCTTGGGCAGAGTTGTTGTCAATATGCACAACAGTCGAGACCTTGAATAGTCTTAGTCTCAGTAATCATTGGATGAAAGACTTCTTTATTGCCAGTGCTTATCAAGAGCTCCGGATGCACAATGAATCCCTGGTAAAATATGAATCTCTACTAGGAACTTTTGCTTACAGTAACTATATACAAGCTCAAATTGCAAAGGCCAAGTACAGTCTAAGGGAATTCGAACAAGTTGAAGTTATATTTGAAGAACTTTTGAGGAATGACCCCTATCGAGTGGAAGACATGGATATGTACTCCAACGTGCTCTATTCAAAGGAGTGTTTCTCTGCTCTTAGTTCTCTTGCCCACAGGGTTTTTATGACAGATAAGTACAGACCTGAATCTTGTTGCATTATTGGGAATTATTACAGTTTGAAGGGGCAGCATGAGAAGTCAGTTGTGTACTTCAGGAGGGCACTAAAGCTGAACAGGAATTATTTGTCTGCCTGGACGCTAATGGGTCACGAATATGTTGAGATGAAGAACACTCCAGCTGCTATTGATGCCTACCGACGGGCGGTGGCGATTAATCCTAATGACTATCGAGCTTGGTACGGACTAGGACAAGCTTATGAAATGATGTGCATGCCATTCTATGCCCTTCATTATTTTAAGAAATCTATATTTTTACAGCCAAATGATTATAGGTTATGGATTGCTATGGCTCAATGTTATGAAACGGATGAAATTCACATGTTTGAGGAGGCAATTAAGTGTTACAGAAGAGCTGCAAATTGCAATGACAGAGAAGCAATAGCATTGAATCAATTAGCCAAGTTACATCGTAAATTGGGGCAATCTGAGGAGGCTGCATTTTACTACAAAAAGGACTTGGAGAAGATGGAAGTGGAAGAGAGGGAAGGTCCAAATGTGGTTGAAGCTCTGCTTTTCCTTGCCCAACATTGTAGAGCCCAAAAGAGATATGAAGAAGCAGAGGTGTACTGTACTCGTCTTCTGGACTACACCGGCCCTGTGAGTTCTCTTATCTACTACTACTAACTTTCACGGGGTCAATAGGGAGATTAGCAATCTTCGATTATCTTATTATACTTTTGTCCTCTCTGTCCATGGTTGCAGGAGAAAGAGACAGCAAAGAATATGCTTAGAGGAATGAGAATGGGTGAATCAACTTTTCCTTCTATGGATGTTGAGCACTTTCCTCCCTGATTTTGCCTTGAAACTCCTCTTCCTGGGATTCTCCTGTAATAGTCTGCATCAGCCAGCATACATATCATGGTCTTCAATGTGGCAGGATGTTATTTTCTCACTTCTCCTTGTTGAGAATCGAGATAACTGTGGTGAAATCAAGAAACTTTTCATAACTCGTTTTTCCAATTTCTTGTTGGATTAACACTAAAGTTCAGTATGATTTTCGATTCACATACTTTGCTTCTGTAATCCCGGTCGCTTATTTACAGATCAAATGTGTCCATCTAATCTTATTTCAAGTCAATCGAGTAAAAAACAGCTCGAATTGCAAACATTTAAATTAACATCGCAATCAACCAAGTCCAGTCCAAAGTAATCAGATGAATGTACGATCCAAGAAACAAGTGCAGAGCACCCGTGTGTCTTGAAGATGATGTCGTGAGTTGTCACCGCAGGATCAGGATTCTATTCTGGAAGTCAAAATCTCTCCCCAAATTCAGCAGCTGATCTTTTCTGAGCACCAGAGTAGAAAAGCAAATCCAATCACGGGAGATTTTGAAAGAAATCCAACGTAGTATATTGACTATATTCTTCAGTTAGCTGGCAAAATGAGTGTTTTCTGATAGTGGAAGTGCAAATCCTGTACAAATTCTGACCTTTCCTTTCTTCACGCCAATGGACGACGAGGAGGCAGAGTTGTTGTGGGAGGTGATAGTCCTAATCCTAGGGGTTGGTTAAACTGGTCTGGCGGTGGCGCCGTTTCAAGGATTTGAACAGAGAGTTCCAGGTTTTTGACTATCTTCTTAAAAATTCTCTCTTAAAATCTTAGTTGCATTGACCAACGTTAACAGAATTTTATTAATTTATTAAATAATTAATTATTAAAATAATTAATTAATATATTATTTTAAAATCCTAAAAATCTATCTTAAAACTCGAACTGAAATTTAATTTTTTAAAGTTAGAACTTAAATTTAATTTAATCTATCTTATTAATTTATTATTTATGAAAATTAAAAATAATTTGAATTCAATTAGACTTCCGAAATTATATATCTAAAAATTTTAAAAAAAGTCCTAATTCTACGTAATTTTGGAGGTGCCAGTGCCACATAACTTGTCTCAACATACGTGAGGGTCGGCTTTGGCTCTCTCATGTTTTTGACGCTTCTCTGTTTTAGGTTTTAGCAACCTCTCGAATGGTCTGATGATATTTGATTTGACGGATTTTTTTGAAAAATAAAATTAATTAATTAATTAAAAGATATTCTGCTTCTTATAGCCTGGTTTATTTTTTAGTATCTTTCATCCTGAAAAATAGAAATATCATGGGGTAAATTTGAAGTTCGGATTGACCCGATTAAATAATCTCTTCTGAGATATCTTGTCCGGGTTTAGTAAAATATTTTACGAACTTAAGAATCATAATAAAAATAGCATTTTTCAATTAATGTAGTCTAATAATGTTACTTACCTTCTTTAGTTTCTACTATTATCTACATGTCCTCCAAAAGTCAGAGCGGTATATAAAATTGGAATGTTTTGGTGACTTGAAATTAGGATCTCTTATAAAAAAAGATTTAAGTGAAAAGTTAAAACCTATTGAACTACCCTGCTTGTCATAATCTAATTTCCTTTTGATATGTAAATAAGAATTTTTGATATTTTCAGATTTCAGCTGCCAATTAAACTCATTTTTTAAATTTCAAACTTGCTAGCTACAAAAGTAAAAGTATAGTGCTCCACATTTTCTTTCGGATCTTTCTCTTGATATTGTCTTTCTATTGATCACGTGAAATGTATTAGGAAATTGAAAAGAGACGACCCGTATCGTTCTGTAGAGACCACTTGGACGGGACAAGAGACAGGGTGGGGCTGCCTTTTAGATTTGGTAAGATCTCACCGATTTATATCCTCAGAATCTTCATTCTTTCTCACCCTTTTCTCTTATTAATAATCCAAAAGACTGCCTTTCGTACGTTTCTTCTTTTGGCGTTGCTAAATACTAAAGAGTAAAGACTAAGGACGGGTTTGCCAATTGCTATTTATTAATAAAATTTGTCGTTGAATTATTATTATTATTATATTTTTATTAAAATTATAGTTTTAATTTTTATAAAATTAAATATCTAAATTTAAATTTTTATAAGAATATTTAATAAAATATTAAAAAATATAACATTTATATTTTATAATATTTTTAAAAATTATATTCTCATAAGTAATTTTATACATCAATAATTAATATTAAATAGTTAATTTTATTAAATATTTTTAATAAATATTTAGGTCAAATCAATTAATATAATTAATGACCCACTAATTAGAATCAACTCCGATACAGGCCTAAGCCCTTAGAATTTGTAGTACAAAGCTTAGTATTAATTTGTAGTACAAAGCTTTTGTATATAGTAGTATTCCTTGAGAAGTCTCTTGCCATTTTTGTGACCCCAATATCTAATCTTGAACTACCGATTTTCAACACGTAAGAGAAAGATAGATTCTTTCAGTTGGATGAAGATGGTCGGAGAAATTTTGAGGCGGGGTTCGTCGGAGGAGGCCGGAGTCTCTAATGGGTCGGAGCAGCTGCATGTTCTTGCTGTTGATGACAGCCTCGTGGACCGTAAAGTCATTGAGAGATTGCTCAAGATCTCTTCATGTAAAGGTATGCCATTTTGAGCTTCTGATTTTTTTTCTTTTCCTCTTTAGTACTAGAGATTTACCTCGATTGGACTGATGAAACTTACTGGAAATGGTTTTCTTTTCTTTTTTGCAGTGACGGCTGTGGAAAGTGGAACACGAGCTTTGCAGTATCTGGGTTTGGACGGAGGGAAAAGTCCTGCTGGTTTAAATGTAAGAAACCACTCTACCAAAAAAAAAAAAAAAAGTACGAAACCAACTTCAGTTCTGAACTTGTTGCAATCTGTCTGAGCTTGGTATGGGTGTGATTTCAGGACTTGAAGATAAATCTGATTATGACGGATTATTCCATGCCTGGGATGACAGGATACGAGCTACTCAAAAAGATCAAGGTTGATAACAGCTTCCTTGACCGCTCTTAAAAGTTTTTATCTGAAAATCGTTAAATTTTAGATTGAATGCTAATTTGCTTACTTTGATGGACATGGTAATCTGTTCTTAAGCAGGGATCGTCAACTTTCAGAGAGGTTCCTGTAGTGATCATGTCATCTGAGAACATCTTGGCTCATATTGATAGGTACTCCCTCTTCGGCTGCAACAGCTTATTTCTTATTCTTCTGGGCAGAGTGTTTTGATAATCTCCTAATCTTTGGTCCTTGATGAAACAGATGCTTGGAAGAAGGGGCAGAAGAATTCATAGTAAAACCAGTGAAATTATCTGATGTGAAACGGCTGATGCATTTCGTGGTGAGCGGTGAAGGAGAAGAAAAGGGAAAGAGGAGAGTTCATAAGAGAAGGATGGAAGGAGGGGGGGTATTTTCCCTGCCATCCCAGACACTAGCAGTACCAGCATCCCTGTCTCATAAATCTGATGAGTTTTCTGAAACATCACCTTCGCTGACCAGATTCTTGTCGAAGCGGCCTAGGATACCGAGCAGAGACTAATTTGGCAGTCATTATCAATGCACTGGGGCTTTTCCTCAGTTTTCTACGTTCATGTTCATGTTCATGTTACATTATGATGATGCAAATATTTTGTATTCCAGTATCATCGTAAAGCTTGGGTAGAATTCTTTATGACTAGTTAAATAAGAAGAAAATAAACCACTTATTAAATCTTGATCTTGAATTAGGCTTTTCACGTATGTGATGGTGAGCATGATCCTCTGCCTCGGGTCGCCTCCCAATTCCTTCTACAACTCTTAAAATAGATCGCCATATCGCGAAAAGATATTAGTATCCGCCAGTTATCAGAATTCCCGAAGACCAATGGCAAACACAAAACTTACAAGGGAAACGTTGGAATTTAAAATCTTTTAAGAAAATTATTAATCACGATTTTTTATAAAAAATTAATAATAAGAAAATTGAATTTGATTAAGGTTGAAAATAATAAAAAGTTTAATAAAGAATTTGATTAAATGAGATAACGAGAAAAATAGGTTCTTATATTTAGCTTGTGATGAGAGGTCTAATAAAGTTATTATAAATAATTATTAATGTTTCTTGTGGTTCGTTTGGGTTCGTGAATTTACGATTTTTAAAAGTTCGTTAAAAGGTTCACATATTAAGAAATACGTAAAAAGATGTTTTTCTTAAAAAAAGACATAGAAAGATGTTCACAACATAAAGTTAAATAAAATTTATAAAAGTTGATAGAAAGTTCCAACAGATTGCTTATATATTGAACAGTTTGTTCAAGGGATTTAACAATTTATTAAAGTTATTCAACAATTATTTATCAAGCAATAGATTATAAGCTAGGTAATTTTTTTCCATTTTCCTTGTTAACAAGTTCGTGATTGATCGTTGGCTAATCACTAAGGTTTGTGTTACGTCTAATATGTAGTATCAGAGTAATTTCATGTTTGTATGAATTTAAATTGAAGTTTTCAAGTTTCTCCATAAAGAAATTGTGGAAATTAATCTGTTTTGTTTGTATATATTGTATATTTGTTGTTTTAATTAGTTTTGACGATATCTTACTTACATCAAATGACTTGACTTTGTTTTATAAGATAAAGCAAATTTTAGCCAAGTATTTTGACAAGAAGGAACTTGGTGAAGCATATTGTGTCTTAGGTATTCAAATTCACTTAGATAAATCTCAAAACTTGCTAGGTATTTCGTAAAATGCATACATTGAGTTTGTGCTCTAGAGGTTTAAGATGGCTGATTGTAAACCTATTGTAGCACTTATCTCTTACGATGAGAGGTTACCTTTGTCACATTGTCCCAAAAATGATATAGAAGGAGAGACTACAGTGAATGTTCCTTATTTTAGTACGATTGGCAACCTGATGTATACCTAGGTATGCATTAGATCAGATATTGCATTTATTGTTTGACTGTTGAGTAAGTATCTGGCTAACCTAAGAATAGACCACTATAATATAGTTAATCAAGTTTTAAGATATCTTAACGAAACTAAGAATTATATGTTGATATTCAGAAAAGGCAATAATTTAGACTTTATTGGTTATACAAATCTGGATTTTGCTATAAGTCTGGATGATAGGTAAGTCCGCATTAGTGTAAATTTTCATGTTAGCAGATGATGTTGTTTCGTAAAAGAGTGTCAAATAGACACTGGTGACTTCCTTAACTATGTATGCAAAGTTTGTAGTATATTATAGGGCTTTTTTACAGGAGGTTTGGCTTAAGAACTTGATTTCTAAGTTGTCTACTGTTTGATTTAATTGCTAGAGCCATTCAGTTGTATTGGGATAATCATTCAACTGTAATATTCAATAATAGTACTAAAAGTATCACATGATCTAAACATTTAGAGGTCAACTATTTGACTATAAAGGAATTAGTATATAAAGGTGACATTGCAGTGAAGCACATAAAAATTAAGAATACGCTAGTTGATCTGCTAACTAAAGGACTTCGCCCAATTATTTTTAAGAGATGTATATATAGTATGAGTTTGTTGAGGTCTTTAGGATACTGCTAGCTAGGGATCACTGTATTGTTCTCCTGATATAGTTGTTTGAATTTCATGTATTATGACATTATATGTTTGAAGATCATTACTTTATTCTCAGTCATTGAATTCATTATACATTTTCATAATACTGATGAAAGTCTTAAGATTTATGTCAATCTTAAACATTACTGACATTGATCCCATATCTTTAGGACACATATAGATATTTTGATAAATCCATGGACTCATAAGACATAGGGGATATAAGTGATTAGTCCTATACATGTTTAATATGATGTAGTTTAATATTTAGTAAGGGAAAACATATTTCTCTGTTATAGTTTAAAGTTTAGAGAAATTGAAACTGACAAACAAAACAATGATACATTTCATATCATACTGGTATCATTGTAGTTTGCCAAACTTTATTTTCTTATTCATATCAGTATTATATTAGATACGTGTGATTATATTAGAAAAGTGTTCCATATAATACATGTATTTGATGTTTTTTTGGTATTGAAGGCCTTACAGGAGCAAATAATGGACTTTCATTATCTTTGGAGCAGATGTTTTATATTGGTTGACCATTACATTGATTTTCTTAGCCATTTTTACTATTTCCTATTTTCATTACAACTAATTAATATTTGTCTAAAGTTGAGAATGTTGGAATAATCCTTCTGGACAATTAGTAATTACGAGTTATAAAAATTAAGGCCAAAAAATTAAATTTAATTCAAATTAAAGATAAAAAATAAGTGTAATAAAGGATCTGATCAATGTGTTGAAGTCTAATGATGAAAACAAACCCTTATCAGTATAGACTAGACATGCCCGACGTCTCCTATGATGGCCCGTGGCCCGGGTCAGAAAAATGTTTTTAAAAAGATGTCTTTTTGAAAAAACGAACTCTAAGAGTCCGGCAGTGGCCCGAGCGGGCCGACCATAGTCAGCCTATGACCAGGCCGGGGCGGACCATGGTCGACCCATGGCCCACCTGTGACTTGCCCAACCTGGGCCAAAAACGGGCTGGGTCAGGCTGAGCAGGGCGGGCCAGGCCGAAATTGACATCTCTAGTATATACCATATAGGCCTGTAATGGAAAAGTCCAATATTGTTATTATAAATAGTTGCTAGGCAGATCTTGCCTCTTATGATGTTTGATGACATAGGTATACTCATCTCTCCTTACTTTATTGCTATTGTTTGGGAAAATTTTTTGAAATTAGTTGAGACAGTATGCGATGAGCTAGTCAGGATATTCTACACACTTATGAAAAATGAAGAAATTGATGAAAAACTAGTCATTGTCTCATAGGTGTATGAATGTGAAATTTTAATTTCTAAAGAAATCTTAGGAGATATACTGGAAGTAGCTCCTATAGGGAGAACTAATTTTCATTGTCATAAGTGGGATGTTGATAATGTGGAGTTACTCAAAGTTGTCAAATCCATTTGCCTTCATGCTGAGAACACCTAAGATGGGAGACCCTATAGTAGGAAATTAGACTTAATACCAAGGATGTGAGTACCGTTCTATATAGGCCGAAAAAAAGAACGGTACTAATGGCTTCGGTACCGGCCGCAATGCTTGGTACTAGTCGGTACTTGCTATACCGGATAGTACTAGGCCGGTATTGCAAAAAATATAGTTGGAGGACCAATCTAAAAATTTTCACCTCCCAACCTCTGTTCTCTCATCTCCTCTGTTTTCATTTTTCTCTTTACTGTTAAGTCAAGAGGACTTTACGATAAGTAATTTTGATGAAATCAAATAATAATAATGTTAGAAACAAATGAACGTTTTTGACAAGTGTGTTAAGTGTGCAGACGTAAAGTACAGAACACAGACGCAGAAGGAAGTATAAATGCAAAGTCAGTATAGACGCAAAAACGCAGACGCAGACGCAGACGCGGAGTCAAAATACAAACGTAGACGCAAAGTCAACACAAACGCAAATACAAAGTAGACACAGACGCAAGTACAACGTAGACTTAGACGCAAAAGTTAAACATAAACGCAAATACACACAGACGCAGACGCAAAGACAATACAGACGTAAAGAAGACATAGACGATACCATAAAGATACACTAGCACGTCAGACAGTTATTTGGTCAGAGTTAGTTATAGAACTCAACTAAATGACAGTTATCAAGAAGCGGTTATCAAGAATTAAGAGACGGTTATCAAAGATCAAGAAGCAGTTAGAGACGAAGGCTATAAATATGAGTCGTAGTCGAAGATGTTACATTCTTAGAAAACCTTAGACAATTTTAGAAAAAGTTACAAAAATTAGACAATCTTAAGAGAAATTCTGTAGTGCGATATGAAGAGAGCTAACTCTACTGTAACAAAAGCTCACAATCTTTTTCTAGTGAGAGAAAGAAAAGGCAGATAGCCTGGAGAGGCTAAGATAGCTGAAA
>JANZXP010000007.1:22832013-22846763 GCA_027576715.1 Erythroxylum flavicans | reverse complement strand
GCTTCATTTATTGTATAAATGAATTATGTTTGTAATAACAGTTGTGATCAAATACATTTTGGTATTTGTAATGGGCCCAAATGATTATTAAAATTTCGACAATGTGTTTAATGTTTGATAAAGTGTGAGTTTGTAATGACAATTGTGATTATGATGTTTATGAAAAATGGGCCGATTTTGATTATTGGTTTTCAGTGCTATGCGTGTGATGTCTGTCGAAGAAAAAAATTTCAATGAGTTTGATTATTTGACTGTTCTAGCACCCCACCCTAGTAGGGTATGTTCTCGAATGCCATTGGAGTTTTCGAGAATATGCCCTATGAGAGAGGTGTGCTACAATTTTGGTATTAGAGCCCAGATTTAGTATCTTACATGGGCATTTTTCAAACTATGTGTCAAGATATATGCATTTTAGATATGTCTTAACATGCAGTGGCATCTGATCCCCAGTCTGAGTTACATTTACATAAGTTACACGTATGAGCATTCATTAAGAGTTTGAGCTTTTAGAAGCAATGAGAAAGATGATGATCTGTCATAATGTTAAAAAATGAAATTTTGTGGATATTTAGAAATGAGAAATAGTATATGGTTTGATATAATAGACAAAGATTCTGTGCAATGGAAATTGTGGTTATATCATCAAATATGATATCAGTATTGCACTGTGATTTTATGTATCTCTGAATTGATATGGATGTGAAATTATTTTCATGGATTGACTGAGGAAAAGCGGAGATATTAGTATAAATGACCTTATTTAAAGTGTAAAAACCAAGTTAAAAGAAAACAAAATTTACTACGACATTGATAAGTTGAATTCAGAACTGAAATGGTTATTTGATTATTATGATAAGAGTTTATGATTGAGCAAAGGTTATATCTGTGGATTGAGATTAGAAATTTCATGATGGTTATATATTCATAATTGTAAATTGATTGAGAACATACGTATGTATGATGAAATGAATGATAGCGATATATATATCGAAGTCTTCAAGGTTAAGTTGATTTGTTATTACGAGTGCATATCTGATAATATGGTTACATTAGGGAATAATGTTATTGAGCATATATGTAATATATACTTAGATATGGTATAGGGAGTGATCTATGACATATTGAATACTCTATAGTCATAGTCACTACAGTTAAAATTTTAAGAGGACTTAGAGTAGCGCAGTGGAAGCATGGGTTTAAACGGATATAATGAAATGATGGAGAAACTTTTTGATGTATTATAGAAAAATTTGAGGTCATAAGAATAAATGGGATTAAATGAATGAAAAAGAATCAAATGAGTGAAGTTTTGTTAGTTTTTTTTAAATCAATATAATAGTTAAATTAGTATGGAATGAATATGAATTTTGGAAAATTTTGAGAGTAAATGAATGTGCTTATTGCTTCACTGAGTTTCATTATAAAGAATATTCTGATCATATAAGTTATGATAGAAATTGATCTTATTGAGATATTATGAATAGTTGAAATTGATCTTCTTGAGGTACTAAGAATGGCTGATAAGCAATGATGAAAACAGATGATTGATAAGGATTACGTGAACAGTATAGATGATAGTAATAAGAAATCTTCTTTCGAAGAAGAATTTTACGGAATTAGGTCTAGTAGATCGGATGGTTTACTTCTAAGAATGAATGAATATCAAATGAATCAGAAGTGAATATTAGAGACCCATTTCTAATTAAGACTCAAGCATAAAAAGCTAAAAATACTACCTATAGAGAGTACTTGTATCTTGTTAATGAAAGGAAACTCATTTACATTATTTGGTTCATGAAATTGGGATGATATTATTGTCATTACTAAGGGAACTTAGGTCCATAATGTGCTATATATTCGTATATTCGAAAGGTACAAGTTAGATTTGACGATTATGTTCAAAAGATTGAAGCTTATGAATAAAATGAAATGTGTGGAGAAACTACTATAAAAGAATATACATTATAATAAGTCAATGAGAATTTACAGGAAATCGAATGAATGGAGAAAGTCATTCAAGAAAATTAATCAATTAGGAGACTAAGAAAAACATGAGATACTGTTACCCCATCTGAGGAACTAGTTACTTAAGAATTTCAAAGACTAGCTATGGTTTCATTGAGTTTTGGTGATATCTATTTGGGTTTACAAATGCCCGACAGTATATATGGCGTTAATGAACAAAGTGTCTCAACCTTACTTGGATAAATTGGTGACCTTGATAATAGATGAAATGTTGAGTTATATAGTATCTGGACAGGGCATATAGGTAGACTCAAAAGGGAAAGTAGAGGTAATGATGAAGTGAGAAACTCCGAGGAACATATATTAGATCCAAATTTTTCTAGAACTAGATATATATTAGATACTACCAGAGATTGTCGAAGGGTTTTTACTGATCTTAGCCCTTTGACAAAATTTCTAAGGAAAAATGTGTCAATCATATAGACTGGTGAATTTAAAAAGAATTTTGAGGAATTATAACACTGATGTTAATTATATCATTTGGATTTGGAGATTATATAGTATATAGTGATGTTTCGCATAAGAGATTAAAATGCAATTTGTTACAGCATAATAAAGTGATTTGGTATGCATGGAGACAATTAAAGTCTCATGAGTTGATTAATTGATACGTGATTTAGAATTTGCTGCAATAGTAATTGCTTTAAGAGCTCAGAGACATTATATGTATAATGAAACATTTTGGATCTATATATATAAATATACATATCATTAAAGTTTAAGGTAATTGTTAAGTTTGAAAGAATTGAATACAAGACTAAGACAATGGATAAAGTTACCTGAAAATTATGATGTATAAATGAATATTTCCCAATAAAGCTAGTATTGTAATCTGATGCATTGAACAGAAAATTCAATAGCAGTGTAGCACAAATTTAGATATTGAGATTACCAAATCTAGTGAAATAAAAAGAATAGAACGTCGAGTTGAATTTTGGGCACATCACAGTATTATTAGTTATTAAATTTAAGATCAGTTTCAAACGAAAGGATTAGAAAGGCCAAAAGTGAGGATTCAAATTTGGTGAATATTATTGAGGAATTAGAAATGAATTTGAATTTTGAGTTGAATAGGAAAAATGATATTTTGTGATTATAGTAAAAAGTATATGTACCTGATAAAGATGATTGAAAAAACAGATTTTTGGAGAAAGCACAAATAACAACCTATGTATACATCCTAGTAGGATACGCCAAATCAACATTTAGCGACTAAGGATGTAGAATCAAGTGATTGAATGTTTGAATTACCCACAGTCTTAAATGTTGGAGATATACTTAGAACTTATATTTTGGGAGTTCCTAAGAATATGAAATCAATATATAATTCCAATTGATTTCGATTATGAAAATCATTATCACAGTGCTATCGGTAAGACACCGTATAAGGCGTTATATGATAGAATGAGTCGTCCACCCTTATATTGAGATAGAGAGGGCCTAAAAATAGTTAAAGGCCTGAATTTATTCGAGATGCTATTGATAAGTGAAATTGAAATGTATTAGAAATTAAGTGATTTAAGACAGATAAAAATGTTAGGTGGATCAACACCGAAGATATGGAATATAGAGAAATAGATAAAGTGTTTATGAAAGTACCACCTTGTCAAAGTGTGTTGAGTTTCGTTAAAAAAGATAGCTAAGCCCAAATTGTATTGGTCCATATGAAGTTATTGAGAGCATAGGACCATTGACTTAAGTTAGTCTTACCAAAAAAGATATATCAGATCCGCAATGTGTTATATGAGTATGTTTAGGAGATATTGGTATGATCTGATAGATGTATTGTCAGCATAGGAAGTGAAACTTACGAGTAATATGAGATATATTAAGGAATCATTTAAGAAAGAAGGATATCTGAATAAGTAATTAGAAGACCGACTGATTCCATTGACTATAGTCAATTGGAAGAAATTATTCGAGTAATGATGTTAAATGGGAAACGAAAGAGCATATGAGGAAACAATACCCCTGCCTTTTCAAACTAGCAGATAAGAATTTCGATGACAAAATTTTATTAAGGAGGAGAATTGTAACATCCCATTTCCATATTAAAGGTTAGAACCCTAAATTTCTATAAATGAGAAATAACAATGAGAAATTTAAAAAATGTAGTTCATACTCATGCATAATGTTAATATACATAGACGTGAATTTAAGTGTTTTGCACATATTTTAATGACTTTTCCTGCACTCATTTGACATTTTCTAGGTATAATTGATATTTAATGTGATTATAATGTGAAATGTGAATTATGTGTCTTAAAAATTGAGTTAGTGTGTTTTATTAGTGATTTAGAAGTTTTGGTGGAATTTGAAATTTTTCTGGAATTTTGGGTATGGACTAGGAAAAATGTCAAGTGGCAATACAATTGATGAATAGTAGCAAAAATAAATGTCAAATGACAGTGAAAATTTTTATAAATGGCATTTGGATTTAATAACATATGTTATTTAAAATTAGGAGTCAATTGGAGTAGAAATTGGAATCAAATGGAATAGTTATTAAAGATGGGACTAAGTAAAGCCATAGGAATGAGACATGTAGTAAGTGACATGTGTCATGCCACTTACCATATATCCATTCCACGAAAATATCTAAGCTAAAGATTATGAGATGGTCTTTCACTCATCATTTTTGTTGCTTATGTTTGTTTCCTCCTTTGCTTCATTTTCTTCATTCTTCTTCTCTTCTCTCAAAACCACGACATTCTTCATCTCATAACCCAACCCCTTCATGTTGATTTTTGTCAAAATCCTACACTGTCACTTCAAAATCCTTGTTATCTCTTCATTTTGTCACAATAAAATCCTAATATCTCCTTCATAAATAAAGATGATTGTGAGATGTTTCGGAGCTAAGTTTTCTTAGAGACTCTTGAAGAAGCTTTAGGTAAATCAAGTAAGTAATATATTAATCTTCATGGCTTTGTTAAATAAAGCATATTTGAAGATAGTTTAAGAGGATGAATGATCATGAAAATGATGTTGAAAATATATGTGTAACATGGGTGAACAATGGATATATCTATGTATTGCATTTGTGTTTTGATGGGTAATAGATTATGGAATGATATAATGTTGGATTAATAAAGTAAATGGTGTTTTATATATATTGGAACATGGGTAAGGAAGTGAACACATTGATGTCTTCTTTTGTGTTTATAATGATCAATATTTCATAATTTGTTATAGAGATGAGTTTGAAATAAAAAAATCATTAAAGATGGTACAGGAAAAAGTGCAGAAAATTTTGATAGATAATGGGTTTTATGTTCTATTTTCTTGGTGCATTAATGTAGATCTCTTTGGCTGTTTTGGAGATGAACTAAAATGAGTCTAGAGCTAAAGAAAGGGAGTAATGTGATGTCTTGAAATGGGAATAATTAAGGTGATAGTTAGAGATGAAATGAAAGTGGAAATGAAGTTGAACATGTGTAAAAAGTTGATGATGAATGTATATATGTATATGTTCTATTTTATTTGTTCATGATCAATCATGGACTATGATATGTTTATGGATGATATTGAGCTGAAATAGAGTTAAGAATGATGGGAAAATGATGAGTAATTAAACTAGAAATGATAGACCAAGCATAAGGTGTTGAATGTGGTAAGTAAAGAGTTAGAAATCTAGAAAATATGGATGCAATTGTATGATTTTGGGATAAGAGGCATAGATTTTGTTGTGGATGTCGGATAGAGGTCATTTAAGTATGCTTTCGAAGAGAACTTTGATTTTTAAAACTTCTATGAGACTCCAAGGAGAGATTTCACTGTCTAAAGGGTCAAATTTTCACATTTCTACAGGTGTCCTGTGAAGGTCCGCCCAATGGACATGATGTCCCTTCAAATAGACATGGGCGAAGCTGAAAACCTAAAAAACCCAAGAATGTCCAACCAGCAGACATTTACTGGCCATTTGGACTTAATTTCTGCTTGAATGGAGCTTGAATTCAACCTAGAATGATGCTTGGATGAAGTGATTAAATGTGTGATATATATAAAGTGATAATTGCGGTTATAACTTAGTGAATGAATTATTGATATCAAAGTACCAAAGGCATGAGTATAATAGGAATGAAGATGTTCATATGATTGTGGTTATGATTCAAAGGAGATGAGTAATATGTAGTAAGTAAATATGAATGAGAATTTGGTATTATGAGAGCATATAATGTTAGAAAAGAAATGACAAGAAATTGATTTATGATATTAGAATAACCAAGTGTTCTTGAGGTGTAAGCCTAAGAATAAACTAGACATATATAAACGATAAGGATTGAATGATTAACTTAAAATGATCATGTACAAATGAAGTGTAAACCTAAGTTCAAGTAGACATATATGATTCATAAAATGAGAATGAACGTAAGATGTGAATTTAGGAAATATACCCGGGATTCTCATTAAGCATGCATTATACACAACATATATACATATGTATGAGATTGAATATTTATAAGATTGTGCAATTAATAATGTGTGTGCAATATGTGTATTGCAAGATGTTGATATATAGGATAGAACGTCCGCATCCAGACGTTTCCGGATAATGGAAGCTAATGCTAATCTGGAGGGTACCGTGAGTCGACCTAGATGGTCTCATTTTCATTGTTTGTTTTGTTTAAAATTTATGTATTGAATTACTACTAATTGTGAATGTGATTGAGACAATACCGAACATAAATAGTCCGAGGAGTTTGATAAATGTAAAAATCATTGGAAGTGCTCCTTGAATGTGAATTTGAATGAATAAGTGATACTCAACATTATTGTTGAATGTCGGACCAAAGTCCGATGATAAATGTGAATGTGAAAGTGAAACTGAAATCAAGTGACTGATTGAATATATATGAATGTCATGCATTTCATTACATGAATGCATGAACAGATAAAGACTGTTGTGATCGGAGTAGCCACTGAAAAAGAGCTTAAAGCTTATAAAATGATTAAGGGCCAAAGGCTCAATATGTAAAATGAGCCCTATATCCCCAACAGATAAGGTACAGTTATTAATGAGCCCAGTATCTACAATGGATACGGAACAGTTACAGGCACTCGATCATAACAATAACAATTGAAAGCGAGTCTCATGAGCATTTCATATACTTTTGATATGTATGATTTAAGTGGTAGAAATAAATAGTTTAAATGATTTCTGAATGTGAAATATGATTTAACTGAAAATGAAATGTATGCAACTTAACATGTTGAATTGATGAAGTGATGTGAATTTTGTGAGTACATGAATTGATGTGTTATATGATTGAGTGAGCCATCGTGGATTGTCCGCTCACTAAGTTCGTAAAACTCAACCCAATATTTGCAACTTTTTTTAGGCTTAGAAAAGATTTCGAGTTAGACAAATTAGAGTCGAGCCACTGTATTTGAGTAAGAGATAGAGGTCGGGATAAGTTGGCATCTGCATATATTTTCTGTAAATTTAGTATTAAATAATGTATTCCATAAGCTTCATTTATTGTATAAATGAATTATGTTTGTAATAACAGTTGTGATCAAATACATTTTGGTATTTGTAATGGGCCCAAATGATTATTGAAATTTCGACAATATGTTTAATGTTTGATTAAATGTGAGTTTGTAATGACAATTGTGATTATGATGTTTATGAAAAAGGGCCGATTTTGATTATTGGTTTTTAGTGTTATGCGTGTGATGTCTGTCGAAGAAAAAAATTTCAATGAGTTTGATTATTTGACTGTTCTAGCATCCCACCCTAGTAGAGTATGTTCTCGAATACCGTCGAAGTGTTCGGGAATATGCCCTATGAGAGTGGTGTGCTATAATAGAGATATAGGGTTCCCTTGAGGAATACCTTGTCTTATTCCTCTAGCCCCTTTAAATAACTTAAAGGGGCTTCCATTCACCAACATAAGAAGCGATAGAGACACATTCCTTAATCTAAAAGATGAACTATCCAAGGAATCCAAACTCTTCAAGCTGTTAGGACACAAAATCCTAATTAATACTACCAAAAGTTTTATTAAAGTCAACTTTGATAGAGTAATTAACAAGGGTTCAACCTTTTAAATTTCCTTTAAGAAGCTCATGAACTAGTATAATATTATTCATAATCTGCTTATTCTCAATGAAGGCACCTTTATTGTCACTAATAAGAGGATTAACAACTTTCTTCAATCTTATAGTAATCAATTTTAAGATGATATTATAATGGAAATTAGTGCAAGAGATAGGTCTGTAATTACTGAATGAAGTTGGATTAGACAACTTGGGATAAATGTTTTATTAATCTCCTTTAAAAGCTTACCAATTTTGAAGAACTCTTGAGTAGCTTCTAATATCATTTTTCCAACTTCATCCCAAGACTTCTGAAAGAAAATTCCATTCAATACATTAACCCTGGGGCTTCGTCCCATCTAATATAAAAATAGTATCAACTATTTCCTTGTCTTCGAATGGTGCTATCAAAAAAGAGGTTGTCTCTTGAGGAATTTTTTTTGGAGATGAAGCTGCTTAGTAAAGATAGAGATTATTCAGAACCTTTAGCAAAACCCAACAGCTTGCTTGGAGTTTCTAAACACAACAATATTATTTAGATACAGAGATTGACTTCTCAACACCTTTTCTACAAACCTCTAAGAAACCAATTTGATTGGCAAAGAAGTTATTAAATCTAAATGGATAATACCTCACATAATTGGACAGAAAAATAGACAACTTTATAGATTTCTAGTCAGAGAACAAGGGGTCCAAGAATTTGACTATATTATCAGGGAATTTAGAAGACCAACATGAATTTACAGGTGAAAATACTATAAAAATACATTAGAAAAAGGATATTATTAGTTAAAAGAGGGCTTTCATTTGTTAATCATTCAATTAAATGGTATATTAAAATGGATTAAAACTTAAGGAGGAACATCTGATAAGTTGGTAAGAGTATATATTGGTAAAATAGAAGTTGGGCCACATAATTGAGTAATATCTTAGAAAGTAGAAACAGTGTTGTAAAATTATTACCATAACTTGTTCAATAAAGAAACTATATACTTTTATCCCTTATTCTCCACTGTAATGATATTAATTGCATTAGAAAAATTTTTATTGATATATATAATAACCTATGATTTCTTAGGAAATATATAAAAATTGAAAATTTTAAGAATGCTAAAATTACTTTAAAATGCTTCAGATTATCTATTTTATGTATTTATGTATCAATAATTTTCTTTCTATACTATAGAAAAATTCTATTGTGTGGAAATATGTGTACATATATTTATCCATCAATATAACATATTAACTATTTCACAATTTTAGATCAATTTTCATATGATATGTTGAGAATATAATGAAAAAAGAATTTTATTTACTTGTATAATCTATCAAATGCCACTTTATATAAGTTATGAACTACTTTTTGGATATTTATTTAATGGTTGAAGTTCTTAAGTCCTTAATTGCTTTTAACTTCTAAACCAAACTGAAATTCTGCTAATAAAGTTTAGTTTAAGGAAATGGCTGACTTATATAGTAATTCTTTATTACTTTAATATCATTCACCCAAAAAATTTTGCAAACATGACTATTATATCAATTGACCTTATAATATGATAATATTGATATGAACTTAATTCTAATATTTAAAGAAAAAGTTTAACAATTTACAAAAAATAAAAAGAAGTCATATAATATAAAGTTTCAACTACAAATGGGATAATCCCTACCTCTAACTCTTCCACAACACATCCACACACCTCCTCAACAATCAAACCCAAACTAAACTTCTTTTCTTATGTGTAATTCAACCTAATATCCTTTTCTTTACGAGCATCACTAAGTGAAAGGTATAGTTTATTAAATAATAATCTTCTAATATGACATATCATATTGATATATTAACCGTGAAATAGTATCACATTACACATGATTTAATATATGTTTTCATAACTATTCTGATTAATATTATGAATTATCTAACTCAATTCTATGCTATCGCGAAAAGTAATACAGTGATGAAAAAAATATTATCCTATAAGGATAATGTTTATTAATTACTGAAATTAATCTAAATTTAATTTTATTTGAATAATAAAAGGATATAATTAAACAAAAATACATAAAGAACTTAAAATGATTGATAGTTAATATTAAGTGGATCTAGGACTTATGATTTCACTAAGATTTATCCCACTTGAAGCACCCAGTTTAATCAATTAATACTTATTCCCTATATTACTAGCAAGTTTTTCTAGTTTTTCTTAAGTATAAATAACATATTTCAATAAACAAGTTAACGACATCTCTATAATAACTAATTCATTAAGCATAAGAAATTCATAGTATTGTATACAATTTCATAAACGTCTCTGATATTTCACCCAATGCCTAAATTAATTATTACTTCTCAATTTAAATTGAACTATAAACCAAGTAATTACTTAATTACAAGTGTTAATCATAGAATAAAATATTTAATATAGAATTGGAATAAAACATTAATTTAATTAAAATTACTGGACTAAAAAAATTCATAATTTCGTGAGATCATAACCCTAAAAGGGAAATAGAAAACTCTATAAAAATTAAATAGCAACTTTAACATTGTTTGAGTTATGATTCAAAAGAGATAGAAAAATTAAAAATTGAAAGAAATTTGATATCAAATTTCGTCTTTGAATTTTGTCTGTATGCTCTTCCTCTATTCCTCTTTATTTTGAGAACTTTCACCGTAGCAAAAATGTTCATACCTGGGCAAGTATGCTTATACTTTTGTCAGTTCTAGGCATTGAGTGTAGAAGCACTTCTTTTTTTTTTATACAATGGAAAACAAAACAACAAAAATCTAACTTCCTAGCTAACGCAGGGATCTGCGGTACTGAGTTCCGTGCTTGTCACGGTTGAGGTGGTCTATGACGACTGCCGGAGGCGCCTGTAGAATATGAAGGTTTGGGTTGGATATCATTGCAAGCTCTGCAAGACTGTCTACACACTGATTCCCTTCACGATACACGTGTTGGAGCTTCACCTCCCAATCTCGGTGTAGTAGGCCACGGGTACCTGTCACCAAAAAGAAATACTCAGTTGAAGGTGTAACAGAAGAGGAAAGAATATTGATCACCTTCAAAGAATCCACTTCGACAATCACTCGGCAATATCCAAGCATCCAGGCTAGAGTCAGTCCTGAATGGACTCCCCAAAGTTCGGTAGCTAAAGGCGTGCCTCGATCAATGTGATGGAGGAATCCCCCGCACCAGTTTCCGTGGCAATCTCTGATTAGACCACCTGCGGTTGCTATGCTATACCCAGGCTTAACCGCCCATTCAATATTTAGCTTGACCCAGCCCTCTATCGGTTTGGTCCAACCTGTAAGGTGTCCTACTGGGAATCCCTGGTCCCTAAAGACAGCACTTTCCACAGTCCGTGCCCTTACTATCTAGTGAACGTAGTTCAGTACTGCCCTAATTCCGTCTTCAGGACACACAAAATCATCTTGAAAAATGCTGCTGTTACGCCAATACCAAAGGAACCAGCAAGCTACTCCATAGATAGTAGGCCATTGAAGCTGCTGCACATATGAGGGCTTCAGTAGATTGGATTGCACCCATCTCTCCACATCTAAGTGAAAAAATTCCGCGTCAATCACTGCTGGGGAGAATTTACACCAGAAAGCCTTCACGCGTATACAATCCCGAAGGGCATGCAAGGTTGATTCCTCATATCCACAAGCATGGCACCTGTTATCCATTGTGAGGTGTCGAGCCACTCGTTGTTGATTAGTCAATAATTTCTGTTTCGTCATTAGCCAGAGGAATGCCCTGATCCGCTGAGGACCTGCCCATTTCCAGATTAACTCCCAATGTTTACTAGCCTCAGGCGTGGAAGTACCTTCAATTAACTCATAGGCAGACTCTGTGGTGAACCTACCATGAGTTGTTAGCCCCCATATGATGGTATCATCCATCGGGTTAGTCCGACTGAGATTGATAGTCGCTATATCCATGCAGACTATGGACGGGAGATGATGTTGGAAGAGATGCCACTGCTAGATGCCGGCATCATTCGTGAAGTCTGTAACTATGGCATACAGAGTGCTTTAAAGAATTGGGGAGGTAGCCACTGAAATTAGAGGGCCCCAGTCATTCACCTAATTGTCCAACCAGAATAAGACATTCCTCCCTGTTCCCAATGACCACCTAATACCTTGGCAAACAGATTTCTAACAAGCCGAGATGCCTCGCCAGATAACTAAAGCTCCAGCCCTATCAAGATTGACAGGGATAGGTCCAGGTCCTAAACAATACTTAGCTCTTAAGATTCTGACCCATAGAGCTGTAGGTTTTGTAATTAGAGCCCAACCCAATTTAATCAGTAAAGCATCATTAAATGAACGGACGCATTTTAGTCCTAGGACCCCAGCTTTTTTGGGTTGACACACTGCGTCCCATTTGATAAGATGGGGTTTCCTGTACTCGCTCGTTGAGCCCCATATGAAATCCCGCATGATATGCTCCGAATCATCACAAAGTTGTCTTGGGAGCCTCACTGTTTGCATTGTGAAAATGGGAAGAGCCGCAATAACAGATTGAGCTAGTGTTACTCTCCCCGCTAAAGACAACGTCTTAGTCCTCCAGCCTGAGAGTTTCTTGCGAGCATTATTCAAAAGATGCTGGTAGGTGCTCCTCGTGGTATGCTCATGAATCAAAGGAACCCTAGGTATTTTCCTAGATTGGTCGTCCTCGTGATATTCAAAATTTGGCTGAGCCTGCTAGCAGTGGTATGGGAGACATTTTTAGAGAAAAAAATCCTAGTTTTCTCCAGGTTGACTTTCTGTCCTAAAGCATTACAGAACACCTCCAAAATTCTAGTAATTATATGCGTTTGGGACTTCGTAGCTTGAGCAAAGAGAACGAGGTCATTGGCAAAAAAGAGATGAGATATGGGAGGCCCTGTTGAGTTCATCTTTATCGGTTTCTAGATGCCCTGCACCACCGCCTGCGAGATTAGGTGGCCTAGGCGCTCCATGCACAAAACGAAAAGGTAAGGCGAAAGAGGATCTCCTTGCCTAATACCTCGTGAGGGACTAAAGGGCTGAGTACATGTGCCTTGCCAGTCAACTTGCATTGTAACCGTCGTGACACATTGCATGATGACTCTGAGGAGGTTCGCCGGGATACCGATGTCCATCAGTATGTTATGAATAAAATCCCAACGAATTCTGTCATAAGCTTTTTTCAAGTCAACTTTGAACGTAAAATAGCCAATCTTCCCCTTTTTCTTACGCATCGAGTGTATCGCCTCCTGAGCTATTATAATGTTATCAGTAATGTGTCGGCCAGGAATAAAGCTGCATTGCGTCTCCTCCACTAAATGCGCCATCTGATTCTTAAGACGATTAACAATAATTTTAGAAATGATCTTATAGAGCACAGTACAGAGACTAATAGGCTGGAAATGAGCCATACCAGACGGGGAAGGGATTTTTGGGATCAAAACTAGAATTGTGTGATTTAACTCCTTTTCCCACCTTTCAAGACTAAACACCCCCTTCATGTATTCCACGACTTTAGGTCCAACATGTCTCCAATGTTTTTGGAAAAATAAAGCATTAAACCCGTCTACGCCCGGGGCTTTATTAGGATTCATATAAAAAAATGAAGTCTTGATTTCAAGCTCATGGACTGGCAAGTTAAGATCCCGAATCCCATCTTCTGTGAGATGAGGAAAAGCACCAGAGAGCGGGAAACTATGGGAAGGGCCTTCATCGGTAGTGTAGAGTTAAACAAAAAAGTTCTTGGCGATCAGACCCAATTGAACTGGATCCAATATCAGTGATCCCGTAGAATCCATGAGCTGATCGATCTTCATCTTCTTCCTGCGAGCAAGAGTGAGGGTGTGGTAGTATTTAGTATTCCGATCTCCCTTCGAGATCCATTGGCAACGGGCACGCTGGTGCTAAAGAATTTCTTCCTCACACAGTACTTAGGTCAAATCCTCACTCAGTTTGTCCTCCAAAGCTAACAACGAGTCCACGTTATCAGCCGTCATTGCCCTGTGAATGCCCGCCAGCCTTGCTAGAAGCCATTTTTTACGATGAAAAATATTACCAAAATCTTGCTGATTCCATCGTAACAGATGCTTGGAGAAGGCTGCAAGCGATTTACTCATCATCTCTTCAATTGGAAGTCAATGCTCTGCTACGACATCCTCAAACCCCGGGGTGGGTGAGCCAAGCATTCTGAAATCTAAAAGTAGTAGTTCCAGACGTCCTAGGATTCTGTCTATGGAGGTGTATCAGCAAAGGACGATGATCTGACCCCAGAAATGGCAGGTGTTGATTCACTGAGTGAGGGAACTCCTGGAGCCAGGCTGTTGAGCCAAAAGCATGATCCAAGCGAGCTTGGATCGTGCCTCGATGCCATGTAAATTTAGAATCGGTGAAACCTAGATCATGAAGCCCACACCCGTCGAGCCAGTCCTAAAATTTTTTATTCACCACTCTCATAGACCGACCCCCCTAAGTTTATCCGATTGATCAAGTTTTGCATTAAAATCCCCTCCTACAAGCCAGGGTCTATGAGTAAATTGGCCAAGCCAACTTAAGACTGGCCATAGTAAGGTTTGAGAAGAGATTTGTGGGCTTGCATAGACGGCTGTAAAATTGAAAACACACGAAGCATGTTTTATGGTGGTATGAATAAACTGGCGATGAGCGATGACTATCGAAATATCAAAATCTG
>JANZXP010000007.1:22772002-22782401 GCA_027576715.1 Erythroxylum flavicans | reverse complement strand
TCCCCCGCGAGCCTCAGGTCCGGATGTCACGCAGGATGTCGGGCCCGTGGGACCCGCCCGGGGAGGGGTTCCAGCAATATCAGTATCTCTAGATGTCATTGTGAAAATTTTAGAGGTTGATGGTAATGCCTCAATGCTAGCAGTGGTATATTGCTTCACCAATTACAATGTGTTTAGTGCTACTATGTAGCTTATTTGACAGAAACATCAACTTAATTATTATAATTACACATGGTGAAACACTTTGGTATTTTAGTAAATATTATAAGTGATCGAGATACTCAATTTACTAAAAAATTTTGAACTTTATTGTTTAACTTGATAAGAGTCAAGTAAAAGTTCTTTATTGCAAATCATTGATAAATGAATGGACGAAATAAAAGGATGAAATGCTTTGACGGATGATAACTTAAGGCAATATGTGAGTGTTAGCTTATACAATTGGTTGGAGCTATTGGATAGTGCAAAATTCACCTACAACTTATAATGATCTTCCCGCATAAAAAATAGCCCCTTTGACTTAATACCAAGCCAACAACTACCCACTTCATTATAAGTGTCAAAACAACAAATATGAGGTAAGTGTCTCGTTACTTCTATTGTTAGGAATAAGTAGAAAATGCTAAAAGAAGCAAAAGACAGCCTATAAAAGAAATGATGTCATGATGAAAAAGTATGTTAATCAACATCATCAACCCTTGAACTTTGTCTTTAGAGACAAAGTAATTATGAATTTCATATTCAAATTTTAAAAGAAATTTAGTGGGAAGACAACACATAAAAGATTAATCTCTAAATATTATGATTTTTTTGAAAACTTCCAGAAAAACAATAATGTTGTATATTGTTTAACGCTACAGGAAAGATTAAAGATCTATCTTACTTTTGATGTAAGTTTTTGGGACAAGTTTCACTAGATAAGATAGAACTAGAAAGGAGTAAGTCTAAATGTTCCCTTCTAATGGTATAAAAGCAATTTGAAGAGGACATAAACAAAATCCTTTGACTATTGAATGTTGGGATAACATTAAAAAAATGTCAAAATTTTCATGTGCAATGAAAAAGAGAGAGATATTAGATGCAATTTTGAAAAAAAAAACAAAGAAGAAGAAGAAGAAAGTCTCTTTTAACAGTTTGAAGAAAAGATTAAGATATATCTTAGAATCTCTTGATAAGGACATTGGCTCCTTTTGATGAGAGAGGTCTATAAGCCTTTTTAATGTATTCAAATTATTTTGACAGTAAGAGAATTCCTTACAATTTGTTGGCCAACAAAACTTTTAAGTATAATAATTACATGTTTTAGCAAGCAAGACAAAAGCATTCTAATTTTAAGATGAATTTAGACAATGACGATTATGACGATTGATAAGTATGTTAGTTAATGCAAAAACCCCTCCTAAGAGTCATATTGGTTAGACCAAACTCTTGTCTAAATTATCTCTGTCAAAATAAGACAAAACTTTAAACAGCTGGCAATGCAAACAATTGTTACACATGAAAACTATGAAAGCACGAGTTACTCTGGTTTGAGGATTGTTATAGAGAGAAAGAAGGAAGAAGAAGATGGAAGACATGAAAACGAGTACCAGATCATCTCTAACATCGGGTAGTTTCAAGTTTCAACGTGTTGAAGACACGAAAACTATGAAAGCACGAGGTACTCTAATTTGAGGTTCACGAAACTAGTGTTTTTGTGTGTGGCCTTCATGTTTAATACTCGCAGAAATAGAATAAAAGAGACATGAAAGCATGCACAGGTAACGCAGCACGAGATATATACGAAAGAAGAAATCGTAGAAACATAGTAGCAGAGTAATAAATAACAAAATCAAAGATAAACCTGGACCAGAAAAAGAAAAATCGTAGCAGAGCCTCCAGATGAGGAAGAGTCGGCGAAGAAACAATTTTGGAATAAAAGAAAACTTGTTTTAAAATTTTACGAAAACGTCTTTTTTATGTTTTCATAAACCTATTACAGTCTTTTAATTTTTGGAAACTAAAAACGACAACAGCACTGCTCCGAAAATTTTTTAACTAATGGTTTTTTTAAAAAAAACTACAACAGAAAACGAAAAAATAAAATGGAACCAAACAGGGCCTAAATTTTTTGTTTTTATTTTTTGTTTTGGTTTCTGTAAATTTCAAAGATTATGAAAAACCGCAAATAGTAGTTTTTGTTTTTTGTTTCTGTTTTGTTTATAATCTGATTTACTATTAACTAAATATATATTAATTAATTATTTAATATATTAATTATTAATAAAATTATGAATAATTTTTGTTTAATACTATATATTTTATTAATTAAAATTAATTCTTAATAAAAATTTTATTTAACTTTTGTAATTAAAAATTAAATTAAATTTAATAATTATTAATAAATAAAATTAAATTTAAAATATTTTCAAAACATGTAACTTTCAAATAAAATATAATTTAATAATTAAAATATATTTAAAATAAATATTAATTTATAAATAAAATTTTGATTTTTAATAAAATAAAATAATTTATTAATAAAAAATCATTTAATTAAAAATTATCTTTTAAGCTTCATCAGTACATAATTATTGTCAATAATAAAAATAAAGCAACAATACAATCATTTATTTTTATTATAAAAAATAGAAAGTAAAAACAGAAAGCAAAGATTAACAATTAAAAAAAAACAAAAGTGAAACTAAACTCCTGCAAGAGACTACATTAGTTATTTTCTACAGTAATAAGAAGATCTGCTTACAATATTTATTGCTTCTATTTACATTCATGCCCTTAAAATATTTTAGGTATAGAACGCACATAACCTGCGTCTAACAAGTGTTTGACAAATTGTGGTTTAAATGTAGTTCAGAATTTTGTTGTATTTACAATGGGACTTGAGGTGCAGAATTTAGCCTCAAAACTAACCTGTGTGGCAGCGGGGATGCTTAGATACTCTACTTCAGAATCTATTCTTCCAGACTTGCTCTTTAGCCTGTGCAAGAATAAGGAAGAGCCGAAGTAACAGCAGTTCCAAGGATGGGCATCACTTCTACCTTGCTATCATCTCAGAGGGCATACAATAGACAGATAGTTCAAGGATCAGTTGCACCCAAGTCCCTTTAGAAAATCCGTTTCTTCCAAAGTTGTGCATAATATTAGCGGATCTGCTATTACGGACTCCTAATCTGATTGGTATCAGTTATGAATTTGTAATTCGTTGTCAAAATACAACTAGAAGTCCAATCAAAGTTGCCTTACAAGCTACAAATGCACTAGGACCCTGCACCATAAAGCAAGCCAAAGAAAGACAAACCTCCAGCTTGCAATAGAGGAAACACGTTAACTTATAAACAGGTATCTAACATACCAATACATGTATATTATTTCTTGTCTGGTTGTGAAGCATACAAAATGAAAGAACTTATAGCATAAGTAGCATCTTTGCCATCATAGAAACGACACGATTCTGTGCTACATTAAGACACAAAGCTTGCATGTGAGAAATGGAAAATGCCCTGAACATAAAGTGACAAAATCTGAAACTCAGTGAAAGTAACGAAGTAAGGCAACACTTGTAAAGGAGCTAAAATGACCATGAATAGAATTTACGTGGCACTGCGACGATAGGTTAAAGTGGCAATACTTGGAAAAGTAACAAACGAACTTCTCTAGATTTCTGACGACAAAAGGTCCGAAGGAAAAGCATTCCCGTTCGTGGACCACAAAAATATCATGTTTACAATATAAGGGCGCCTTCTAAGGGTTGAAATATGTAAAGGTAAATAAACCTACAAACAAGACAAAATAGAAGACTTTGAAACTAATAAATAAAAGTTGGTTCCAATAGGAACTTGGCCAAAGCAATAGGCAAACCCGGTTGAGATACTGCGACAACCACAGGCATATATAAGGAACACTTATCTGGCAGAGCATCAATCTTAAACATAAAAATTGTCTTTTCTCCGTATTCGCACCCTTAAAATATCCACCCGAATCAATAATAACAATTAGAGGTGCACAAGCCAGTAACATAGACATGTCAATAACAAAGAGATGTCAAACATAGATTGAAATGTCGTAGATAGACTGACATCAAAAGCAGAAGAAATAAAAGATAAAAAGGAAATTATCATATTTTGTACAGCAAGTAATTTGATCTGCTACACATTGGCATATAAAAGGAATTCAAGCTTGAAGTATTCACTAATTTGCAGAGGCCTTTCTGGTGCAAACTAACATAAAAGGCTTACATCACGTATGCAGATTCTCAAATCCTCTTTTAAAGCAGGGTCCGAATTTCTGGTCCCAACTTCAGCAGCTTCTTTTAAAAGATTTTCCAATACTTTGTGGGAAGACTAGATATGCAAAAATTATAACAAGAAATCCAAAAATGTATGACTTGTTGCACCTCTATGAGAGAAGACAGAGAACAAAAATGGCAGTGCACCGCGAAAGTCTTAGTATTCTATGAGCCAGTGCACCCACTGAGATAATGCACAAACTTAAATCAACATTATAGTAAGGGAATCAAGTTAATGCAGCATAATCTAACTAAAACTGCCAAAGCCTACAACCAAATGCTGCATTTTAAACCTCGTATACCCCGTCCCTGCTCCCTCACTACAACATAAAGAATGCTTGTAAAATTTGGAAGCCATGAAGTCCTTGACTCCAAAATCATGGAAACTGGAAATTTTTAGGTAGTGCTTATGATGAGAATATAGACATTTAAAATCTCCTTTCCAAATAGTTAATTTAAGAGAACTTTTAAAGAGGAGGGCCAAAGAGATCCTTACAAGTAATCAGAAGCTTCACTAGGAATAAATAGATGAGAAGAGTATTTTTTAGTTAAAGTATTAGAGACACCATAACCTTTGCTCACAAACCTAAAACATAACGCAGTAAACAATCAAGATTTTCTACTAAATTTAGCCAAAAATCCAAGTCCTGAGGAGCACAGAAGAGGGAACGACATAGCATCTCGGTCATGACTTATGCTATCATCCATCATCAACTACGACAACTGCTGCATTGTGCCCAGATACAAAGTCGCATGTCTTCTCACTATCTACAATTCATGGAACGAGAACCTCTGTCAATGCAAGAAATGGAAGCTCTGGGAAGTTATCCTTTATTGTTATTAGTTCAGCCCTTCCCCTTCAGGACCTCTCACCTCAAAACCCATCTTTTCCATACACAGCCACTCTATCACTTGTGATCCAGGAAATCTAAAAATTAGCATCGGAATCCAGTTACATAATACCACGTGGAAGAATTATGAGCTTTAAGATTATTGCATGTGACATGATTTAGGTTGTAGGAGTTTATAAAACTTGAGAAAGATGTCATCTCCAAAATAGCAATTAACATGAGGAGGATAGACTGCAACGTGTGCAGAGTAAAAGAAACAATGGGATATCACATGATATGATACCAACTTTATGTATTGAATTTCTATACCTCCTTATCTATTCACATACCAACCATTTATGAGTTCTCTACATCATCAGCATATGCGCCATACACATAAGAATCAAACTCATCGAGCGAAAAGCAGCTTACTCCTGGTACCAAAAGACATAATCATCTATACCCCACATCTAAAAAGTATACTAAATTGAGAGTCTAACACTAAACAGAACACTCGAGAGTCGAGAGACAGAGGAAAACGCCCAACAGTACATAATTCGCCAAAAGACACATGTATGATTCTACGACCTGGTAATCATGCTACAAGAACGAGCCAACCTGAAGGTCAGACTACCTCCCCGCGCACTTGCCTCGGCCTCAACAGGGTCATGCTTATATGGTTTCCTGCAGCCTGGACAACGCCCATCTTCCTCAATAATTCTCTTGTGGCAGAAGAGGCAAAGCCGAAACCCGCACAAACAGGGCAAGAAACTTGTGTCGGTGACATCCAAATCCTCATAACATATAGGACATGAAGAAGGCACATTAACAGCAGTGGAACAGACCCAGGGTAGCCCTCCCTGCCCATAGCGCCTCTCTGTTTTAGGGAAGCTTCGCTGCTTGGACAAATTAGGTAAACTCTGCGGACGGAACTCATCATCTGGCCTCCATGCCCTGCTTTTCCCAGGTGCCGGTCTTGGTGGTGGTACCGGGCACTCCTGCTGCACATTCTCACGAGTAAAACCAAAATTACCACAACTGGAAGACTGTAATCGACCAACAGGTTCATGCTGCCCTTCAGAGGACTCTGATTCCATACACGATCCATCATTTGGAATTTCTTGTTTGCTTTCATCGGTGGCAGCTAAAGCATCAGCCATAGCCTCCCAATCCTCCAAGCAATTATCACCATCCTCATCTTCCTCCTCCTCCTCCTCCTCCGTGATGTTTCCTGAGCACCAACCACCACTGCTGCTACTACTGCTGCTAGAACCCGTAAAATTGTTGCCAGGACCGGTACCCTCAAGAACAATACTGCCGGTGGGACTATTGGATGGAGAATCCGAATCAAAATCATGATGGAGAGATCCTTTTTCGTTTTCTTCTTCATGGGTTCTTCCCCTTTGTCCTGTCTCCAAATTCTGCAGTGGCTTCTTTCTCTCGCTGTTGCACGGCGGAGGAGGTGAATTGCGCGGACCATTTGCGTCCTCCTTGCAACCCTTTTCCTTAACTGCACCTGAAATGAAACAAAGAACAACCCTTCCAGTAAGTCGCATACAACTTTACGACAATAAAACAAAACCTTCTTCAAAAGACCCAACGCACGTAACCAAGTGTGTAAACGTGAAAACGATCGCCATGCGCACCTTGTGAAAGCCATTGCTCACGCCGAGCGTCGAGCTTGCACTGTTTCAATCTCTGAGAACGGTGCGTCTAAAAATCCCCAAAACAAACAAAAGAAAAAGGAAACAGAATCCATAAAGAAATTTCAAAAAATTGAAAAACGTAAATATCTATTGAAAATGTTAAATTTTACACGGAAAGAAAAACAAAAGCAAAGGAAAAGGAAATAAAACTCACCCTTTTCTTCTTTCCAGAATCCTTCGGAGCAGAAGGAATGAAAGCGTTGGGGGTGATCGAATCGAAAACCATGGCTGCGACAATTGGAATCAAATTTCAACAACAGAAAATTGCGAAAACCCTAATTTGTTCAATTAAAATATTTGGGTCGTTGAAGTGCCAAGAGGGTTTCAAAAGAGGGTAAGCCAAATGGACAGAGAGAGAGATAAAATGGATGGATAACGGAAAACTCCACTGCTACGCTCGCCCTTATTTTCAGACGCCAAATATGCACACCCAGTGCCCCTTTTATATAGCCAATCTTTTCCCGGAATGCCCTTATCATTCAACTAATTATCCACAAAAGCCTCCATAACGTCTTTTGTTTTTCGATAAAACAGCATGGGGCGAGGTGTCAAGTGTTACAGTTATCTTCGACCTCTGCAAAGGCTTCAGTCGAGCGAAACGACGTCGAATATAACTGGCGAAACGGAGAGAATCAATTGTCGTTTTAGCTTTATTTTATTTTTCCACATTTAAAGTTGGGATTAATTAGGCTGTTCGCTGTTGGGTGGACTTGAGTGGAGTGGAGTGACAGACAGATGCCATTTTTAAAATATCAAGAAATGTCTTTTCTCACTTGCTTTTCGTACGGATTCTATTTATTATCCATTAACATTGAAATTTTAATATACATTTTATTATTTTTTAAATGTATATAGTAAACAAATTATTACAAATAAAGTATTTATAATAATCTAAAATTAATTAACATATTTAGATTAATTAACATCAGCAAATTTTATGTATTTATATTGTCTATCATCCACAATTAAAGATCTCTTAAGTAATTCATGATGCCCTTACTCAAATCCTCAAACTTTGCAAATGAGGAGCTCATGGTAACTTCACCAATTTGTAAAAAAAATTTCAAATTAAAAATATGTAATAATATTTTTTTATTAAATTTGGGTTTAGATTATTTAGACCTGGGCTTATCTAAGACCCAACTCTTTTAAACAAAACAAAAACGACATCGTTTTGCTTAAAATGGTTAAGTCTTGAGCTGACCTGAACTAGGCATAACTCATGAGTCATACTATTGAAAACATTTGAATCTAAGTTTATGAGCCGCACATTGTCATTCTTATAAATGAGAAGCGACCTCTCACAATCACTTAGATTCACTTGAACAGATGTTATCTATATTTATGTTTAGACAAATATAAAAGGACAGGTTTTTGTAACCGAAAAGATATATATTTAACTTACAGAAATAGTCTTTTTGTAAAAATATAAAAGAAATATTGTATACAATTGATGACCTTTCTTCAACCCTCGTAAAATTTGGTTATTTAAAATTTTTATTTTAGTGTTTATCCTTAATTCTTTTATTTAATAACAAATTTCTTAGATTTAGATGTAAAATTACCTATTTAGATGTAAAATAATTCTTTTATTTAATAACAGTTTTTTTTCTTTTTCTGTTTTATATTTTCAAATTTTGGGGAGTGTGTTTTGGTAAATGAAAAAGAAGGATTCGTATACGCCCGTGAGCGCGGTGATGTACGAGGTGGGGGACTACCGCTCGTGGCCTGTGGCTATGGGTATGAAAATTGTGACGTGGAAGAATTGTATGCGGTAGCAACTACCAAAAGGTCACAACTAAAGAGTTAAAGGTGTCCGATAATGATCATCGCGTTCGCTTCTGATCTTCGTAATCTTATAAATATCTCATTCGATCCGTACCTCCCTACACTTTGCGGCCACTCTCTCTCCCTGTCTCCTAGTCCTAGCTGAAAAGTTGAATGTATATGTTGACGTGGATGATTATGATTGGGATCTTTCATGGTTTTTCACTTTTTCTATTATAAAATATATATTTTTAGCAGCAACCTTAAATTCAATATTTTATCGCAGGTGAAATTGCAGACAAGTGTTCATTCGGGCTATTCTTAAAATTTGTGATCAAAGTTGAGTTACTTTTAAATCAGCCTCTATCAGTTAGCAAAGAAGTGTATTACCGATCGTCTTCAGAGATTTTTAATCGTTTTTATTTATAAAGTTTGACTTATTTAATTTTATTTAATAAGGATAAATTGATACATTATAATTTATAAATTACACATTTTGTATAAATTACAAGTTACTATAACAAAATGATATATTTAATATAATTAATATTTATAATTTCTAATATGATTTTACTTCCAAGTAGTCATTCTTCTCCACAATAAGTGACTTTATGGGGTGTTTGGTTGACTGAAATTATCATTTCATTTCTGATCTATTTTTTGTAACAAATTATTTCCTTGTTTGGTCGAAGAAAGCATACAGAATATATAATTTAAAGGGTTTACTTATTCCTTGAGCCTGGGGAATAAGTAAACTCATCATCTCCTAGTTTTATCTATTCTTGAGAATAAAAATAAGGACAAGTTGAACAAAAATATCCTTAAAGAATTCACATAATTACTTTGCTATAATAATAATAATAATAATAATAATAATAATAATAATAATAATAATAATAATGTAGTTAGTGACAACTAATGAATATTTTGATATTTCTGTTAATTATTTTTTTGTCATTCTAAATTTATATTTTCAAATCAAACATTAACATTACTTTATCATTAAAAATTCTTAGAAATAAATCAAACTAAATAATATATATTATATTCTATTTCTCGTCTATTCTGTTACTAAAAAATCACTATTTCATTTCTTATCTATTATTTCGTATGAATCAAACACCTTGTTAAAAGTTACCAACTCTTTTTGATGTAACTCAACTTATAACTTCTTATATTAAGAGGCTCTTACAAGAACACGTATAACTATATTAATCGTGTATATGGTAAAGTCAATGCACTTTCATTATTTTTGTTAATTAATATTATCATAGGCTTATTTATTGCCTAAGCTTTTCTTTACTAATATAATTTTTTAATCAAACACATAATATTTTTAAAAGAGCTTTTCATCAACCCTAAAGAAGAAATTCCTGCTTGAATCTAAAATCAAATACTTATATGAAAATCATTCACAAGAGATTAACTTAATCTCACTTTAAATTATGCTTATTTAAGTACTAATACAAGTTAGTCTTTAACCATATCAATTCACGTGTGATATAAGAAATTATGTATTTTTCAAAATATTATTTAACACGTGGTTCGATTGTTTGAGGTTCTTCCATTTGATTGACGTCACACGAAGTTGATATATATATACTTTTAAGTACCTGCTTGGATGAACTTATATCAAGAGAGCTTTTGTCAGTAGAACTTTTCTGAGAAGAGTTTTTCTAAGAAACTAGTTGATTGTTTGACTGTCATTTAAAAAAAGAATTTTTTTGAAAGAGCTTCATACAATAGACTGTTTGACAACATAAAAATAAAAAGCACTTTTAATTTTAACTATATTTTATTTTGTAATAAAA
>JANZXP010000007.1:22743728-22763716 GCA_027576715.1 Erythroxylum flavicans | reverse complement strand
TTTATCAAAATTTGAATTATTTGTAAATATCTTTTAATTTGCATGTAGTGAAGGAAAAAGTACAAATAAATTGTTCCAATATTCAAATCAATAAATGAACATATAAATATATAGCTAAGGTTTTTTTTTTACCTTGTTCGATAAATAGTTAATTATCTATTTTTTTAAGATTGAGAAGTATTAGAATGTTTGACTATGTCAAACTGCTGACAATCATGTGTTGGTAATCGATTATTGAGTTGGTAGATTAAACTCAATTTGTTGTTTTTGAAAATGCTTATATAAGGAACATTTTGCTCTAGCGACTAAAAAATTAAGGGACAAAAAGATAATTGTGCTCAAAAGTTATTACAAATTATTCAATTTTTTATTTTTTATTAATGCTTTTCCTTCACTAAACAATATCCTAAACTTCAATGATAGAAATAGAGATAGAGAGATAGAGATAGAGATAGATGTAGAGATAGAGATAGAGATAGAGGTAAGTTTGTTCTCTCCCTTCCTCTTTCTCACCCTTTTTCTAAAATTTTTTTTGGACAGATTTATTAAATTTATTTGGATTTTTGAAATAATAAGATATAATACTAAGTAGGTCGGCCACGGGCAAGGGCAGAAAGGGTAACTGCCTGAGGCCCACTATTATGAAGAATAAAATAAGGCCCACTCTTAACCTTAGTAAAGAGTAAAATGAGATAAAATAAGTTCTTATCTCACTTTTAACACTTGTAAGGAGCAAAATGAACAAATCCTCTTAGCTTTTTTTTCATATATTTTTTATTTGATTTTTTTTGAGTTTTTCTCTAAAGCTTAATGTTAATAATTAATGCAACCCGTTAGATTCTTTAATTGTATTATAATGAGGAGCTTAAAGTAATCCTTTTAATAATAAAAATATGCTTTTGAAAGTTTACATATTTATATATTGTCGATTTAATAATTCCGTTATTTTTTACTTTACCCGGAGCTTATAAAATGTTAAGAATGATCTTGATACTAAGATATAATACTAATGTCCTTATAAATATTTTTTAATTCATACCCTCATAAATTATTTTATACAAAAACAACTAATACTAAACAATTAATTTCACCAAATATCTTTAAATAAACAGTTGATATTATCCGCTGGTCAAATTAGCTATATTAATACTAACCATTGATAGAATCAACAACAAGCTAATGCAATCTACTAATTTTCATACAAACCCTTTGTCTCCTTACTTCTTGGAAAATATTGGTCTTTTCCTTGCTAGATTCGTGGCTGTTTGGTAGCTTAGAGTATTTTTGTGTTCTAAACTTCTAATCATTTTGTTTGCAAGGTTTAAACTTAAGAATCCAGAGCAATTCACTTACAATATTTTTCTTATAATTTTAAATAAGTATCCAACAAACTTCTCTTTATCGTAAAGTAAAGAAATTTGAGCCAAATGATATAAAATTCTGGCAAAGATAATTATAGATATAGATCATATAATACCAAAAAAAACAATATTTTAACTTAGTGAACACAGTTCCTCTTCCTTGGTAATTACATACGTGGAGCACAACACAACAGCCTCTTCTCTAATTTCCAAGCAGCTACCGCCATTTCTTCTCAGACAATGATATAAGCTGCTAAATCGAAAAAGGGAAAGATCAGAGAACCATTAACAATCATCAAACTAAGGAATGTATGTAGCAAGGATGGTCCCTCAACACGTAATGTTTTGAGGCGATGAGATACACACTGAGTAATTACTTACTCTAACCAAGGCTAGTTCACTCTTATTGCATGTCATTGGTTTCTTTTCTCTCAGAGACAAATTTGATAACTTTTTTTTAGGCTAAGTTTACTCCTGAACTTTGTCTCCTATATGTCATAATTTCTGTTTCTATTTATTTTCTGCAAGTGAAGGATTAAGTTCTTAAAAGCTAAAGCAATCTACTGGACTCCATGAACTTCAGATACTAAAAGGCAAGAACATGTAGTGTATGTTAGCATGACCAACGATCAGCATTGCATACCCTAAGCTAGGGCTGGGTTTGAGACTGGCATTCATGTTTCATTCCATATAATTATATCCACAATGAGTGTTAGCATAGACCCACATATGAAAGCTCATACGTGTTAAGATCTAGGCGCACATGCAAGTAATCATGTAAGGCCTCCACATGTGTGATTTCAAGTTCTAGGTCTACCAAGTTGAAAGAGTATTCTGTTTGCTGTTAGATTTCCATCTCTAGGATCTAGGAACTTCAAATTTTCGTCTGAAGTTCATCTTTATTCTTTCAAATTCAAGAGAACAACTAAGATAGACGGCAGTGAAAATTCGAGGCCTTTTTGAGTATAATAAAAATCTCCCATAAATAGTAAGTGATTGGGGTAAGAGTAACTGTCTCGAAATGTTGAAAATATAAAGATATTTGGGATATTTGACAGCCATTTTACATGAAATACTACGTGACCCTGAAGCATTGTCCCTATTTTAGAGTGCTGAACTGAAAACTACTCTTTAACTCTTCAACCTCATATTGTTCTAATTAGGCAAAAACAGTTTTTCTGCTCGGAAGTCAAGCTAGAAGTTGAATAGTTTTGGAGAAAACAATCACTAAAAAATATGAAATAAGCATGCAAAAAAAGGGCAAAAATTGCAGTGACAGTACAAATACAATTATTAACCAACCTGACGAGCAACTTGTGCCACTCTACGACTGTCTCTGGGTGATTCAGTTAACAAGCTAGGTTTTTGTGACTCCAAAATATCACTTAGTTTCTCATCCATTTCTCTCGTAAAAGTGCTAAGGTCAAGAGAGGATCCACCTTCAGGGCTGCTTGGATTCTCCTTCTTTCGTTTCCTTTGGAATGTGTACTTGAGAAACTTATTATCCATTCGTTGACTACTCAGTGCTTCACTTGCATCTGCTTTTTTCAGACCTGAGTTTACTAGCAAGACACCATCTGCCCCTATGGCTGTTTTACTTCCTGGACATTCTGAAATCTCTTTGCATCCAACTTCCTTTTCAGTCAAAGCAGGTTCACCCATCAACAACTTATTGTTGTTTACTCTCTCTTGGTTTGTGCAATCCCTAAGAAAATCTGAATTGCTTTTTTCTACTTCCGAAGGTCCTGACTGCACAATCAGTTCATTAGTATTTGAAGAGAAAACGTGTGGTAGAAGTGTTTCTGGATCTTTCTGAGGATCTTCAGCAGATTTAACATTGTCACCCTGATAAGTAAATTCCTTTAGAAATTGAGCTTTGCGCCTTTTACATCTTATTGCTCTTTTTCTTTTTCTGTGAAACGACGTAACAGCATGAACTTGGAAGCAGTCAACATCTGCTCGCACTACTTTGCTTTCATCTGGGCATGTATAAACACCAAACATGTTATTGTTCATGCTAGCGAGTTTTTTGCATTTTTGCCCATTCTCTTCAGCTCCTTCTTCATATATTTGATTTCGTGGACCAACAGCTTCTCCAGAAAGAAGCCCATTTCCACCTAACAGGTTCCTTTCCAATGCACGTATTCTTTGAGTGCATCCGTTCCTGTATAGTTCAGGCTCTTTGCTCCTCATCACGATTGAAGCAAGGTCAGGATTGAAAACATAGTTATTGTCTTTGTAAAAACTATCATCACTGCAGCACATTGTACCATCACATGTTCCATCCGGGGCATATGTTGTAGCAGGCAGAGAAAAGCATAATCTTTTCTCTTCCATTTCAGTTTCAAGAGTGTGAGAATAGGCTGGAGTTTGTTTCCTCAAAGGCTGCTTCTGGTGTTTTGTCATCCTCTCCACTTCGTCCTGTAACTGTCTCAACTCCGCTCTAAGGTCTTTTACTATATCTTCCGCTTCCCCAAGTTGTGCTTCTAGTTCTTCAATCTTTCTCTGTTGACTCAATGCTGTCATTTCTGCTTCATTAACCTAGATACATGATGTGCTGGTCAAGCCAAAGCTTATAAGAAGGGTAAGTAGCCTAATCAAAGCAGTAACTATAGCAAAGTGCACAGTAGATTGGAAGAACATAGGACTAGATTTCAACCTACCTAAGTGTGTTAGACACTCCACTCAGCTTAATAGGAGTTAATCTGTGTCTGTGGGTGCCATGGTTGATAGAAGTATGTAACACAAGTGATAACATAAAACAGCAAATGGGGAAAAAAAAAAAGAGCCATGGAAAAATCTACCTTTCAAGTATATACTGGAATTCTTTTTGCTAGTGCAGAATAAATAACCGCTGACTGAAGTTTGATATTTCAGCAATGACAACTACAGAACAGTATGGCAACTGTTTAAAAATATATTAGGTGACTGACTTTGTTGATGAGATTATGTCTAGATTTCAAAACAATGTTCAAAATCTATGAGAACTTACTTTCTTTGGCAAGCAAAGTTCAAAAGTTCAGTTCCTATTGCAATAAACAAACTTCATTATTCCATAATTGTACAAGTATGGTTTTGAACCTTAGACCAACCTGCACTCTAGCACATCTAATCCACTGCACAGGGCACAAGCAACAAAAAGAAGAAGTAGGTCTAATCAATAGCTCAATTATTTTCGAAATCACTGCTGTTTAACATTACAACCCAATCTTCCTAAACAGAAGTGAGTTCGGGTTGAAATGACTTTCCTTTGACCATAATCAATTAGTACAGCTCAGGAACATAAATTACATGCCATCATGAGTACATTTAACTGTCACTAACTTATTCTGGATATCATAGCATGCTTTTCAGATTGCAGATCAAGCGAGTACTTTACTAACTGAGAAAACACGTCTCAAATGCATATAAATCTTTCACTGCTTAGAGCTCATTATCAAGTTTTTGATTCAGACAGACGTAATATTGCATCACTACGAACGTGAACTTGAAGACAGACAAAGAATCCATTTACGACCAGCAACATCTGTCCAACTACCAGATATCATGGTAAGCGGTTTTTAAGGAAGATGGTGAATAGAGCTAATAGTAGTTCAAAATCAATTTAAGGAAACATTTGCACTTAAACTCAGGCCAACGAGTCAGCTTCCACAATGGTAACAAAGACCATGAGACAAAGAATAGATTAATCCAATACAACCAGACTATTCTTTAAATTGAGATATCTTCGTTGGCCAGGACATACCTGTAGATATTTTTATCCAGTCAGAAAATAGTGAGCCAAGCAGAATAAGACCACTAAAATCAGTGCAAAAGAAAAGGGCCAGGGACAGGGAGTTATAAATATGATTGAAGAAATTGAAGAGAAAGTTAACATATCAAGCTTTGATCGGCAATGGGAAAAACGCTACTCACTTCAACAGGAACTGAAAACCGAAATAACCAAGTGAAATCCTTTGAGGATAAAAAGAATCACTTCACCAAAGAACGAGATGAAGCAAAACACCCACAAGAAAAATCCTAGCACCAAACACGTTAACATAACAACAAAACCACACTTTAAAACAAACTGAATCCCAAGCAAACAAAAAACCAAAAAACCACTCCCATTATTCACACGCACACACATGGAGAGAGAGAGAGAGAGAGAGAGAGAGAGAGAACAACAGGTCAATGAAGAGCCGTTATACCTTAGAATCTAACATCTGTTTAAGCCTAAGAAGCATATGAAGCGCCTCGTCTTTTGCAGCGAAAAGCTCGCGCTGATACCGCTGCGCTTTCCTCTCGGACATCATTATTCTCACCGCCGCCTCCTTTGCCGTGTTCAGGATAATATCGGCGTACGCCTTCTTCAACGCCGTCAATTTCTGTTCACACCAAAACAAAGACACCAAATCAAACTAAGAGAACATACAGAACGACAGCCGATGGAAACGGAAACACGAACAAAAATTGGGAATCAACACTCATTTAAGTAAGGACCACCGCAATTTCTACTTCGCTGTCGATAGGAGAGAGAAGCGGGAGTGGTTGCGGTGGCGATGAGATCAAAAGTCAGGGATAGGGCGGTAATTTTACCTCGGAATCGGCCATTGGGGCCGATAACGCAGAGAAGATGTTAGTTAGTTGCTGCTTAGGACCAACCAACGTTGTTAAGGAGACACTGCGAGGTTGTTTTCCCTTTTCTTTTCTTATTATGTATTTGTTTTTTGGTCTCTCCCTCTTCGCACCTGTCTGTCTGTTAGGAACTGAAAAACTCCCCCTCCAGCTATTACAAGACTGCCCTCCGCAGTTCCTCTTAATTACGACGACGGCCACGTCAACGCGACAAACACCCGTTCGGGTTGTTTTCACTCTCCCTATGGTCGCGCGCCAAGAACGGATTCAGGGACCCACAAAGTTCACTTTGGTGATGACGTGGATGCGTTTACGGGGGTCGAAGGTCGGGGAAGCCCTAGCATGTAGTGGCTCGACGAGCAGTGGCGCTTTGGGAAGCTAGGTAAGGTGGCAGTTTGTGCGATGGCGATTGCGGTGGACGACGGACAGAGAATGGTAGCCGCTCTATTCAAGTGTCGGAGACTGAGTAGTACCCAAGTGTGGAAACCGAACCGATGGTATCGGTAAACTCCGTTTATTTTTATAACGCTGTTAATAATCCTGGCCTACCTCTCCCAAGTCAAAGTTCAGTTGACTTCAACTATGTATTATTCATCTTAGTACATACATATAAATCGAATTTAAATAAATGCGAGTAAATTAAGGAAAAACATTGTTACCGCCAAAAATCACTCGGGTCAAGTTGATAACGACCGGGTCGGGCTTCACTTTTCTCCTCATATCCACAGAAGACACACGTGTCCTTCCTGGAGCCATTCTGCAGTACTCTTCTCCCACTCTCGTCCTTCAAAGTTCAAACCATTCTTCTCTGCAAACTTCCGATCTCAAATTTCCCTAGAAACCCCAGTTTCTATTGCAGCCCATGTTATCTAAATCACCAAGATGACCTTATCGCTGTCTCTCATCCCTCATCCCACATTTATCTCCACACCGGTACTCAAGTCCAAACATGGTCGTCACTACCTCTCATCGCCCAACTTCCTCGTTCACCGACGGCTCATCTCCGTTTCTCTAGAAGGGAGAACCTACCTTGGAGCGGGAAAAGCCCGGGCCAAGCCCAAAGAGCTCGTCCTGGGCAACCCGACTCTGGTCGTCGAGAAAGGTAAGTACAGCTACGACGTGGAAACCCTAATCAACAAGCTGAGTAGCCTCCCGCCACGTGGAAGCATCGCGCGTTGCCTGGACATCTTCAAGAACAGGCTCTCGCTAAACGACTTCGCTTTGGTGTTCAAGGAGTTCGCTCAACGTGGTGATTGGCAGAGGTCTCTCAGGCTCTTCAAGTATATGCAGCGACAGATATGGTGCAAACCCAACGAACATATTTACACAATAATGATCAGTTTGTTAGGCCGCGAAGGCCTTCTCGAGAAGTGCTCCGAGATATTCGACGAAATGCCTACACATGGCGTGCCTCGAAGCGTCTTCTCTTACACTGCTCTCATCAACTCGTATGGTCGTCACGGTCACTACCAGGTTTCTCTGGAGCTTCTAGAGAGAATGAAGAAAGAGAAGGTGTTACCAAGTATATTGACTTATAATACCGTGATAAATTCATGTGCCAAAGGTGGTTTAGATTGGGAGGGTTTGTTGGGCTTATTCGCGGAAATGAGGCATGAAGGAATACAACCTGATATAGTAACTTATAACACACTGCTTAGTGCTTGTGCTGGGAGGGGATTAGGGGATGAGTCTGAGATGGTTTTTAGGACTATGAATGAAGCTGGGATATTGCCTGATATTAACACTTATAGTTCTCTTGTTGAGACTTTCGGGAAATTTAATAGGTTAGAGAAAGTCAGTGGGTTACTTAAGGAAATGGAATCGAGTGGAAATTTACCTGAGATTTCTTCGTACAATGTGTTATTAGAGGCATATGCGAGAATGGGGAATATAAAGGATGCAATGGGAGTGTTTAGACAGATGCAGGCAGCTGGGTGTGTGCCAAATGCGTCCACGTATAGTATGCTGTTGAATTTGTATGGGAGACATGGGAGGTTTGATGATGTTCGGGAACTATTTTTGGAGATGAAAGTGAGTAACACGGAGCCAGATGCTGCTACCTATAATATTCTGATCCAAGTATTTGGTGAAGGTGGGTACTTTAAGGAGGTGGTGACCTTATTCCATGATATGGTTGAGGAGAATGTCGAGCCAAATATGGGAACTTATGAGGGGTTGATCTTCTCTTGTGGGAAAGGAGGCCTGCACGAAGATGCTAGGAAGATTTTACTTCATATGAGTGAGAATGAGATAGTTCCTAGTTCAAAGGCATACACAGGCGTTATTGAAGCCTATGGACAGGCTGCATTGTATGAGGAGGCTCTTGTTATGTTGAATACCATGAATGAAATGGGAAGCATGCCTACAGTTGAGACTTACAATTCACTGATTTACATGTTTGCCAGAGGTGGGTTGTACCAGGAATTTGAAGCAATATTGACAATGATGAGCGAGTCTGGGATAACAAGAGACAGAGACTCCTTCAATGGTATGATTGAAGGTTATAGACAAGCGGGCAAGTTTGAAGAAGCTATTAAGGCTTATGTTGAAATGGAGAAGGGGAGATTGAGTCCTGATGAGCGTACCCTTGAAGCTGTTTTAAGTGTCTATTGTATTGCAGGTCTTGTTGAGGAGAGTGAGGAGCAGTTCCAGGAAATTAGAGCCTTGGGAATATTGCCAAGTGTCATATGCTACTGTATGATGCTGGCTATGTATGCAAAAAGTAACAGGTCTGTGTTGATCGAATTTTGTGTTGATCATTATGAACTTTTCTTTTTCACGATTATCCCTATGTTTACGTGATAAGCAGTTAAAGAGATCTATTAGCTAACATTGTCTGTCCTTTATGAGCTCTTTGTGATGCAAACTGATGAAGCAACTTGCTACTATTTAGTAGTCAGCGTGTTTCATTCATCTGCTTCTGATATTCAATTTTCATTTAGTTAGGACTTAATTTAAGTGCATCAACTTCTTTACAATATGTTCTGCTCTACTGTTGCTTAATATATTTGTGATGTATACTTTTAAGAATATGATTCAAATCATTGGTGTTCTAAGTTGTATGACATCAAGTAGATCTTTAAAATTGTTTTCTAATATCACAGTGATTGGGATTCTGCTCTATCTTTAGGTTTTCAGTTTTGCCTCACTTGGGGCTTTTTTGTCAAAATCTAGGTTTCCATGTTTGTTATGCCTGTGCTAACTGATATACGACAAACCTATGGATAGAAATCTGCAGGAGAAGTAGGGAAGAAAAACTAGAATTCCAGAGTAGGGAGAAGAGGAAGAAAAGAATAAGAAATAAGAGAGAAGAATTGAGAGGAAAGGTTTCAGTATTAATTACTCAGTTGGTAAAATTGATTAAATTATGAAGCTTACCCTTCTTTTTACAGGACTAAAATTTATAAAAACAACTGGGATATCACCAAAACAGAAACTTGTTCGGTGCCATTTATTAGAGCCATGAATTTTCTGTACCATATATGTTTGTGACATAATGATGTGTGAAATAAAAGGAACCGGGTGAAAATTATCACCTATATATGTGCATGTACTGGGATATATGGTTTAGTGGTTTCTTACTTGGAGGTGCTTGTCCCTAGAAGCATCTATTTGAGAAATTTTGGCCATTAGATTGTTACTTAATGTTAGTGATACCAGGTAACTGAAATGCTGATTGATAAAAAGAATGGTTCAATCATAGATGGTTGCATTCTTACCAATGTTACTTAATGTTAGTGACAGCAGGTAACTGAAATACTGATTGAGAAAAGATGATTCAATCTTAGATGGTTTCAATCTTACTAATTGAAGATGCTTATCTCAATAGCTAAATCACCAGTGGCATGCACAAATTAAGTACATTTCTTTCTATGACGTTGGCCATTGGGTTTCCATCCAGTTTAAATTGAACATATCAGAGCAATGGTCTTTTGGTCATCAGTGATCTGGTAATGCTGCATTTTCATGTGAAAGCAGGACCTGATGTAGTTCCTAGGTACTCCTGAAAGCCAGGTAGTGCACTAGACATAAGATGACACTGTATTAGGTCACTGTGGGAGAAACTCAATTTCATGAAAAATAACCTTCAGTTTACTTGGCATTGAGGTGGGCCGTTGATGTCAAAAGGATATTAAATGTTGATCCCCGCATAGCCCCGGGCTTGGGTCACTACACAGAGGCCATGGAAGTTGGGTCATGTGAGTGATGGTCTTGTGTTCCACATAAGCATGGAAAAGAACCATTGTTGCTTGCGTAATTTCGTAAAAGCATAACTTTTGTTACTTGAGGGCAGATCTGTAGGTGTTCTAAGAATTCGAGATTAATCGTTTGCTTTATTCACTAAACTATTTGGCCCAGAAAATCAATTGAATAATAACCTCTGACATAATTACCCCATAATTGGTTGCAAGATTGTTCGTTGTGACGGTTGTTGCCTTTTCAGAATCATTTTTGTTTGTCTCTGTGTCTAGTAAAGAGACATACTGTGAACTACAAATATTATTAAACTTCTACCAAACTTCTATCAAAAATCTATCAATTGAGAATACTTCTAAATTTCCTAATCGTCCTTTATTAGTTTTTTCAAGAGACATAGTTTCTATAAGTTTTTAAATATCCTGATTCTCCTCCCTTAGTCATACTTGACTATAATTATTAATACTATTAAACTTCTATTTTGTCTGTCATAGATATCGTATCAATTAATTTAGGATAACTAGGAGATGTTACTAAGAGCCATCTCAATAGAAATAAAGTTCCATGAATCTAAACGTCTTTATCTATGCTTTTTTTCCATCTCCTACGGCTTAATTATTAGTCTAAGCAATGCATGATAGTAAAACTAAGCATAAGCATGCTAGATGTTTATTTGACTTCTACAAATATTTAGATTATTTTGTGCTTTGTTTCACTAAGGTGGGCGCTTTTTGGTGGCTGTTGCCTAAGGCTATCCCCCGGAAACTAAACTATATCTAATTTATGAATACGTGGTTATGGGAGAAGCATAATTTTGAAGTGTAAAATGCATATTTAGAAGCCTAGATCATTATGCTGTTGGGTTATTTTAGTGCTTACCTAAGTGTTGGAATTATAGGCTTTCTCACAGACTGCTTGATGATCAGGTACTTCTTGATGCTTTCATAAAACAGCTGTTTCAAACTGAAACAAATCAACCATATGTCGGCTTGTTGAAGTGATGCATCATTAATCTATGGTCTAATATCATTTAGAATTTTACTCGACAACTTAGTATTCATCCACAATTTGACTTTGTTTCAGGTTGAATGATGCCTATGAGATACTCAACGAGATGCTCACTAATAGGACATCGAATATTCATCAAGTGATTGGCCAAATGATCAAGGGAGATTTTGATGATGAATCAAATTGGCAAATGGTTGAGTATGTATTTGACAAACTTAACTCTGAAGGTTGTGGATTGGGGGTCAGGTTTTATAACACTCTTCTGGAAGCTCTCTGGTGGCTGGGTCAAAAAGAACGAGCTGCAAGAATTCTCAATGAAGCATCAAAAAGGGGGCTTTTTCCTGAACTTTTTCGTAAAAGCAAACTCGTGTGGTCTGTGGATGTGCATAGGTAACAGAGAATTACTTTTTGAATTCTTTTTAGTTACAATGATGTCTTGAATGTTTGATGTTGGAGAATCTTGCAGGATGTGGGAAGGCAGTGCCTATACAGCACTGTCTGTTTGGCTCAATGATATGCATGAGATGTTCTTGAATGGCAAGGATCTTCCTCAACTGGCAACTGTTGTTGTAGTGTAAGTCCACTCATGCTTTATTTCACTGGAGAAATATATGTTGAAGGACTTGTGGGAGCTTTCCCTGTCATTTTGCTGTGTCTGTAGCCATTTCAGCTATTTGACTGCTTATATTGACTGATTTCTTTTATACTGTCTGGTTTCATATGATTGCTCAAACCAAGCTCCCCCCATCATTTTTCTTGTTGCTCAATGCAGGGCTAGCTTGGCTTTTGTTGTTGTTACTGTCAAGCATGTTTGTCAAATATCCCAAATTTGTTGCATTTCTGTTGTTCCATCTGTCTGCCTTTCATATGGATGTTTAATTGTAACATAATCATGTATAAATTAAGCTGCGTTAATCAAGCACAAGTTGCATTTTATTTCATATTGTGTGAGTTTCTGTTGAATTGTGGCTCTAGTGTTCTTTTGGTTAGACTTTCTGAGAACTTGTCGAGAGTCTTATGTCTACAGCTGCTTCAGATATAATAATAAATCTTCCTTCCTGGTCAATTCTGTGTTCTCTTCTGTTTGCAATTATCTATTTCAAAGGCTTGTTAGCTTGAGGGTTACTTTATAGATATGACCATGTTGACTTATCTTTAGGTTACCTAAATAATAGAAATACGTGCTTACTCACATTATTTACAAACCTTGTGGTTTCAAGTTCATAAAAAATTTTGAAGTTGGATGGAGCATGACATTTGTAGTTGACGTGTGCAATGCGTCAATGGTTAATTTTACATGAAGTTCAAGTAAATCAAGGTCCCTTTCTGGAGATTTCAATTGCTCTTTGATAGGTTGTAACAGTAGCATTCAAACTGGATTTATTGTTTGATCTTACTTGATTGGTAAAAGGAGTTATTCTATGCTTGTCTAGCTATAGATGTAGAGATCATAGTGAATAGCGAAAGCACTTGGAACTCAAAGCTGAGATATGGCTTTTCACATATCGTATCATAGTGAATAGCAAAAGCACTTGGACTCAAACTGAGTTATGGCTTTTCACATGTCGTATTCTGTAACTTTGTTGGCACTTTCCACTGTAGTTGATTCTCTGACTAATGTTGCATATTTTGTTTCATTCCTAGGAGGGGGAAGCTGGAGAAAAGTTCAACCCAAGACATTCCCCTTGTGAAGGCTGTGTACTCATTCATTCAAGATAATGTATCGCCATTGTTTTCTTTCCCAGGGTGGAATAAAGGGCGAATTACCTGCCAAAGATCCCAGCTCAAGCGGATTTTGTCAGGATCAGAATCAGTTTCAGATGGGATCAAAAAGAATACAATTGTTTCTTTAAGTAACTCCCAAATATCTTTACCTGGAATGAGAACATCTAGTGATGCTACGCACCAAAATGATGCCAATTTTGAAGCAAGAACAGGAAATAGATCACAGCTGATCCCAAGCACGGTCTAAGTTGATACTAGAAATTGATTAATCAACTCCTTATTCTTAATAAGAGAGGTGTATGCTTGGTATCTCTTGCTGTACCTTTGAATGTCTCTCCCAAATGGGACAATGGACGATGTGGTATTGGCAAAGGGGTATTAGCTCGCCTTGGTGCAAGAACAAACCAAAGGATGTGATACAATGCCTGGTAAGTTATCATTTGCTGCTTCTGTTGTGGTTTGACTTGAAATTCCTTCATCACAGGCTCTTCAGAAAATGAGAATTTGTAGCTATAGATCCGTCTTTCTCCACTTGTAAATGGATTACTTCCCACCACAATGCTCTTGCTTGCATGCTATATCTTGCCAACTTTCAAGTAGACTGACTAATGATCCCAGTTTTATCTTTACACGTTAGATTATAAGCTTAATTGTGCATCATTTGATTAAGATTCTACTGACTGACAAACTTTCTTGAAGTGGAAGAGGCAAACAGAGACGAGGGACTGCAATGGGCTGTCGCAGGTCAGTATAACTTCAACCTCATTAATGTATCTTCTCGTTAGTAGATTATTGTCTATTCATCACTTTTAACGTGAACCAAGTGATTTACATATACAAAAAGCATTGGTGTTGTAGTATTTCAGTTAACTGCAATTCTGGCAGAAGCATTATTTAACTTGACTTGGGAGGGGGATTCCACTGGTAGGTTCCCTCCACCCCAGACCCCATAAGGAAAAGGAAAAACAAAGCAATCTTGACATCCACGCGTTCCACAATATTTTCAACTGAAAGCTTAATAAAGCTGATCGCAAGATAACCTTAATAAGAACTTTTATATGTTTGCATATGATATTCAATTTATTGTTTTGAAGTTTTTCAAAAGATAAGAATCCTTGTGAAGTCTCATCACAAAATTGTTCCGGAGATATTTAACTTATGTATCCTTTTATATATATATATTCATTTTTAGTTAAAATATTTTCTATGTAGATAAGATAAAAGGAAGTACATTCCAAAGCACAGGGTTGGATTCCTATAGAAAAGGACCAAAGGTAGAGGCTTAGTAGCTTGCACAGGCATGGGCCGGAGGAAGTCACTACTCACTCACTAGATAGCTATTTACCTTACAGTTTTTATATTTTCTTTTTTATGCAATTTAATGTCGTTTCCTTTCATGTTTCGTACGAGGACAAAAGTGTTCTGTCCGTAAGCTCTCGCACCTATCATAACTATTGAGGTGTAGTAAGTTAGTAACTTTATTCCCCTTTTGCACCAAACCTAGTATTGCGTGACCAATGTAGAGCATAATCCATTTCCTTTGCCACCAGGAATTCCCTTTTGTGACAATGATTCAGGTTTGATTCATCCCACTACCAAAAAGAACTTTCATTTGAACCCTCTAGATCCTAAGAGCAGCCAACTAAAAGCAAAAACAAAATTTCTTAAATTAAGTATTGATGAATAACTGATGGAGACAAAAACAAGTTACCCTAAATTAAGACATAATATTATTGTTGAATAATTTATGGAGATTTGTTTAATTTTGGCCTTAATTTAGTTATGGGTAAAAGATCTTCAAGATACGTGTAGGAGTGAAAGGTATGGTTTATTCAACCCGCAATGTTGTTCACAAACTTCTTACATTTTGTTTTTCCAATTTGGCAGGAAGATATATAGACATCAATTGACTTATTTTGGTATTTACGTTGTAATCAAAAGGACTTCATTTTATAAAACCCCAAAAAACATGACCTATCTGAATCATGATGGAAATTCATTTAATATTACCTAAATTGATCATTATTATTGGCAAGTCCCAAGTGATAGGCTTTTAAAGTCAAAGTAGGTGGGGAGATAGGTTAATTACGAAACCTTATCTTTGCTCTATCCTTCCAAGACACCGCTTCCCCCACCGTTGAAGGGACATCAATAAAATTATCTTCTCCTTTTTCTTAATGGACTATAAAAAAGAAAATATAAATTTTCCTGTGATTGATTCCTTTTGAAAACTGTTATTGTTTTATCATTTTTATTGTCTTATTAGCATGTATAATGAAATGCCATAGTTTATTATATTTTGCGTTCAAAACCATTTGTTCAACAAGAAAAGTTCGTCAATGACAAATTTGAGGGTGCATATTTCTTAACATATTATGTTTCCTAAGTAGGTGAAAAAGGGCTATCTTTGGCTTATGATAATTTATATATTGGTTTAATTAATTGATAAAGAAGCACTGGTCGTTGCACAAGGTTCAAGATTTTAAGAAGGTCGAGAGAGAGAGTAATCAATTATATGCACCATTCTTTTATATTTTAAAAAGATGTTATTTTTATAATTTGAGACGGTGACTTTTTAGTTACAAAGGAATAATTTTACAAGTTGGTCTAAAGTTTGCCTGTAATTAATTAATTGATAAAGAAATTTTCCAAAATGAATTTAAAAAATAAGACATTAATGGTTTTGTTAATGTAAAAAGAAAAAAAGAAGTTAAGATTTTTATTGTTTTTGACTCGTGAAAAGATTAGGCTAGACTGACAAAATCAGGCTGGCTAAATTCGGCTATTTTAAATAATAAAAAAGTCGATAGATCGGATAAGATACTAACTCCTCGAAATTCTTCCGGCGCTCTCATGTGCATTTGTCTTGAGAAAATTTAATTCTCTATGCCCCAACCCATTTGAGCTCACCTAACAACTTGGATGAACCACAGAGATGTGCAGCGTTTTTACTTAGCCCTTAAGGCTACGACATACTGAGTTAAATTACATCATCATCGATACATCTCGGGACCTGTAGAACAAGACCCAAATGTACGAGCGAATCAAAGACACCAAGTGATTAGGATAATATATGAGATGAACGAACCATAACGTGCCACGTACACACATTCACATGGCCACAACGTCAATCCTTGTCCTCACCACGTCTTCCTCTATATATATGTATTCACAAATTGTACGGCTTGAGTTTGCTCCACGCACCTTATTTTCCCCAAATAATTAATATCACATTTTTCTCGAGTACAGAGCATACAACCGCATCACGTCTCTTCTCTCTGTCTCTCTCTCTCTCTCGAGCGCGCTCTGCGGTGTGGCCGTAGGAGTACGATATGGCCGGAGAGATCATGCTGTTCGGCGTGAGAGTGGTGGTTGATTCCATGAGGAAATGCGTAAGCTTGAACGATTTGTCTCAGTATCAACACCCTCACGACAACAATATTGTTTGTAATCATGCTATTACCAAGGAGACTGTCGACGTCAATAACAACGCCGGTTATGCCTCCGCCGACGAAGACCTTCCTCCCTCTTCCGCTAGTAGTAGTCGCGGCGACCGCAAACGAGGTTCCTTCTCTTATCTTCTTTTTAATCTCGTATGCTTGTGTCGAAGTTTCCAGGGAGTGGTGTTTGTTGTGGCTAATTAAGATTATTATTTATGGAAAAAAAATAAAGGAGTGGCGTGGACGGAGGAGGAGCACAAGCTGTTTCTGATAGGACTGCAGAAAGTAGGGAAAGGAGATTGGAGAGGTATTTCTAGAAACTTCGTTAAGACTCGCACGCCTACTCAGGTTGCTAGTCATGCTCAGAAGTACTTCCTACGCCGTACTAATCTCAATCGCCGTCGTCGCCGATCTAGCCTTTTTGATATCACCACTGATACGGTAATTACATGCGGATTCAATTTAGATTTGCTCTTTATGTTCAAAGCTGATCATTTATTGATTTCTTTTTATTATCCTGTTGGGTGTGATTGTTTCTAGATGGTAAAGCTTTTAGCCTTGAGCTACTTCAACTTTTTTCTAGTGAAACTTCCATTTTTTCTGAGACAGAATGAGTCATAACTCATAATAGCTATATCTAATTTGAAGTCGAGATTTTTATGATTGTTTTCTTGACTTACTATAGAAGGAGCTTCTGATGCAACTTGTCTGATAAATTTGTTTAGCATGTTGGGTTCCGAAAATTCAAATCATCAAATTATAATACTTGAAAATTGAATTGGTTTCTTAATTATCAGGTCAGTGTAATCCCAATGGAAGAAGAGCAAGCATCTCAAACTCAACGTGGCAACAAGCAAAGTAGCAGCACCCCATCATGTTCATTTCCTCCCCCTCCACCACCGCCAGCGCCAGAAACTAGCAATATTGGCAATTTTTCTATTGTGTTACCAGTCGCAATTGAGAATCCAATGCAAAACCTAGTGCTAGGACAAGGGAATCAAGACTTCAACTTATCAACAACAACAGCTAATCTTGTCCGTCCAACTCCTGGTCCCCCAGCTTCTCGCGCCTCACACATATCTGATCTTAATCTAAACTTGAAGTCTACAGCTGAGCCACCGCCGTTGTCACTGAGGCTGTCATTGCAGTCTGATCAGAGGGATTCATCTGCAAGGCATTCAGCTTTTCAGGCAATGTCAAGCTTCAACAATGGGGATAGCATCATCACTGTTGCTTAAGCCAAGGTGCATGTAGATTAGATGAACTGGGTTAGAGCAAAGATCAGTTAAAATGAGGCGAATTGAATGCGATCCTTTTGTATTAGTGTACAGACAAGGGAAGGAATTGCGGATCATGTTGTTTGCTAATGTTTCTTTAGATTCTTGTACTTTTGTGTCTGATTTTGTTTGTGGTTTAATAGGACTGGCAATAAAAACCTTTGATCCATGATGGTTTCCAATATTGCTTGATTTGGCCTGGCCATAAGCAGCACCGGACCCACCGGGGGTGTTGAATGCTTTTAGAAAGAAGAAAAAAGACTTGTTTTTTATTTTCCTTGTTTCTTCTCGTGTGCGTGGAGTGGAGCATTATGTTGTATGAATGTGGACTGAATTTTGGTCAGGTCCGTATTAATGGGTGAGGTTTGGTCGCTTTTAATATCTGAAGTATGGTCCACTCTTTATCTCCCAGGAATTTGCATACGTCAGTGTACAGAAGGGGTAAATCCACCATTATTGAATAGGGTTGGTATTAAAGAGGAGGGAGTATAATCCACTAACTGTAAATCAAATTATAACATTCATCACCAAACCATGTAAAACATCTACTTGTTTTCCATTTTTATAATCAATATTGATATGTAGATGTTTTTGAAAATTATTTAATAAAAATTTAAAATTTGTCCCAGTAATTTAATGTACTAAATTAGTATAAGATATTTTATATTTTAAACATATTAATTATTAATTAAATTAGGATAAGATATTTTATTTAAGGATGAGTGCTCCGGCATAAGTTTTATTTAAACACCTCTAACATTTCCGACATTCTCTTCCATAACAAAAAATGTGAATAATGAGTTCTACATGTTAGAAAAAGAAATTGAGCTTGATAACATAAAGATTAGACTATTTCTATAACAAATAAAGAAGATTAAGAGTTTTGAATAACTTTTACAATAAAGAAAACAAATTTAGGAAAGTTATTCAAGTTTTTTACAAAATTATAAAATACATATCCTTCTTTTTGATTGATTTGAGATTTAAGTTTACGAAAACAAAATAGAATATCCTTTAGAAACTCTTTATGATAAAAATAAAATAAAAATTGAGAAACATTTTCATGATAAAAACACTCATATGTGTGAAATTAAAATCCTTTATAAAAATAAATAAAACATTGATATAGCCTCATCCTTAAGATCAAAACCTTATATGTCAAAATAATTATATACATATTTATCTATAAATTATAGAAAATCAACTTTGTAGAATAAAGACAACTTGAGAAATCTATTGTTATTATAGAAAAATATTATATCATTAAAACTCCTATATTTAAGCTTCATGATAAGTCTAGTAATAACTCAAACTAATTTTGAAAAAAAGACAAATGAGGCCTTCTCCTAACCATCATAATCAATTAAAGAAGATGAGTGAAAATATAATCTTTGATACCATAAATTCTTCCTCATCATAAATCCTAAATATTTTAGCACAAAAGGAAACAATACTAACTAAAAGCCAAACTAAGATCCAAGTTAGAATAAAGGCTAGTAATTCCCATGAAGCAAAGTCTCAAAACCATTTGTATGATAGACAAGATAGTAATATAGAATTTGATAGTTTTCAATTTTCTTCTTCTATAATAAATAAATTTCATCGGAGATCTACAACTATTTTAGTAAGCATATTGCCTCTTATATTAATATTGATAACAAACCCATTACTTACAACAAACAAGCTACAATATCATATTCATTTATGAGTGGAATATAGATGGTCGGTCTGATTATAATGTATTAAACACTTTACAACAAATGACAATAGTTGCAAATACTTATAGAACACAATTAGAAACTTTTGAAAATGTTATAATAAAGGTTTTTAAGATAACTAAAAGATCGATGGGATTACTCTTAAGTGAATAACAAAGATATGATATAGCAAAAGTAGCTAGGATAGACAAAGAAGGAGAAACTATATTGGATAAAAACAATACTCATATAAGATCTTCTACCAATTCTAATATTAGAAAAATCATTACATTTCATATAGATTTGTGAGAACTTTTCCTCTTCTTGTGTCATAAATGGTCTAAACGTTATGTAAGTTAATGGGTATGAATTCCTGGTTTTATGGTAACTGATATTGTGCTTGATGGAAGCACATTCGTATCGGTTGTTTTCTTAGATTTTGGGTTCCTAAGCTTCTGTTCTCTTCGGTTAATATACACCATCGTATTTGAGAATTGAGAGCTTAAAAGAATTCTAAAAACGCAGCTCTTTAAGAACAAACAACAATGGTAGGAGGTAATTTGTTTTCTTCCGCATTTATTTTATTAGCTTATTCTAATGTATATTATTGTTGAATATATGTTAGAATGTGCTTACATTTGGTATCAGAGCAAGGTTAGCCTCTGT
>JANZXP010000007.1:22699791-22724953 GCA_027576715.1 Erythroxylum flavicans | reverse complement strand
TTATTATACTTATCCACATTCATTAAATAATAATTTTAAGATTCATACAACTATCAACATATCAAAACAAATCATTGCGTTAAATTTTGTTTTGCTTCCCTTTTAACATGCCTTATGTTTCTGTTGCTTTTTAATTCTAATGATGTATGTCTTGAATACATTTCGTAACCATAACAAATTAAGAAAAGTTGTTGTCTAAATATTAATGTTGTTAATACATTTTACTATATTTTAAACAACTTGTACGTTTTATACCCTGCGAATATTATAAATTAACCTTTCCTTTTAACAAAATTATTATGCAAATATAAAAAAACCACGATTAATGAATATATTATGTTGCTATTACAAAATTTAAACTTCAATATAACAATTCTATTTTTCCTCTTAAATTGTTTTATTATAATATATTCATTGATATAATAATCTTTAATTTTAAATTAAGTGGACATAATAATTTAGATTACGACTGCGTATTTACGCAGTCTACATCTGCTAGTAATAACACTAATGATGTAGACTCATTTACATTTTAAAATTTTTGGGAGTTCTTTCGGGACTTTCAGACATTAATAATTGTGTAAGGTTCCCATAATTTCACATCACCCCGTCAGATTTGTCATTGAACCAAACCCATAAACCATGCAAGCACAAAAATGTTAATAAATGACAATGCCTAGCATCTTGTTTTTTTGGGTAAACCAGAAGCACGAAAGCCCCAAAAGCTGAACTTTCGGCACAAAGATGTCACTTCCGAACAGCTTACAATAGCATATGTATACTTTAGCTACGACATGAAGAAGTACGAGATTAGTAAGCAAAACCGCAACAAATTACCTCACTATATTAAGAAAAGAATCCAAATACATGAAATACAACTGTAGGCCCTCACCATTCGACACTAGAACTACACCTTTATGCCAAAAAATTTGACCCGAAAAATGGAGCCATTGTGGTTTAAAACCACCCTTGCATTTCGCCTCTCATCAAAGGAGATGGATATACCACCTCTTTTCTCCCAACCAAATCTGAAGGGGCAATGGTTCTCCTAAAAAAATTGGAGAATCATAATCATGGATAATACAAAATGATGAATGAAAGCCACCTCTTAAATACAAATGCAAGCAACTCATCCGACGACTGATCAACAAAGCCTTGAAAGGATGCCTTCTGTGCTACTCTCTGCTATGATACAACACCCAATTTGAGGTCATGTGGTCGTAAAGCTTCTTGAACAATTTCCTGAACTGTTCGATTACGACGACAAACATCAGAAAATTCCTCAATCGGAGTCGTTTGGGCTTTGATATCGACACCAGATGCGGCCTCCGATAACGCTTGAATAAATCTTGTGCGCTCCACTTCTGTGACAGCTGTTGACGGGATTAATGAAACACTCTCCCTAGCCCACTCCAATGCATGTGCTCCAAATGCTCGAGTTAATGCTAGTAAGGCATACGTCACCTGAACGAGAGAAAGCAGTCCAAGTTAGAATTGTTTCAAACTTCATCCCTACAATTTTAATTTATGGGAAGGATTGCGGGCATCTTAATCTATTCAGATTAAGAGGTGGAGTACCGATTCTACTCGAGAACTTGGTAATGCTCCGGTTAACGAGGCAACTAAAATTCTGGCAATGGTGGAACCCCGGGGAACAATAACACTATTCCTGACCGATAGGTATTGCTCCCCCATACTAGACTTGGCCAAATCAAAGACATCGGTCAAGAAGGACAATATGGAATTGGAAGCTTCTCTGCACAAAGTAAAAGCCAAAGTAAACCACTTGTCAGATGACATTTGGATAGCATGAGTTTACGCCATGTATAAGGTATGTTATTCATGCTCAAATGTGGTTTTAATCTCACACAAAACAATAGGGTATAAATATATGACAAGTAAAGAGTTGACTGAAATGATAACATATATAGTGATGTCCATACTTTTAACAATACATTAAAATTGGTAATTTACAAGAAATCTAAGTATTTATACAGTCTCCATTCCATCACCTATTATCCAATTTTTAGATGTTTGCTATAAAAATTGAGTTTGAATTGCCATTGTACATGTAAAACATGATGAAACTCGATTCAAATCCACCCCAAATGTCACTTTGAGTGGGAAGGATTGTCCAAACCTTATTAAGGCTTATTATGCTTTTACTTTTGGGCAACGAGAGATATTAGAACACTTTAACACACCCTTCATGCTCAAGAATAAACATCTAGGAGTAAAAGTTTGTAAAAATGGACATTTAAAGGTGGCCTAGCATCTAGGGCTGACTGTGCCTAACTCTATCTGAAAGGCACCTAAAGGAGGGGAATTCCCTGAAACTTACGACATACGTTATGCTCTTACTCCTAAGTGATGTGGGACAGTAATAAACTTCAACAAGACAAAATAAGGCTGATCATACATGGCTCACGTCTTCGTTATCTAACAACTCCATGCCCTAACATACCCTTCCTTACCCATATATTTCGGAAGATAAACCTATTCAATCATTCAATAAGTCCTAAAGCTTATCATATTTTTAGAAATAATTATTAAAATTTTATATCTATATAATTAGTACTGAAACTTATTTAAAGGAATCAAATGAGTATAAATTTAACTGTCATACAATATCAAATTGACAAATTTTCTAAACATATGCTAGCTTATTTAGTTCATACAAGTTCTGGTACTGATTTGTAAAATTCAGCGTTTGACCTGAACTCTAGGCATACATCATGGAGAAGGACTAGACTGCGCGTAGATTCCTATTTCTCAATAACATGAAAGGAATGAGTATATATGATTAATTGGAAAACTGACAAATCCTATATTGCCAAAATATATAAAGTCCAAGTCAGAAGCTTAATTGTGTTTGATTAGAATAACATTCCGACAATCAATCTATTTTTTAACATGTGAAGCAAAAAACTTAGAACATATTGTGGAGAAAAAAGGCTAGCAATAGACAATTACCTGTGTTGTACATTGATACCAATAACAGAACAATCAATTAATGGTGGAAAGACAACAGATGGAATAAACAGTTGAGGGCAGTAACGAAGGCATCTTGATGCCAACAGAAAACAGTCATCTGCTATGTCTGGTCTTGCCGTAAAATCCTGCCAAATAGATGGAAATACAACCATTAACCACAGTATGACATGGACATATGAAAATAAGAAAAGAGAGAATGCACAACTTGTTAAAAATGAAAACCTCAATACTAGTGAGAAGACATGTTGTGTGCTTGAAGAGGACTTCTATCAAACTTTTCAGGTAGGTTGCACAAGCAGGATCCATACCGAATATCTGCAACCAAAGACAATGTTAGGACAACTTTGAAACTTTGCAACAGAGAGTGGAGAGAGAGAATAAATTTGCTTACGAAAGAAGAAAAAAGTCATACCTTTATCACCTCACTAGAGAGATAAAGGAAGCATGGTTGGTGATGCTGTTGATATAGAGCTTGAATCTCTTCTAGCATCTCTCCAATGGTGATCCCCATGAACCTTCCAGAGGTTCTCACCTAAATAAATCGCTATCCATTTCATATTTATCTCTTCAAATCACAAGTAAAGAAGCAATATCTCTTCATCACTAAATAAAAAAAAAAGTTACTGTGGAAATTCTAGAGCCATTTAAAATTCAGAGACTGAATTATCAGGAAAGTTCAGAAGGAAATTTATATGCAAAGATTATTCAAGGCGTAAAAAATGGCCTTTGAAATTTATCTGAGTATTTCTCAGACGAATTTCCCACGACATGCCTTCTTTAACTGTTGAAAACCATGCCATTTTACTTGGAAATTTTCAGGCTTCGGGATGAGTAGCCAGAGCCTGACCACAGCCAGAAGCCCAAAATTTTTTTGAAAAAAAGCCTTAGCCTGGTCAACTCGGACCAGACCTGTTGATTCCAAGCTAGGCTGGGCAATATTTACCATTCCTAGCTAAGTCTAGTTAAGCTTAATCATCTCTTAATTACACTTTCTGCAGTCAAACGCACTCATCAGCATCAATGATCATTGACTCACTGCATATTTACAAGCTCGGCAAAGAGACTCCATTGTTCGCATGTCCCAAGCACGACTACAGCAGAAAAAGAGGGATCAGACAAGAGAGGGAGACCCATTTAAGACAATACAGGAACTATATTTTTTGTGAGGGTCTGTCCAGACTCACAGATCAAATATTGCCTTGAATATTGGCCAAAGCCTTTGAATAGCATCAGCCACAGCTTCAGGGTGATTTACATACCTGAAATTGGTTTTGTAGCACCCAAAAAATTACAAATAGAAAAATTAACAATATAAAACATAATTTTGAAAAGGATAACAACCAGACCTAAAGATGTATGCGAGTCGATCAATGTGAACTGTTAATTCACGAGCAAGTTTCTTCTGCAATATTTCCGGACCTTGGTTGATTGCTTCCTGCTTGTGCACATTGTAAAAGAACCATGATCAAGAATTTTCAACTATAGACTAAAGATACCTATTGAGAAGGAATCAAACCTGTAGGGGAGAAACAACAGGCAAGCATAAGTTTTCCAAAGCCTGCTTAGCCAGTTCAGGAGGAAGTTCTGTAATGACCATGCTGCAATAAAATAATACAAGACATCCAAGTGAAAATAATTCACACAGAATTCTCAAAATCACTTACGCACAAATCTTGATAATTATCAAGCATCAAAAAGTACCTTAAGGCTTCCACTACATGCAAAGAGTCCTCAGCGGAGATTTTAAAACTATCTTCCCCAATCATAGCCTTATGGTATATGGAGAAAAGATCATCAAAATATCCACTAAGCTTACTCCGACAATCTATGGTCAGCATAAGAATATAAATTAATACAAGGAAAGAAATATGGAAAGAAGGTTGTTTCAATAATCATATAAAAGCCATATATCATAGTCCTAAACTAAGTTAGCCAGCCAATAGGCTAAAACACAATCATAGTTCTTTGCCCTCAAGATGCTTAAATTTATATCATTCCCTTTTCACCATTTCATACCAGTAATCATACTCATGGACCAAACATGAGATGCAAACCAATCATTGGCATCAACCTAGCATATTTGAACTTATCTTGCATTAATGAATACCTTTAATGACAAAGCATCACGAAACAACACTGATGGCATCATCAGGAAAAGAAAGTTATACAGACTGCTATCGCATTTCAGCCTTGAGACGAATATTCATGACCTTTTGACACTCCTGCCATGCCTACAAATCAGCATCTATTTCACTAACAATAAGGTACCCTGGCAGCTTTTTGGAACAAGTTTCATCCATGACAATCTAAAAAACATGCTAAATACGGAATATAATATGAATATGGCATCTGAGTTGTGAAGATTTATTGCATCACTAGACCACAAAGTGTTGCTGGAAACAATGAATTTTATCCGTCCAAACTCTGATGTAGTCAGAACAGTAGTTTGAGGAAATGATTACGCATCAGAAAAGAATACTTACCATCACAAATGTGTCTGAATGCCACAGCTGCTGCTGCTGCACAATCTTCTGATGTACCCATGCCTTGCATAAGAATTTTCATGACAGAGGACAATAAAGGCAATCCATCTGAGGCAGCATTAAGCCATTTTGAATATGCTCCAATAGTCAAGCACACTGAAAACATTTGCAAGAAAACATCAAGTTAAAGACTCACATTCACGGACACATTGCTTGGTAAGTAGAAGGTGTTTAGAGCTAAATCTTAATCATGTTTGAACTGATACGATTTCCCTCCCCCAAATAATAACACCAATAAACCCATTTCTGAACAAGTCAAACAGAAAAAGCAAGAAAATAATAGTAAACCACTTTAAAAGGCATAGTACCTGTCTGCAGCAATTGGGGCTGATGGGTAAGTTCCGAAAACAAGGACATGATCTGTGGGGGAAAAAAAAATCAGCAGCCACTTCAAACCATCTGAACCAACAAAATCTTAGGGTTCCCATGAAGTTAATAAAAATAAGGTTCACTACAAAAAGAAAAACCACAGTACAGAGGACTGCAGCTGTTTGCCATAATGGTGCATGAGTAACATTTAGGCCAAAAAACTACATTTTACAGATTTATGCAACTCAAAAACACATAACTCCTATGATCACAACAGCTGCTAATTACCGTCCATTCTATTAATTGACTTTGAACTCACGGGATAAAAACTGAAAGCAACGCCAAAGAACTTGACAGATTGCATAATTAAAATCAAAAAATCTGTGGCATGAGGCTTATAAGGACATTTGACATCTCAGGAAAATTCATAATGTCATGATTGAAGTAACAATGGCAAGGCCACATCAGCAAGCCAGTAAAACCCTCTACATCTAAGCTAGTAGGACTTCTAGTCATGTTTTGTGTCAACATGTGGGAACATATCTAGATTTCTGACTTACCATTGCTGGCTTGTAACTTTAATATACCATAATATATCCTCTTGTACATGTATCATTTATGAATCAAACCAGAAATTCACTGAAACCAGGAATTACAAAAAGCCCAAGCTCTGATGCTACACAAAGGCGACAGAGGAATGGATAAGGCCCTGTTTACATCCAGTAGACTTTCAATGCTTGAGATGTCTATGATTCTGACCAACTGAGTTGGTCAACGAGAAAGAGAAGTTGTAAGAAATAAGCTTTTCAATCAAAACAAGGATCTGCCTATCACAATGATCTGCTGGGTTTGTTTATTCAACGGGGCTTTAGAAGAAGTGGGTGAGGTAGATGATATAGAATGAGATTATCTTAAATGTTAACATGATCTAGGTTTGTCTCTTTGTTATTTCTCATAGTGTTTAGGTGTTATTTTCCTTAATGGTCATTTGTAGTTCATTTTATGTACTTTTCAATTTCCTTCATAGGAGCTAAATTAATACGGCATTATTTTTTAGTTTTTGGACCATGAGCTCAACAAAATGATCCTGAAAGTTTTGGGAAAACTAGACAACCTGTGTGTTAGCTTTCAAGGTGGTAGAAACCTTAAAATAGATAACCAACTCAGCCAGTAACCTGAATTTGATAGGGAAAATTCTAACATGATTGAAGCCAAAGAAGGATAAGGGAACTGGCTACTACCAGAAGTTCCGAGTCAATATGGAGGGCAAAGATAATAGTCTGCCATGTTAGAAGACAATGGAAGATAATGATTAATGTCAGACATCAACTTTTGTCAAGCCGGAATGGTTTTAATAACTTATTTATGAATTCCAACCCTAAATTCTAAATTCCAACAAAACTAAACAATCCAAGCATCCAAGATTTAAATTTTATATGTATTTTATCAAATAGTTGGCATATACTCAGACTATCCTACATTAATGGAGCTAATAACTGGTGGAACTTCATCCATTTCCAGACCTTTGCACTAGCTAAAGGGAGTCAGATCAAATCATTCCCACAAAGCGAGAAAAGAAACATGGTCCTAAAAGAAAGCATGCTTTGCCCAACTTCATTCAGATAAACCTATTGCAAAGAGGCAGGTGAAGCAGGTATTCCTTTCATTGTGTACACTTGCATTTTGTATAAATATTTCTCTTCTACATCCCCCAGACATCTTTTATCTCATTTATCTGTTCTAGATGTTCATGCCTTGTATGTTACAGTTCTTCACAACTGGCATTTCTGTGATATCTGTCCCTTTTTCTCTCCACATCTTATATTCTTTTTCCCCACAAATCTTGCACTTTCATTGATGTGAAGTGCCCAAGCAATGCAGCTCTACGTACCAACTTACAAGTCAAAACAAGTGCAGAACATGTATTTACCCAAGACTTTACCTTGGGCATCACTTCAGCTTCAGCAACTGAAACGTAACTTGATATAGCCCTGATGCAAAATAGAGCAGCTTCTGCTGGACGCCATTCATTGCATCCATTTCCCCAAAACACTTGCGCCTTGAACAATGTGACACGATTTGGCATCATTAGAAAGAGGAAAGCAATCATTAAAGGATCTGGAACAATTGATTCAGAAGTCAAAGAACTTTCACAAAACTTGTGATCTAAAAGAGCCCCTTGCTCAAGTAAAATAAGCTGCCACTTACAAGAGACGAGACAGCTGCAAAAGAACTTCCCAACAAGTACTAAAGTTACACGCAACACCAGAACCATAAAATCCCAGTATTAATTCTCCAAAATATGCAATGACTTTAAGCATATCACTGAGAGCTCTGTGATCTATTTACCTAACGAGGAACCCTCTTAATAAAGTAACTTGCGAAACCTTTGGTTAGTTAAGCACATTAATTTCTTAAAGCTTTACACATAAATCCTCAACATTGCCAAAGGCCAACTAGCAATATCATTATGTTGTCAACAGGATAGTATTGATTTTACACCAAATAGTAGCTTTATCATTAAGAGTTACGCGGATTCTTTTCTGTAAGGGAGAGAAAACTGATACTGCTTCCAAATACATAATACACACCTCAGCAAGCTTCGTGTAAAGAATCCTAAGAGTTGCATCACCACCAAGAACTGATGCTGCATCAATTAATACATCGGCAACAGCTGGCAAAATCATTGGTCCTGTTAGTTGGTGTAAACTGCTAGAAGACTAATCTTCAAAAGTGTATGTATGTAAGCTCATTCATATGTAAGTCAAAATATATATGATAAGAAGAACAGTCTTCAAAAGAGAACATATGTGTGGCCACATACATGCCTACAAAATGTATAATCAATTGATAACTACAATTGGAGGGTACCTTTTTGATGCTGTTACAAATAAAAGACTATAAAATGTTATCGGAAATGAATAAAAGATGTAATTAGATGATTTCTATCCTTTTTGCTGCTACAATCTGAAGGGAACAAGTATCTAACAATAACTGAACAAATGGCAACGTAGAATTAACAATTAGTTGAGCTTAATAAAGGACAACCAAAAAGTACAAATTTCCAAACAGTTCATCATTACCATATCTAGTGTGTTTAAATTCCTTGAGGTCTTCAATAGAGAGATTTTGATGATCTTGGGGATATTGGACTCGAAAACTAACCTGCAGCAACATTCAGAACTTGTTAATTTTTTTGATGAAACACTTAATGGCAAAGATAATTAACTGTTCGCTGAAACTAACGCATACAATATCTTCCATAGTCACAGACATTTCTTGCAGTAGGAAATTTTCTATTATACTAAAATGCACCCAGCATTAAATAGGCTCAATAGCAGTAAGATTAAGATATTAGCTACTGCATGACTTTGAGAGAAAGTGAAACACTATGAACAGTATATCCAGTGTACAATACATAAGATAATCACCTCTACATGAGTCCACTTAATCTCACTTCAGAAATTCAAGTGTCATCAGACTTAAATTAGGGCTCTGAAAAGCTTTTCAATTTTATGAACATATTGATTAGATCAAACGAATGCAATGAACTAGGGAAAATATAAAAAGAAACAGAAAAAGAAAAGGATGGTAAATGCACTGTCATTTAGTAATCTAGCCTGGTCTTAAGGGCATAAATCCATGCAGCATAGTCTAAAGGTTTCTGTGAAGTTACAAGTGGCATATTTCTGTACTCATAAAAAGAACTCACCAAGGATACAAGTGATCCATAGGCTGGCTGGAAAACTTGAAGCCTTCTACTTCTCTCTGCTTCAAGCGATGCTTCAGTACTAAATGAAGTATAGGAATCCCTGGTAGATTAGGACCACTCTATTCACCCATTTGCCAAAATATGATCTCTTATAGTAACTGAGCTCCAGATGGATTTACCTGTTTGTCAGGATAACTTGAAGACTGTGCCAAAAATTAAAAGTCATGGAAGCAATATCATATTCTGGGTGTGAAGTAACTTCTAATAATGCATTCACTATCATTATCGCCTCATCAGAACCTGGAACAACAGAGGAAGAAATGTTTTATACACTAATCACCCAATACATCATCATAAAACAGAAATCAAGTAGCTATGAGGAGCATTTTTAAAAATTTGGGCATAAACTTTGAGCAGATTACTGATGGTTTAAATACATACCAGTTGCAATCAGTTCAAAATATGAATCACCCATGTCAGCAAACAAACGAGCAATGGCCTTAAGATCTTCTTCATCCTAAGATAAAAATAAAAGCAATGGCCTTAAGATCTTCTTCAACCTAAGATAAAGATAAAACCAATGGCCTTAATATCTTCTTCATCCTAAGATAAAAATAAAAAGGACAGAAGTATTGTACCAAGTCAGCATCGATTGAAAATGAAATCAGACACTATGGTAATGAAGATTGATTTCACTCACATTAAAAAACACAGGTTGCAATAGCTAAGGACAAGGAGGTATGCAGATTCTATATTTCCACTGGCATATGCTGTATGGGTCTAATAACAATCCTTAGCAAACATGTCAGGATTCTGGGGAATAATTCTTTCACATAGTACAATATTCCCTTTGCTATCAAGTTTAAATCTCAACGTGCCATTTGGTACTTGTATTCTGTGCAAACATTTATCCCAACAAATATGTGTGTGCTAAGGAGCAACAAAATTTGAGACTCATAAATTAGTTGTTGAACTCACCCAACAACTTAAGCTTTTCACAAATCTACACCTAGAATTTGTTAGCCATTACCAGATTGCTTTAGCACATCCATGCCTGGAAATACAGATGGTTGTTATCAATATTGAAAATAGTTTATTCCCTTCACTTCAATGAAATAATAAAAAGAAAACATTGGATCTTTAATGAAATCATATTTGATTTTCTACATCTCATGTCCGTTAGTTATGAGTGCCAATTTATTGAGCTTAAGGTACTTGATAAAAAGTCAAAGTATGAGCAAATATGCTTGAAATTTTGTCTTCATGGTAGTAACAATCCCCCAACCCAAGAAAATACAAAACAAGTAGCAGAAATTTCAATGAAGCATAACATTGCTGGGCAAAACAAAAATTTCATCTTCATCCAGATTCATTATCATCATACATCTGTAAGTACCTTTGAAGGATCTCTAAGCTGCTCCTTAAGACTCATAACATGAGGTACAATTACTTGAATTAAGGGCATTTGTACAGAAATACCACCAGAGTTTGCTGCCGTAGTGTAGTGTATCAATTCTGAAATGACTGCAAAAGATCAAGAGGAACTAATAAAAATGGTGAGGTAGAATTAGGACCCAAGCACCCTTGTAAGTTCCCTTAGTATGGAAAAGCTAAAATACCATCTACGCCAAGTTGGAAATAATAAAGAAGATATAACAGATATTAAACGAGACATTAAACTTGAACAACATGATTTAAAATAACTTTGAATAAATACATATAATCAACCAATGTTGTTTTAATTTTGGGGTGGGGAAGGGAGGTGAAAGTGATGCGGGAAGATAAGCACACACATTCGACTTCTGGGATCATATGTTACGCTACCAAAGACATACATAACTTGTACTGTTTTCGGTAATTTATAATGCATCAATTGTATTAACAACCATATCACAAGGAAAACTTTTAGCATTTGACAACCTTCCTAGGTATAAAATTTTTAACACATCTCTAATTTTTCAGATATATCCCCTGTAGCTTCTCTTCTCTCTGAACTTTTTCTACTAATAAACTGTCGCTATTACTTCAGCAACATTCAAACTTAACTTTATTATCTACATAGATTTCAAAATATCAAGCTCTATTCTACACCTTGGCAATTGCACACGTAAGTAATTATCTCAGAACCGTAAGGTGGCATGACAGATGGTTCCTGAAATTAAGAAAAACTGTCACAGTACTAAAAGCACCAATGAGGTTCTTATATTTCATCAGCAGTACCATTTACAGCCGCCTCTGAGAGTAGGTCAGAATTCAAACTTGAAAGAGCTGTAAGAACCAATGGATGAGAAGCAAGAATGGAACCAGGAATCCTGAAACCAATACAATTCAACATAAATACCAGGAAATCTGTTAGTGCCAAGTAATATCACATATTACTGACTAAAGCCAATCCAATCACTTATTGTAACATCAACCATTTCATAAGAGGTGACAAGAATGGGGAAGGGGGAATGGTCTGATTTGGACAATTGATGAGTTTTTGGAAAGATGAAAGAAAACAAAAAAGGCCATTTCCAATAAGCTAGACATCACTGTATTTTAAAGAAATCAAAACCAATAAACTCGCAAAAAATTGACTAATGACCACTTTGCCCATCATGTCTCAAATACTTCCAATTTTTTGAGGAAAAAAACCCGGTTTAATTTACAGCAGACTCCAGAAGATTACGGCAGCATTTATTCTTTCATTAAAAGTAAATAAGGAGGCTGTGTAAGTAATCTGGCATTATTGGCGTTCTCCATCCTCTACTCGCCACATTCAACTTTTTAGAAGAATTTTGTATCATTACTGCCTCAAAGAACCGCTTCAGAACAATCAGGAATCACCAATTACTGTTTGCAACTTAAAATCTAAGTATCTTGCACTTCAGGAGAAAAATAATGTTGTCAACACTTCAATTAAAGGAGCTGCACTTCAGGAGAAAAATACTGTGTTGTCAACACTTCAATTAAAGGAGCTGCCTACCCATGCCATAATCGAAGCCAAGAAGCAAAAGCTTCAAGAACCTAAAAGGAAAGAAATTATCAAAGGCCCATGTTAGTTCAGTATATCAAGCAATTGTATTACAGTATCAAGATCAAAAGTCATCTGAAAAGGAACAATTTCCACCTGTTCCTTAAGTTCATTAATTTTCAAACAAACTGTCAAAACATCAAGAGCAATATTCATCTGAGAAGTGAGCTCCTTCTCAAACTGGCGGCGTCTTTCTGGACGAGCAGCAATCTTGAAGTTGAATACTTCCTGATTTATTAGCAAAAGAGAAAACAAAGGAAACTTCTAGTTAATATGTTTTCCTTCGGTATCTACTTGGTGAAACAGATATGTCAACTTTCAAAACTCATTATTTTTTATTAAAAAAAATTCAAAACTCATTAAGTAACAAGAGCTAAAAACCTCATTAGACAACCAAAAACCAACAAAGAAGACATGGCAAACCAACGTAACCCTGAAAGGAAGGTGTACCACTTGCAAAGCTTAACCAAGAAGACATTTCTGTCCCCAGCATAATGTTCAAATATAAAGAAAAACAACATTAGATGCAGGTAAGTCAGTTAATAGGTACACTTTTCTTTTATTAACAATAAAATTTGTGCATGGAGATGAGATTGGCTAGTAAATTGGTGATAAGTTGTTAAAATACTTATGATGCTTACTAAAGAATCTAAACTTTTTGAGGACATAATGTCATAATCAATTCACACAATCAGAACCAATGAGAATGAAAGCTAAGAAGAGGATGACTCTAACACTAAAACTAAACTTTTATTAAAGTTCCTGAACTGGCAAAATGTAGAGACCCAAAAGACATCAAAGATCATCCTTTATATCCAATCCCAACAACTCATGGACACAACAGCATCACAGAGTTTGATCAAAAAATAAAACAGAAAGTGACTTTGTGAAGGATATCACAAATATTTGCTCCTTTATTCAAAAAGGTCATTAAAACTAATAGAGAAGATTGTGGCTTCATTGAAGTGTGAGGAGGTCTAAATATGGTCCTTTAAATACATTTCTACCATATGAATCAATTTTCTGCAGCAGCATGTTCCTTTCAGCTTTTTATTAACGAGAGTAAGAATTATCAAAGAACCAGATTTCTTTAAAGAATTCATAAAGAGAAAAAACATATTTTACTTTGACCTAAACATTAATGTTTCCCATTTTCAATATCTTCTTAACACTACAAATATGTGGCATGTAGCAAACAGAAAATCCATATACCTCAGGTAAAACAGTAAGTAGCTCCAAGAAACCTGGTACATACTCTGGATGAGAATTCATCTCATCCCGAAGCCAATTGACAATGCCACCATCTCCCCAATCTTCTGGCGGAACTTGTACAGCCAAGGCAGCCATAGCTATGCTAATCTACAGGTCAAAAATCAAATGCCATATCATCTAGGCAACAAAAGGTCTGGTTTAAAAAAGATATGGGTACAGTCACCACAAGCTATTGAAATGGCTGCAGAAATTTTCAAATATACCTGAGTTCTTACTTTGGGTGGCCCCCTATGGAACTTTTTCAGTAAGATCTGCAGTCAAATTCCATAAACAGCATAAGACTGCAAGAAATTACATTATGCAGAAATCATAAAAACTCTTCTAATTCGTGAAGAATCAATTAAATAAATTATGTAAAAGCAGGTCAAAAGCATGCGGCCAATATATGATTTCATTCACAACCAAAATAACACATGTAAAATCCTATGCAGTAGTCCTAAAATCAAGCAAAAAATTATGTAATGAGTTATCAAGGAAAAAATTAATTCAACATCCTTGTCTTTTCATCTGCTAAACAAATTTATCCAAGCTGATGTCCATGGAAATGCAATTGCTAATTCACCAATTGAAAATTTAATAGATCTAAATATCTCCAAGATACATTAGCTTCTTTGAAGTTGTATAAGTCACTTGATATTACCTCCCTCTTGACACCCATCCTTAATCAACAAAATTATTGTACAGGACTAACATGGACACTAAAAAGGCGTAAATGAAAAAGATAGCTGCTCCTTTAAAGGGATAAGCATAGCGCATATACAACAATGATTTAGATAACTCAGCAGCAGTTAATATCCAAACATTTTTTTCAATACATTAAGCAAACCAACAACAACAGCCAGCGTTAAGAATGGAATGGTCACAAAACTCCAATGAAAATGTCTTCCCAGTGAGTCAGATAACAATAACTACTACCAAAGTATTCAGATCAAATGAATGCACACATGACATCCAAAAATGGCTGCAATTCTACTACCAGAAAGAAACATTCATTCTTTCAGCTAATAGTCCCATACTGATTCAGCAGAGTCAATACTTCGTAAAGAGGTAAAATTATGCATGCACAACATTAGTAAAAACATAGTATCAAAAAAACAAAAAGTCAAGCTTTCTCAATACTTAGAAGAGTGCGCAAAATCTCACATTCAAGGAAGTCCGCAATGGTCGAAAGGCTTCAGAAGGTAGCTCTTCAAAATCACGTTGTACCTAAGATTGGATCCAACATGGGAAAAATGTTAAAATCATTGACATATTAAAAAAATTTTAAAAGCAAGGGCAACAATAAGGAGAAAGAGAGAGAGATAAAAAGAAGAAGAAACCTCAAGCATCCAAAACACTGTAGTATTTGACACTTATCAAATATGTTGGCATTAAAAATTCAAAATTCTCACATAATATTTAACAGAACTTTGAATATACCTTGCTTCTAAGTGTTTGAGAACAAAAGATTAAAGTTTCCAAGTTGCTAGAGGCATCATGAAGCAGATTGTCAGCTACCTGAAATACCAGGGAAAAAGATCATATCAACATTAGTAAAATTAAATGAACACGAACAAATAGATATTGACAGCAGGGACCAAAGTGATACAGCTGTCATCAACAAGCATCTCACAGTACAGTGGTCCAACTTGTAGAAGCACAAAAAACATTCAACAAACAATCCTTGCAAAATCATCAGAAGAATAGTTTAAAGCAATGTCAAATTTTTAAAGAATGAAAAAAAGGAAATACTGCCACAATATCGAGTTGAAGGTGTAGACATATTGCACACTGCAGTTAAAGTTAGGATTAGATTCAACAAGAGATTATCAGGAAGTTGGTCTACATCAGAAAATAACTTGTAGTATTTGCAACTTTCCTCACAATCTAAATTGAACTTTCCCGCAATTTCAACTTAAAGAGATGTATCTGTACATTTTTGGCAGTCCCAGGTAGAAGATATCTAACCCCAATAGTCATAAACAACTTCATGTAGCAAAAAAATAAACTAAAACTTGTAGAATTAAACAAAAATCAGATAACTTCATCAACTTATAGGGAAAATGTCATGTGCAATGGTAATGGACATTCAACATTCAAGTAAAAATTAAACTTTGGAAATACAGAACTGATGTTCAAGGAGGAACGTAAGAAGCAGATACACAAACACACACGCACACACACACGAACGACTATTGCAAGTTCAAACAAAACCCTAACGCAATAACTGCCTCGATCAATGTGACTGAACATTAATCACCAATTTCAAAGAAATTCAACCTAGCGCATTCAAATTCTTTACCCAAACTAGAACTGAAAGAAAATTTATTTAAAAGGAACTAGAGATGAACCAACCAGAGAGTTCAATCACGCAAAACCAAACAAGTGGACCAAAGTAATTACTTAGCTCACCAATCAATAAATCACTGGAAACAGAATCTTACAATACCTGCCAAGCATCAAGTGTCCGTTGAAAACCTTGAAGCCAGCGATCGGCCTCCATTCGTACGGCGTCATCGGGATGATGATAGAGTGCGTTTAGGGCGTCTTTCACCGAATTCTGGAGCTCCATAGCTCCGATTTTAACAAACCGAACCGATAGAGATAAGAGAAGAGAGATGAAAACAAACTCACAAAAAGATTTAACTTTGTCCCTTACTATATGAATTTGTTTTAGGCTTTTCTGGAGAGAGTTGAGTTTTCAGATAAATGGGGTTTTTGGCGGCCCCAATTCGTGCTCGAGAGACGACGGGTTTTTGGGATTTTTGATCAGAGATCGGTGAATGAGATGTTTTGGACCGTCTGATTATGACTGTATTTTCAAATTTTGGTCAGTTTCTGGTCAATGAGATGATAGACACGTGGCGTGTGATCGGGATTAGGGTGGGCAAGTGGGCTCGTAAGGGCCCGCACAAGAGATAAACTATATGATCTTGCAATTTGATTCGTGATGTTTTTAAATATAAAAATTACAGTAAAATCTACATAAATTAATATTTGATAATTTTATATTTTAACTTTAAATTAATATTGGATTAATAAACGACAAGTTCTCAAATGGTAATGAATGTAATAACAATTTAAGTTCATATTTAATTGAATAAATTAATAAATATTTATTTTAATTATGAACGCACGCTTTAAATTAATCATTAAATTATTAATATATCAATAAAGTAATATTTATTTTTAATTATTATGAACTTTAAAACACTCGTACACATCTAAGTCCCACTTAAATACATGATTAGGACCAAGTGGTCCATCATAAGTTAGACTTTGTTAATTATGTGATGATACAATTCACCAAAAAAAATGTGATGATACAACGACGTCGGTTTATAGCGGATTCGGTTTCTTTTAAGAGGTTCATGATAAACCGTTAATTCAGGTACACGCTTGTGTCCTCCGAGAAATATCAAACGCTATTAATGGGCAATTGAAGATGACCATCCAAAATTTGAAACTCCAAACTCTTAACATAACCTGTTAGTTTCTGTCCTCTCCCTCGCTCGCTCCCCAACACAGAAGAGAGAGATAGAGATAGAGTTCATGATCTAGGTCTAGTGCATTACCATTGCCAAGATCATGATCTTCTATCTCATCACCCTTTGAGCCTTCCTTTAGTTTTGTTCAAAAAGTTTGCATCTTTCTATACTATATTACCTACCTAAATTATAAACGAAGGAGATTAAGAAGAGCACCCAGATACTCTTGATCCCTTTTTTCTTTCTGATTCTGGGTTTTTTATGGGCAAAAAGTTTTGATGGCAAAGAGGTCGTTTAAAAGTTTTGTGGAACAAAAACTGGGAAAGTTCCCACTTTTTGTGATTTATGCCCTGCTTGAATGGGTGTTGATATTTGTGCTGTTTGTTGATGGTTTTCTTGCGTTCTTCGCCAATGAATTCGCCAGGTTCTTTGAGTTGAGAATCCCTTGTTTGCTTTGCACGAGGATTGATCATGTTCTGGTTCACAGAGATCCTGACTTCTATTACAATGATTCAATATGTGAGAATCACAAGAAGGATGTTGGACGTCTAGCTTTTTGTTATAATCACAAGAAGCTTTCAGACATAAGAAAATTGTGTGAAGGGTGTCTTCTTTCGTTTGCTACAGAGAGAGAATCTGATACCGAGACTTACAAGTCTCTCATAGGGATTCTGCACAAGGACATTGAGTTACTTGTTGAAGATGATCAAGAAATTCAACTCACATTGCCTGCTGGAAAGAAAAATGAGGAGGTGGAGAGTAGCCTTCATCGATGCGTATGTTGTGGGAAACCACTGAAGGTGAAGTCGCACATGAGGGGAAAAAACTCAGTCGGGCTTTCACACGCCCCAGCTCCTTCTCCAAGAGCACCATTTGGGAGTTACAGAAACGAGGACCATCGCGGTATGGACTTGTCTCACATAAGATGCAGACAACTAAAATTCCCGGAACATGAAGAGGTCCATGAGGATCAAGAGGATGGCCCAAGTACAGCACATGCTGGTAAGCAATGTGAGTTTCAAGAAATGAATTTCTTTTTAACTGAATCAGAATTACAGTTCTCTTGCTCTTTTTTTTACCATTCTTTAATTGGGAAGGACGAATCTTCTGCATGTTAGTATTTACGCATATATATATGTAAAAACACATTGAAGCATTGGCAAAATCTTGCATTACAGCTAGAGAAGATGTGAAAGCTGCAAGTGTGCCATTGCTGACAGAAGGTGAAGACATGACTGGAGAAAGGACGCCTATATTTGCCAGAGGAAACAGGTTTTTTGGAATACCACTAACAGATTCGGCCAATGCCAGTCCTAGGTGGGCTCACAGGATTATAAGGAAATCACCACTTGAGAAAACAGAATTTGCTTCTGAGTCCGCTGATGGAAGCATGCCAAATGACGTCGATAGTGACTCCATTTTGCTTCATTTAAAGGGACAGGTCCGTCTGGATCGAAAGTCATTGATGGATTTGTACATGGAACTAGATGAAGAAAGAAGCGCTTCTGCTATCGCAGCGAACAATGCTATGGCCATGATCACCAGGCTGCAAGCTGAGAAGGCAGCTGTTCAGATGGAAGCATTGCAGTATCAAAGAATGATGGAGGAGCAAGCAGAATATGACCAGGAAGCTCTGCAAGCAACCCACGATTTGCTTAAGAAAAGAGAAGAAGAAATAAAGGTCTTAGAGGCTGAACTTGAGGCTTATAGATGTAAATTTGGTGAATTAAGTGAGGATGAGAGAGATGAAGACTATCAAGAATTAAAATCACAATCTTGCTTATCCTACACTGAGATATCGAATTGCATTAGCCCAACATATAGTTCCACTGAAGGGCAGAATAATGTGGAAAACGTACCTAATGATGATCAATCTTCATCTTTGCACGAAGAGAAAGGAGAGGAGATGGAATCCAAGTCACATCACAGTCTTCAGGCAGCCAAATCCCGTCAGCTTGGCCGGTTAAAAAACCTGGATAAGAGAAATCAACTTCCAACGGATGATGGAGCTCCTTCATCACAGTCTAGCTCTGAAATTTTTTATCACATGGAGGAAGAAAGTGGTATCCATAAATAAATATGCATACAAAGGCATCTGCAGATCTTCCTCACTTTTAATCTTCATAGATCGTTTGACTTCAAATATAGCAGACGACACAAGTTTACGGAACGAGCTGTCGAATCTTCATTACCGACTGAAATCACTTGAAGCTGATGTTGAATTCTCAAAACATAGTAATAGTACATTTCAGAATGGCAATGAAAGAGAGAAAGTTTTGACAGAGATACGTGCTAATCTTCAGAATCTTCATCGTATTATCATAACGCCCAATGATGGTGCTTGATTTTCATCACATATTTGTCCCTAGTAATTTCTTCATAACTTTACATCTTTACATGGTTGATGAGAACCCTTTTTTGTCAAGCTATTTGTTGAATAATTTAGTAAAGATATGCAATGTTCTAATTTCCATGAAGTTGTTTCATCTGTGCAAGTACTGGAGCATACTTTTGCTCCACCAGACCAAGTTTTAAACGCTACCCAACAACTTTTTTTTTTGGGTTAAATGGTTGTTTAATAGTAATTATGTTGCTTCTAGACAAAACCTTGACAACCCCTTTTCATGTCTCTCAAAGAAGTTCATGTCTTAATGGAGCCAAACAATGTTGACACAAGGGTTACGGTGTGAAATGTACGGAACATCCATTATTACAGGTCATTTGTAAGTGCAGGTATAGGGACACCCTGGTTGTGGAGGAAGACATTAAGAGGTGAATGGGTGCAAGTAGGTTCTGTATGTCTTTATAGAATTAGTGCATACACTTTGAGTAATGCAAATACTTGCTGTAATCTGAACATCGTTGGAAGTTGGTTTCAGTCAGATTTTCTATCATTGACTGAATTTTTGCGACTCCCTCTGCAGAACCTGAAACTTGTAACACCCGATGAATCTTTATGTCCTACAATATCTTAAACATTCAGTTGAACTATCATCTGGGAATGTATCTGTTAATGGAGCACCACTTTCCTTTGCAATCAACCGGACATTTTTGTTCTTTTCCCTCCATTGACCTTCTGCTTAGATGTTGCTACCCCCACATGACGGGTTTTAGTACTTACAGTAATAATTTTTGGTGCTTCTACATTTTCACCGCTTAGAGTTGGATGAGTGCTTCCAATTGTATTTATACGCATCAATGGCGTATATGTAATACGTAGAACAGACCTTATTACATACCCAGGATCGGTCGTGAATCGATTAAAAAATGAAAAAATGCGGAATACCTAATTTCAGTTCTATCTCGTATTCTGAAGCTAATTTCGGCTGCCAAATGAGCTCCAATCTCCCTGAAAACCTTTATAAAAAACATTCACTGGCATGTGGTCTAAACCTTTCTGCAGTTTTCTCAAAACATGAGCAATCTTAACGGATCAAAGTTTTGAATGCTCATGAATGATATTTGAGCAACTACAGAAGACCATAACCTATTTATATAGCTTCCATATCAGACTTCCCTATCACAGGGTCAATATGGACCAGGTCCATATTAAAAGGGACTCATTTTTGACCCGAACTTCGACCCATTAATCTAGATCATTTATTGGGCCACTGTATTACTCTTATCTGGATCAAATTACGTAATTTAACCAGTAATTATTGAAAAAACAAAATTACAATTAATAACTATCCATTATGTGGGAAAATTACAAAATTGTCCCTAAGGCCAAAATTATCTTACAATCTCTCTCCTGGACAATTATTAATTGTAGTTTTAATCAAGTTCAAAACAGTTTGAAAAACCCAGTTAAGTCACACTACTATAATGGTACCAAAAGTTTTAAAAACATTTGATCCAAAGGTAATGAAAGTCCTACATTCTGTCCTATAAGGCTTTTGATACTGGAAAACATCAAACATATGTGTCATGTGTGACACAGGTCCAATATAATCACAAATACCTAATACCTCACTAACATGAATGGAAAAATGGAATGCGACAAACTACGATAATACCTTTATGATCTAATATGTATCATCTTCGTCTATAGGTCTCGATTTCTCCAACTTTATGTTAAATTGCAGCAGAGAAATCCCGTTTTCTCTTACCGAATGCTAAACAACATTAGAGAAAACTTGTTTCCTCTCACCAGATGCTAAACAGCATTAGAGAAAACCTTTATGTTTTTTAACCGAATGCTAAATAGCGTTAGAGAACCTTTATGAGATTAAAACTTATCTCTCCCTATGTCATATGAAACTTTAAGGATATCCATATGAACTTTATGTGTTTAATGACATAGGCTCAAGGTCAATCTTTATAAATACCCAATGACCTTTTAAAATGCTTAAGATCAACATAAATCTTAATCTTGTACATATATTATGACTATATGCAAGACAGCTATTACTGAAGAAAAATGATCATCTTTATTAATAAATAATCATGATGTTATAAGACAACAAATGTATAATTATTTAAGGAGTAAAATACAGTGAACCCTAACTACTGCTATCTAAGGACTTTAACACGCCCATACTGGATACATGTCTAGCAAACACTAGTGGGCAAAGTCCTTTAGTCAACGAATCAGCTAACATGCCCTTAATCCTAATGTGCTCCACTTCAACGTCAAATACTTGACCTCTAAATACTTAGACCTCGTGATACTCTTGTTGTTGATACTGAACAACACTGCAACAAGATTATCACAATACAACCTTATGGGTCTAGCAATCGAATCTACCACAGACAATTCAAAATCAAGTTTTTGAGCCAAACCACTTGTGTAGCAGCTCTATAACATGCAACAAACTCTGCATGCATGGTCGAGGAAGTAACCAATGTCTGCTTGATACTCTTCCATGATACCGCACCATCTGCCAACATGAAAATGTATCCTGATGTGGACTTGCGATCATCTGGACACATAGCAAAATCGGCGTCCGTAGACCCTGTGAAGCTCAAATCGTTGACTTTCCTATATGTCAACGTATAATCCTTGGTACACTTTAGGTATCTCAACACCCGCTGACTGCATTCCAATGGCCTACACCTGAGTTAGCCAGATATCGACCTAGCAGCCTAACAACAAATGCAATGTCCGGTCTAGTGCATACTTGGGCATACATCAGGCTACCAATAGCACTAAAGTACGGAACATTCCTCATAACCTCTCTCTCAACCTCATTCTTTGGATACTGTGCCAAAGATAATCTCTCTCCATAAGAGATAAGTGCTACAATAGGTTTACACTCAGCCATATTAAACCTTTGTAGCACCCTCTCGATGTATGTGCTTTGCGAGAGGCTTAACGAGTATTAAGATCTATCCTGGTGAATCTGTATATCAAGGACAAAAGATGCTTCACCCAAATCCTTCATGTCAAAATGTTTGGTCAAAAGTTGCTTAACTTCATGCAAATGGATAAATCATTTGACAAGAGCAAGATATCATCGACATACAGAAGTATGAAGATGACCTTGCTCCCCCTGACCTTATAGTATAAGCATCTTTTAATTTTGTTCTCCACAAAGCCGAATGAGGTCAAAACTTCATCAAAATTTAGGTACCAATGTCTGGAAGTTTGCTTTAAACCATATATTGACTTGTTCAACTTGTATACTTTGTCAGTTGCATCTTGATCCTGAAATCCTTCAGGCTGCTCTATATAGACCTCCCCATAAAGGTCACCATTCAGGAAAGTGGTCTTCACATCCATCTGATGTAGCTCCATATCATAATGAGCTACCAATGTCATGATCACTCTAAATGCATCCTTCGAGGACACAGGAGAGAAGGTGATATTGAAGTCAACTTCTTCTCTCTGAGTGAACCCTCAGCAAGTAGACGCACCTTAAACCACTCAACTTGACCATGTGTGTCCTTCTTGGTCTTAAATAGCCACTTGCAACTAACAAGTCTGCAATGTTGAGGTAAATCAACTAGTTCCCATACCTTATTATACCTCATGGATTGTATCTCGTCCTTCATTGCTTCCCACCACATATCCTCATGGGGTCTAGAAACGGCCTCTGAAAAAGTAGTTGGATCCTTAACATGTCTAATATCATATTCTTGCTCACCCAGATAGACTATATATTCTGATGAGATAGCAGGTCTCCTCTCTGTAGTGGATCTGCGTAATTGCACAGGCTCCTGTACGTCAGAAACCTCCTCCTAAATAGGCATAGGTTCTTGTGCCTGCATGGGCACAGTATTGGGGCCCACATCCACTGGAGCTGACTATATGAGAGGCTGATACAACACGATTGTAGTATCAGTCCTGCTAACTTCTGGAGGATGTAAGGATCCTCCCTCATCATAGACATCATATTCTAAGAACTTCACTGTCTGCGATTCCATAATTTTGGCCCCTCCTTCTCTACAGTAAAATCTGTAGCCCTTAGAGTGGTTAGGATAACCCACTAAATAGCAACGACTCGAACGAGATTACAACTTACTCTCATTAGGATTATACAACCTCACCTCATCAGGGCAACCCCACATACGAATGTGTGCAAGGCTTGGCTTCCAACCCTTCTAGAGTTCACTAACTTGCTTGAGACTCTGTTCAAGATATATAATGTCGTCTTGATGGCTTCACCCTATAAGTACTCGGGTAGGTTAGTCTTGCTCTGACATGACCTAATCATGTCCTTTAGGATGCGATTGTGCTTTTTGGCCACACCATTTTGCTCAGGACTACCTAGCATAGTCAATTGAGCCACTATTCCAACTAATTCCAAATACCTAGCAAACGGACTCTTTTCCTATCTTGCAACCCTATGTCTGCCATAGTATTCCCCTCCTCTATCAGATCTGACAATCTTTATTGATCTTCTCAATTGGTTCTCAGCTTCAGTCTTGAAGATCTTGAATTTATCAAGAACTTCTGACTTCTCTTTAAGCAAGAACACATAACCATATCGAGAATAATCATCTATAAATGTCAGGAAGTATCTCTCATTGCATAACGTGCCCATATAGGGACCACTAACATCCGTATGTATGAGGTCTAATAAGCCTGAAGCATGAGTTGTCTTTATCTTGGTCAACTTGCCCCTACAACAATCGACACATGTCTCCAAATCACTGAAGTCCAGAGTTAGGAGAATGTTATCCTTTATCAATCTCTCAACCCTCTCCCTAGAAATTTGGTCAAGGCGTTTATGCTACAATATGTACAATGTATCCTTTATGGAAGTCTTCTTTCGAGTAACAGGTTCGGCATCATACGAAGAGGTGTACATCTCATTAGGAGTAAGACACATACTATATAATCTGTAGGATAAGAAGGCTGTACCGATATGTCTTGTCGTCCTCATCATCATCATCATCACCCAGTCTAAAATTTCGCAATGAAGCGGAGTCTGGGGAGATCCTATAGTACACAACCTTACCCCTACACAGTAGAGAGGCTGTTTCTAATGGACCCACATGCAAATGAGACAATATACTAATGATGCAGGTTACAGAAAAATCAACAGAAAATAAATGAAAAAAACAAGGGATGGGGAATGGGGAATACCTGAAGGGTGTCAGGTTGTGCGAGTTGAAAAGGCTACCAAATCCAATCCCTCCTTGTCTCGCAGTAGGTAAGGTGGCCATCCTCAGAACCCCTAACTAGGTGACCCCATAGTGTCCCTCTGCACCTGTCTTGTAAACTAAACAACGTGCCCCTGCGGCTCCTAGGAACTACTATACTGCTTTTGAATATCTGGTACGGTTAATCTGTTACACGGTTAATCCTTTACCCTTATTCGGTCCCTCCAAACTTTTCTATAACTAGCCACTACCTCATTTAGTGCCAACTTTGACATATCCTCTTTGATTACTTCCCGCCAGT
>JANZXP010000007.1:22688965-22699318 GCA_027576715.1 Erythroxylum flavicans | reverse complement strand
GTTAAGGTATGATCTTTGTTGATATGTTATATCAGACATGATTGATTCTTTCCTAGTATGATTTGACTGATCCCTCTTTAAGTGCATGGCATTATTTTTAGCACAACATTGGATATTAAGTTGAGATTTTTTTTCTTTTTTTAAGGATTATAAGATTTTGTTGCCTTATATTCCTACTTCTTTCTTACTCATCACCATCATCATCATCATCGCTCAATCCGAAATCTCGCAATGAAGTGGAGTTTGGGGAGGTCCTGTAATATGCAGTCGTACCCTTACACAGTAAAGAGGCTGCATCCGGTGAACGCACATGCAAATGAAACAATATACGAATGATACAAGTTACAGAAAAATCAATAAAAAATAAATAAATAATACCTGAAGGGGGTCAGGATGCACGAGTCGAAAAGGCTATCAAATCCAATCCCTCCTTGTCTCGCAATAGGTAAGGTGGCCATCCTTAGAACCCCTAACGGGGTGACCCCTTAGTGACCCTATGCACCTGTCTTGTAAACTGAACAATGTGCCCCAGCATCTCCTAGGAACTACTGTACTGCTTTTAAACATCTGGTACAGTTAATCTGTTACACGGTTAATCCTTTACCCTAATTCGGTCCTTCTAAACTTTTCTATAACTAACCACTACCTCATTTAGTGCCAACTTTGACATATCCTCTTTGATTACTTCCGGCTAGTTCTTGTAAAGCCTCTCTCTTCTCCTCTTACAATCATTAAGAGTTACTCCCTCTCAGCTTTGTACCGGAGCGTCAGTCAGCCTCCTACGCACATGCCCATACCCCCTAAGTCTAGTCTCTCTCAACATGTCTGCTAAGCTGGCTACCTGTAGTCGATCTCTCACCTCGTGGTTTCGAACCTTATCTCTCCTGGTAATGTTACACATCTACCGAAGCATACAAATTTCTACTACCAACAACTGTCTTATATGTCTACGCTTGGCAGTCAACACTCTGCCTCGTATAACATGGTGGGACGAATCACTATTATATAAAACTTTCTCTTGAGTTTTAAAGGAGTCTTCTTGTCACACAGAACCCCTGATGCACTCCTCCATTTGGCCCAACTTGATCTAATACGCTGGACTAAATCGGCATCTATATTACCACCACTCTAGATGACAGACCCGAGATACTTAAAACTCGTCCGCTGTGGTATGACGTTGGCCCCAATTGCTACCGCCCCCTCATTCTCCAACTGGTCCCTAGAGAAGTTGCATGCTACATACTCCGTCTTAGACCTGCTCATTTTAAAACCTTTCGACTCTAATGCGTCTCGCCAACAGTCCAGCTTGGCATTGACCCCGTCCTTAGTCTCTTCCACTAGGACAATATCATCCGCAAATAACATACACCAAGGTACTTCTCCTTGGATATGCTTGGTAATTTCATCTAACACTAAAGTGAACAACAAAGGACTCAGCGCAGAACCTTGGTGGAGACCAGCACTGATAGAAAATGCTTCCGTGTCCCCTCCTATCATCTTTACGCTAGTCAACGCTCCGTTATACATTTACAATTGCATTATCAAATACAAAACGATAACTTTCCTTATCCAAAACTGATACAGAAATAAGATTCTGTCTAAAAGATAGTATATAAAATGTATCTCGTAGATTCAAAATAAACCCCGTATCTAGGTTTAATCCTATATCTCCTACATATAAAACATCCACCTTCTCGTTGTTCTCGACCATCAACTTCTGCTCTCCTTTAGTCAGAATTCTTCTGGATATGAACCCCTGCATCGTGGAAGCAACATGGTTAGAAGCTCCACTATCTAACCACTAAGAACTTGATGTGGTTATAGCCACATTAGATTCATGAATCATAAAGGCCAAGGAGTTACCTGACATATCTTGTTTGACCTTCCAAAGCTTGCACTTCTGGTAGTCAAACTTCCTGTGCCCCTTCTTCTTACAGAAGAAGCATCTCATACTCTTAAGATCAAGTGGGCCGCTAGCAATGCTCGACTACCCACTCTGAATCTAAGGAGAGGGTTTGGGTGTCTTACCCTTACCCTTGCCTTTAGGTTGCTAGGGTCTAGCCTTCCCCTTGCCCTTCGCGGCTGCAAACATAACTGAATTAGGAGAGCTCTTGATCCATTCCTCTGCTGCAACACACTGGGAAATCAAGGCATTGATGTCACAGGTCTCATCTTGTGAGATGTAGGATGTGACCAACATCTCAAACTCCTGTGGAAGAGTGTTTAGTACCTAATGCACTATCAAGTCGTCAGGGATCGGTATATTAAGTGCCTTCAGCCTGCTCTGAAGGTGCATCATCCGAATGATATACTTTTGCATGCCTCCCTCTTAATGTACCTTATAGAGAAAAGCTCCTAGATCAGGGCGCTCTTTTCAGCATTAGAAGAGATTTTGTATCTCTGGGAGATGTTGTCCATGAACTCTCTTGCTACTGTCATCTCCGCAAGTCTGCTCAACAGGTGATCTGGTATTGACCTCCTGATGGTCAAATAGCATAGCCTATTTGACCTTTCCCAGGTCGCCATAGTTGCTTTGTTAACTTTTGAACTGACATCTATAAGTGAAGGAGGTCGTTCAATATGCATGGCCATGCTGATGTCCGCAATCTCCATTGTGAACTCCATGTCCTTCTTCCACTTCTTGAAGTTGAAACCATTCAAGGTTTCAATAGTGACAACATTGTTGTTGACTGAAAAACAGAAAAGACAATGTCAAAATCAGTATAAATGCAAGATAACAACGATACTTTAAATCATTAAATAGTATCTCTACTGAAAATGCGGTCACACATATTATGAAAAACCTGTGAGTTGAATACATAATATATGTAACTAGACCTCCATACATAAAAGCGATCAGAGTACAAACTATTAACTCTTATGACACTACCACCTGTGGGTGAATAGATCATTTACGTAGAGGTCTTCCTCCATCTAATGCCTTTATGTACATCTTAAAATATCATATAAGGTCAACACCTGTGGGTAGAATAACCGAATATAAAACCAGAGATATCCCCAAACATACAAGCGGTACAATCCAAATATTGACTCGAAAGGCTACTGTGGTGACTATAATCTTATCACTACCCAAAAAGTATCAAAAGCATAAGGGATACAACTTTATGTCATCCTCACATTCTATACAGGCATAATGTATGTGAAAATTAATTATAAATGCAAAAACTAAATGCACAGTCTAATAATCACATACAAAAACTGAAAACATTATCTTTAAACTTTATTTGAGATTTTTAATTTAAAAAATTCTCAATAGAGTGTCCATCGTACTTTTTCGAATACCGAACCTACCATATGAGACATAAAACTTTAAGTGTCTTCTTTATGTGCAGTTCGAAGTACAAAAATGCACTCAAAATCAGCTTTAAAAAAGTTTTAAAAACTTTTCAGAATCCAATTACCAATGTAATAAATCCAGAAAAATTAGAAAATCACTTAAAAAAATTCTCAGACCTGAAAACTGACCCAAAAATACTCGGGATAGCTTTATGGGAATTTCTGAAATTTTTTCTTTTTTTGTTCACTGTTCACGTCTGTATAGTTGACGTCACGTGGATGACACGTCAACTGCGAGTGCAGCGGGCTGACGCACGCCAGATGTGTTTGGCACTTGCACATCAGACGTGGTCTACGCACAGATGCGCTGACATGTGCCTCATCGACCTATGCCATGTAGACGGACCGGATAGGCGGGTGCAACGCACGCGCTGGCGAGACGTGACGGCACAAAATTGGAGCATGCGTTGCATGCGCCATACACACCGCCCCAGCTCTACCACTATAGCGTCGTCAAGTGCATGCACAACGTCCAGTCATGCCTTTGACGCCGGAGCTAATTTTTGGCATCCTGGAGTCCCTTTTTCGCTCTGTTTGACTCGTTTTTGACCCGATTTTCATGGCTAGCCTTATGTATACCACTTCTACGTAATTATATACGTAAAAAAACTAAAAAATGAATCAAAAACAGAGAAAACCATATGAGATGAAAAACCGAAAAACCTTCATTTCCGACAATCAGATCACGTAACTGCTCTGATATCACGTGTAATACGTAGAGCAGACCTTATTACGTACCCAAGATCGGTCATAAAAGGATTAAAAAAAAAGAAAAGCGAAATACCTGATTTCGGTTCCATCCTGTGTTCTGAACTTGATTTCGGCTGCCAAACGAGCTCCAATCTCCCCGAGACCTTTGTAGAAAACATTCACCGGCACGTGATTTAGGTATTTCTGCAGTTTTCTCAAAACATGAGCCCTCCTAACATATCAGAGTTCTGAATGATCGTAAATGATATCTGAGCAAGTGCAGGAGATCATAACCTATTTATATAACTTTCAAATCGGGCTTTCCCATCACAAGGTTGATATGGACCAGTTTCACACTAAAAAAGACCCATTTTCTACCCAGACTTCGACCCATTAGTCTAGATCATTTATTGGGCCACTGTATTGTCCTTATCTGGATCAAATTATGTAATTTAACCAATAATATATTGAAAAACTAAAAATACAATTAATAATTGTCCATTATATGAAAAATTACAAAATTGCCCTTAAGGACAAAATTGTCTTACAGTATCAACTTAAGGCTCAAGAGTGATGTTTGTGTAGTGCCAGGAAGAGTTAAAGCTATGTCATTTTGTTATGAAAAAGTAGAGGAAGTAGGAATGCGAGAAGCAACGGAAGAATTAAATAAAAACGATGTTATATTTCACTAAAATCACCTTAACTATACTTACCATTTATAAACAAACTCTTGAGCACTTACCCTGTATCTAGAAGGGAAAGGATCTGTTTTGTAACCTATCTATGACAAATTAGAAACCAAAAACGTGTTTCTTTTTCTGTTCACTCAATTTCTCTGATTTTTCCCTTTATTTATGGAATTCTTCTTCTTCCCTACTTCACGATTCACTTGAAACTCCGTTTACCTAAAATTCTTATAACAACTTAGTATCAGAGCAATCGAATCTCGGCTCAACTATTATGACTGAGAGTATGAAAGGTACAGAGCGATGGAGGATTAAAGAAAATGTAAAATCGATGTTCCACTAGTTTATGCATAAGTTTAACACGCCCCCTTTGTTTCACTCGGGTTCAACTCTCATTCTTCCTCGTAGAAACCTTACTCCCTCAGTAGATATAGGAACAATGAACTAACATCAGCTGGGAGAGAAAATATAGGTAGTATTGCTAAACATTCATCTAAGAAAGAAGATTACACCGTACGAGATTTAATAATGTTAAAGAAAATGCCCGTGGATCGGATACCGGTTAAATTTAGTAGCCCGAAAAATAGTAACTAAAATAAAAAGAGACAAAAGAAAATGAGATAGGACACAAAAATTTACGTGGTTCGGTCAATGTTACCTACGTCTACGGTCGAAAAGTAAGCAATTTTACTAATATGTAGAGAATGTATACAAGTATAAAGGCTGGAACAAAAGGCTTTCAAAACTCATAAGTATACGAAAATAATTGAAGAGAGGATGAGAGGATTTTTAGGAAGGAGTGGTGTGTTCTTAAGCCTGCAACCATCCCTTCTATTTATAGCTAAAGTCCCTAAGCATCTGTCCAAAAAATTCTTCAATCTGTGCGCAATCATCGCTCACCAAAAACCACGCTTGAAGATCTTGAAGATTTTAGCCTAAAATGGCTAAAAAATACAAAGTCTAAAAGGTGCATCTATTTTTGACTTAGAGAGGCCAAAAAACATGCAACCAATAGCCACCCAATTTTTACATATTGGAGAGGCCAAGGCATGTACATGCAACAAATAAGAATGAATTCTTGATACCTGAGGGAGCGGGATGATTCCATAGGTGTGAATAATTTTTCACACTAGACCATATTCCTGACAACCTTAGAGTTGGGATTACAGCAATACATTTGGAAGGCCAAGTTTAAGAATGATACCCGTTAGTTTTGAAAAATAGAAATCAATAGGAACAGATGTAGCTACTCTCAACCAAAGGTTTGATGAAGAAATAGTTGGTGATATGAAGGATTCGAAATAAGAGAGTTGAGTTTAAGAGAATTACATCTATTTTGACAAATATTCTAATAACTTAGAGGATTATCTGACATGTTTCCTTTTAAAAGGACTTGAACAAGTATTGGAGCTTAAGTTTAAGTTGTTTGATCCTCAGAGCCTCCAATAGGCATATGTAAGGCAAGGAAACAAGAAGTTGCAGCCGCATCCAATGCTTAATTGCATCACTTCAAAAGGGGTACTTAACCCTTTCTTAATATTGGAGGCATGGGCATGGGAGGTATGAAATGGGCTCCGATACAAGCAGCACTTAAATCTAAAACTAACCTGGAGAGTGAGATTTCACTTAATCCCAAAAAAGGCTTTTAGGACCACTGCTTTGAATTTGTACTAGTATTTATCATATAGACCATAAGTATCAAATTTCTTTATATTATACTGGATTGAAGTACCATGTTATACTAAAAAATTTCGAGTTATATTGGCCATATTAGTTATTGCCAATTGATACTCTGTAATACCAAAAAAGATTGAAAGGATTAAATTAAAAATGTATTTTATTTTAAAATATTTTAAAAAATAAAAAATATTTTCAAAATATTTATTATGTTTCAATTTTATTTTAGGTTAATTTAATAAATAGAATCATTGAATCAATTTTTGAACTATTTCTAAATTTTAATTATAATATAGAACTAAATTTTAATAGGTAACTAAACTTTTATATAATTAAAAATAGTTTTGTGTTTATTGACTACTCTCATCCTTTAAATATTTTTATATTGTATAATTTCTTTTTTACAATATTTCTGAATATTTATTTTTTTAGTTTTTAGCATAAGCATGTTGGTTAAATTTATTTTATATTATATATATTATTTTAATTATTATTTCAAAAAGGTGCTTATATCTGCACCAATTTTAGCGTTGACTGATTTTGTAAAACCTTTCACGATGGAAGCTGATGCAAATGAGGAAAGTATATGGATAGTCCTTTAATAAAAACATTGCATTTCTAAGTAAGACACTAACAACAAAATATTTAGGGCTTTTCACATATAAGAGGAAGTTCTTAGTGGTCATCAAAGTTGTCAAATAATAATATCATTATTTAAATGGGAGATCATTCAGGATATAAACAAACTATCAAAGCCTAAATTGTCTACTAGAGCCAAGTGTTACCACTCTATTTCAATAAACATAGCTGCCTAAGCTATGGATATTGAAGTTGGTGTTTTATCTCAAATAACAATACTTAACTCTTAACCTTAACAATATTGTAGGATTATTCCAATTTACTTAAACAAGGTTGAGAAGAAGATGCTATTATTCAATATTTAATCAAGAAGTTAGAAACCAAGGAATTATGTTAAGGTATATATGAATGGAGATGGGAGTTACTAAGGTGAACAGGCAGATTAGTGGTTGGTTTTAGCAAACATTTAAGAGATAAATCAATATTTATGGCCTATGATATTCCTTAAGGTGGTTATTCAGGAGTTACGACAACAATTAAAAAGGTATATAAATCATGTCTTGTTTTAATGGAAGAGTTTGAATAAAGATATCAAAAACTTTGTCTAAGGAATGCTTAACATTTCAAAGAGCAAACATGACCATGTTGCATACTTTGGGCTACTATAACCTCTATTAATACTTAAATTATATTGTAGGGAAATTAACATGAATTTTATATTACTTTCATCTAAAGGCAAATTAGTGATCTTTGTAATGGTAGATAGACTTAGTAAATACTATCATTTTATTGCCATCAAATGTTCATATATAGCTCCAAAAATTGCACATGTTCTATCGATCATATTTTTAAGTTTTATGGAATGTCAAAAGTTATTGTGAGTAATCGAAATTCTCTATTTTTAAACGCCTTTTAGCAATAAACATTCAAGTTGCAAGGATCAATTTAAGATTCTACACCATTTATTAACCATAATTTGATGGACAAATTGGAGCCATTAATAAGATCCTATATGAGATATATCTATAATGTCAATTCAAAGAAATAGTTAGATTGGATTTTCATAGTACAATAGTGGTACAACACTACCTATCATATAGCCACTGATTCAACTCCCATTGAGGTTCTCTATAACTACCATCCTTCTATATATGTTCTTTATTTTGTTGAACTGCAAGATCTTAAAGTTGAACCTATCAATGAAAGATAGGGAGGTAGCTCTTTTGGTTGCAAAATTCCATCATCAAAAGGCACAACATCAAATGGAACAATAACAAAATAGAAAGTGGTCAGATAGAAAATTCAAGTCGAATCAATAAGTGTCTTTAATTTCCAACGTTATAACCAACACTTAGTATAAAAGAGAGTTCATCACAAACTTTTTTCATTATATTATAAACCCTATCATATTATAGAAAACATTAGAAAGGCTACATATAAGCTTCAATTGATGGTATAATCCTTAATTCATCCCATATTTTAAGTCTCACAACTCATAAAAGTATGTTTACGAACTTGAACCTTTATTTATGGAATTGTCAACACTACTCAAAATTGTAGATCAAGCTCCAATGATTACACTAGAACGAAGAATGATTAGATGTCATAATAAATCAATCACACAAATATTAGTACAATGGTCAGATGGTTCTGCAGAAAGAGTAACTTAAGAAACACTATTTATGTTGGGAATTCACGAGTGAAGTAACCCCACATCAAAAAGAGGCATCAGGATCAAATGAATTATATACAAAGACAAAATTTATAACTCATTGCTTTAAAGTTTTGGGTTAAGATATGATGTCCTGATTATATATGGGCTCACTTGGATCCAATTCAATTTCTTTTTGGGCCCTCTCAAAACACTTTAATGATATCCAAGCTAAGTTGATAAAGTCCAAAGAATAGAGATTTCATGGATTTATGATTTGACTCAAGTGGCCACTGAAGAGGAAGACAATGTTATGAGAAAAAAAAAAGAGGAAGAAGGAACACAGGAAACAAAGAAGAAATAAATAAAAACGAGATAGTTAAATTTCACTAAAATTACCTTAATTATATGCACTAGTTCACTTGTGTGGCCGGTTAACAAACTTTTGAACACGTTTCATGTATCTAAAAAAGAAAGGATGTGTTTGTAGCTGTTGCAACGAACTTATGATTAGAAATAAAAAACGTCTCTCGTTTATTTCATTTTTCTCTTAGTATACTTCTGAAATTCTTCTTCTTCCCGACCTCAATTCACTTAAAATTCTTCTTTTACTCATTTTTTGGCAACACATGAGCAACTGAAGCTAATGGGGTTTAGTGCAAGTCGGTGTTAATTCAGAGAGCAGGAGGAAATGTGTGATGAAGCTTCTAATAAACTAAGATTTGCAACGTCCATCTAGGATAATCATAAAGAATGCAGAGAAGGTTATGGGGAAGAGCATTCATGTCTGATAAAGCAAGGCTTTCCAAGTGGGCTATGTTGCCTTTCCAAGAAACTGGGTAGCTTGTTCTATCTATGGCCAGAATTCTGTCACGCAAGCCTTTGTAATCTTGATAATAAACATTCAAGTTTCATCAGCAATCATAAGTAGATAATGAACAACATTCTTCCACTAAGGTTGCTCTTTCCAATTCCAAGCTTTTCTTTTGGAAACTTCTGCTGTTATGTTGACTATAAGTCGTAACATGATACGGTATGAACCTATAACCTTGCAAGCTTCATGTCTTTAATAGCAGGATGGACCTATTAACACAATTTGTTTTCCTCCTACAAACTGTATCACCGTAAAGTTTTTGATTTTCTAACACCATCAGCAGAAGAACTAGAGATTACGAGATACACAAGTTCTTGAACTTAACTCGAAATATGAAGTTACAACAGCATCTCGGTTATCCAGTCTCAATGACAAACTAGTGTAGCTTCGGAGGTGGTTTGCACGACTATGGACAACCAATATTGTTGCTGTGGAAATCATCCAAGTTGGTTCTTTTAAAAAAAGTTGAGAAAATGTACTAATGCAAGAAGTTCAAAATACTAGTAATATGATTACTGTTCAAACCAAAAAGGATAAGAACTCTGTAAGAGTTCAAGGTTCTGATGGTGAAACCAATAAAGGGAGAGAGGTCCTACGTTAGTGTACCACAGGTGAATTTATTAGAACAACTAAATGGCTGATAATGGTGGGAGTATAGAGTAGACATCAATGTTTTAAAAACCAGATCGGTAATTGAACCGGAGAAGTAACTGATTCAAGGGTCAATGGTTCAACCGGAATTCAACCGTGATCGAACCGGTGATTAATAAATATATAAAATTTTATTTTATATATTATATATATAAGATAATTTTTAAACATACTTTTTAATTATTTAT
>JANZXP010000007.1:22668189-22688865 GCA_027576715.1 Erythroxylum flavicans | reverse complement strand
TTTTAAAAGTTTTGATTTTTAAAGGAAAACTCTTCATTTTAAATGAACCGGCCGGTTTTTTTTCACCGGTTCAACAGTTTTTACCGGTCCGACCGTAAAATGAACGGGTCAATCACTCACAAAAAATAAGGGCTAAATCAGACCATCTTATGCTCCAATTCACCGGTTTACCGGTCTAACCGGCCGGTTCGGTCCTGTTTTTAAAACACTGGTAGACATACCCACCTTACGCACCGGTAACCTTTTAAGTGGAATACTCAACTACGAATTATTTGTACATCCAAAAAACAGCGATGAAGAATTTCAGCAATATGATTGAACTAGAATTTAGAGCTGTGTTATCTAGTGCCAAATTAACAGAAAGTGGGGAGCATGGGACGACCAATTAAAACAGTACTTTCTTTAGCCATGATGTAACAGCAATGAGCAACAGAAAGCACAAGGCTTGTGGTCAAGGACGATTCTACAGATAGAAGAAAACAGGCAAACCCTCGGTCCTTCAGAAGCAATTACAAAACTTTATAAAGCTTAATGAATAGGAAATGCAATTTTGCCATCTAATCTATTGCTGTTCTGCTGTTCAGAAGGCTGCTAACGTACACCCAGTTCATGGTGTTCTTCAGCGCCCTGTTTTTTCCACATGCAACCTATGGCGAAGCTCGTTATCTATTTATATCAACACAGGCAGCATTCAATATAATTCTTACCTTCCATGATATAAGTGTTAGTTTCATACGAGTTCAGATACCGCAGTGCGGCAGAAAGTTCTTGCAGAAACAGAAATGTCAAAGAGATATCATAATAGCAGCCTAGATCAATTTGAAAAATTAAAGGGCAAAAGTTAGCTATTCATTTGAAAAATACATGCCGTACACTCAGAAACTTAAGCCTGTGTGGTCAAGAATTTGCTGTGATTGCTACTTCTTTATCTTTCAAAGATACAGACAAAAGTACGCCTAAATAGTAAACCTTTCACATCAATGCAGAAACAGCTGGATGAATTTTCAATCAAACGAAAAGAATGATAACAACAAATGTTTCCCGTTGTCCCCTTTCCAGGCGAGCACCAAAATTCTTCTGTTGCATAATTGCATCTACAAGACCCCTAAACGCAAACAGAAAAATTTTCAGCTGAGAGGAAGCTAAACAAATTACAAAAAATAGTCAGGAGTTCTGCGTGTGGCATCAGGCTCTATCTGACGAGGTGCTGGGTCAAATTGAATGAAGTTCTGCTCCATATTCTCCCCAACCTCAAGTATTGCAGCCATATTCCCACATCGATAGCAGTAATTTGGTGCACTGAACACTGTGACAACATTCTTCTCCTGTAAGATCAGTAGGATATTAGAAATAGTACTGGAACTTCCCATCCAAGACCAAAATTTTCTTCACTTGAACCCACAAACCTGGGACCAATTGTATCCTTCCATGACAAGCTGGTGTGCTCTAGAAACAAGAGAAAGCCCGTTTGTGTGGTTGAACTGTGAAGAGATATCCTGTCCAAAGGTGTACCCAGCTCCACGAGGAGAAATTCCCCACCCACATCGGTCATCCGGATCAGACCACAGGAGATCACACATTGGACCTTCATGAGGAACCTAATAACCACAGAATAACAAATAGCTGCCACTTACAAAGACACAAATATAGATTGCCTGTTTATTTCTTAAAACAGCCAGAAGTCATCTACATCACAATGTCAACTACATCAGCTAGTCAACCAACTCATTCAAATAAATATAGAAAATAAGAAACTATATCAAAATGCTTGCCCAAATATACTAGCATTTATGGTATAATATGTTCTTTAGCATACTCGTATTCATTCAAAGGTAACATCAAACTAAAAGATTCTCATAGATACAAAATAATTTATTTGGACACAGTACAACATTGGCTCAAGCAACTTGCTTACAAATGGAACTGCAATACAACAGGATAAATGCAGGCATACCTCCTGTATACGGTCCAGGGCACGAATATTATCTAATGTGTCCAAAGATGGAGAGAGACCACCATGCAAGCAGAAGATCTGTAATGAAATAATTAAAGGTGATTAGATGAGACCTTGCAGATCATTGAAAGTAATATCATGTAGGTAATCATGCTAAGGCAGTGCTAAAGAATTAAAACCTGACTCTCGATCAAAGCTGTGAGAGGTAAATAATCAAAGAGGTCGGTGAAATATTTCCATATGTTTGCATTTCCATATTTCCTCAAACATTCATCATAAAATCCATACCTGAAAAGAAATTAAGCCGTTGAAAATAGCAACAGTAATGAAATATGACCAGATACCACAAAAACAAAGTACAAGAACATAAGATTGTATCTTACGTCCCATTTTTCCTATCTAATATATTCTTTCGAAGGATCCAGAGTTGGAATCATTGCAGCTATTCATTATTTATAACAGAAGAAGAAAGTTCAGTTTGCTCTTTCCTACAACACTTATATTCAGTTCTGCATATGATTGAAATGAGAGTTCTTACACTTGAGTTATCTGACGACTCTCATGATTTCCTCTTAGAATTGTAATCCTATCTCTATATCGAACTTTGAGTGCCACCAAAAGAGTGACTGTTTCCACTGAGTAATATCCTCGATCTGCAAAATGCTCCATAAGGGTAAAAATGTATATAGCATTACTCTGATGCCTAGGAATAAAATAGAATTGAAGACAGAGGCAAACAATTTTACTTTACAAGCAGGATCCACAAAGGGACGTTTGAATCAGATAAAATATTATCATCCAAACTGAATATTCAAAGAAAGATGTACAGAATTACAGTGACATGGCAAGTTTACAAATCTACAAATGTTTACCAAGTCTCAATCATCTATTTTCAGCCAATCTACTTCAATTTAAAAGCATCACTGACAGATTACCGTTTTAATGCTGGTAGCTCCAATACAATATCTATATAAACACCCGCCTTCAGGTTATATGCAACAAGTTCAGACTTAACACTCGCATTCCTACCATGCCAAAGGTTCAAATTTTTTAAATTAACTTGACGTTCTGCATCTATAGAAACACCAAATTCTATCATTACCTAGTCCCAAGTCATAGTACCGTAGGTGGCAACGCCGTGTTTTGCAAACGCCTTATAGAGACAAATTGTGATCAAAGCAGATCATTTTGTGCATGCAACGCAGTACACTTGTGGGTGCACACAAATGAATATAGAGAACAAGCCATCTCCACAGTTTTAATAACTCGTTTAAATGCCATAAAAATAATTCCCAATGACAGATCTTCAAAATTGAAGCTCTCAGGCTTGCAATCTGAAATCTTATATAAAGCTCAGAACTGAGTTACATAAAAAATCGCTTTTTTCTCATTTCGAATTCACAACAAGAAATTCACAGGCAACCGACCTACGTAATCGCCCATGAAGAGGTAGTTGGTGTCTGGTATGCCGCCGCCGATACGAAAAAGCTCGACGAGATCGTGAAACTGGCCATGAATATCGCCGCAAACGGTGACAGGACACTTCACCGGCTGGACATTCCATTCCTCCACAAGGATCGCTCTCGCCTGCTCGCACAAGGTCTTCACTTCCGCTTCCGGCAATGGCTTGCACTGCATCAGATGCTCGATCTGACGGTCCAGATCGCCGTGAGACGGCATAGTTCCGGTGTCTTCTCTCCTCTTCCCCTTGCCAATTCACAAGTTTGATTCAATTGGTGATTGATGGGCAGTTTAGCTCATGGTACAGATTCCAAATTAGGGTTTTTTAAAAGGGAGAAACATAGAAAAGAAAGGGAAAGAGTGGCGGTGTTAGTTATGTATTGTCATTTCTTGGGCAGAAGATTGGCATAATTTTGAAAATGTTCACTTTTAGCTCTGATTTTTGCTTTATTTATATTTTGTACCCGTTATTTTGTATTTCCTTACAACGTAGCCCCAATTCGGTACGGACGGATTTATAGGGAATGAGTAAATAAGAATAGACTCAAAATTAAGATTAAAATTGTAAATTGAATTCTAAGTTCTAAATAATGTTTTGAGCGTTTAATTTCAATTTCAACATTTTTAAAATATCATGTGAATTTAAAAAAAACTTAAAAATTATTAATAATTTACAATTAATTTAATTGTTTTGTTATTTTAATTTTTGAGTTAAGTTATTAAGTAAAATAACTAAAATTCATAATTAGGAAACCCTATTAGTGAAACGAAACGAAAATCCCAAAATTAATTCTCTCTCCTCCCCTCTCTATCGTACTAGCTTCCTCTTGTTTTTGTAGCGCACCAACTTCCAATTTCCTCTTGTTTATCTCTCCCACTGGCTTCCTCTTGTTTCTCTCTTACATCGACTTCCTTTGGTTTCTCTCTCGCACCATCTCCCTTTTATTTCTATCTCGTACGAACTTCCTTTGGTTTCTCTCTCGCATAGGCTCTCTTATTTCTCTTTCACACATCTCGCAACAGCTGCTGTCACATTTGATGGTCAACTTGTCATTAGGTAAAAGTTATTTATTACAAAAAAGTTGCTTTAAGTTCTTTAGTTTCTTGATAGAAATTCATAATCTAGACTGGAAATTTTTGGTTATTATTTATAGTAGGTCCATATTTTTAGCAGCATTTATGATTATGTACCATTTATTTATTAAATCGAAGAAGATATTGTTGTACTTATCATTTCTGTTTCTAAGAAATATACTTCAATCTTCAAGAATCAATATTCTCTTATACATGGGACCGAAGATTTAAATTTTATACTGTACCAGCAAAAAGTATCCTACAGGTGAAAAAATGATACAAAATCTTCTATTTCGGTATCAGTCTTGGGTACTAGCCAGTACCAAAAGTTTTGCCTAGTACTGGCCGATACCAGCTGGTATTTTAGTACTGGTCGGTACTGTGAATATTGACTATTTGAGGGACTAAACTGTAAATTTTTTTTAACAAAACTACCCCCTCCCCCACACCTCTCATTCTCGGTTTCCTCACCAAAAAAATTTCTGTCTCTCTCTCAACGTTGTTGCTCGTCGCTCCTCATCTCTCCCTCTCCACCACGTCTCCTCTGCCTGCTGCTCTCCCTTCAGCCGCACTTATTCCCTGCTCAGTTGCTTTCCTCCACTAGTCCACCATTGCTGCCTCTACCAGCTGAAAGTAAAACCAGATTTTTCAAATTTAGTTTCACACTCAACCTGACCCACTGAACCAAATTGAAATTGTGATCTTTTTTGTGTGTTTTCAATTGCTTTTTTTGTACTCCTGAATTACATTTGAATGGTGTTTTGTTTGTGTTGTGTAATATTGAATTTGTGAATGGTTTGAAAGTTGGAAAATATTGAAATTGTGAATGGTTGTGTTGTGTTGGAATTGTGAATGATTGTGTTCAATGTGTTGTATTAGAATTGTTGGAGTTGAGATTTGAGAAATTTGAGTTTTAATTTTAAAGGTGAAAAATATTTGATGATGGTTAAATCCAACTGCAATATAAGTAATTTCTTAATCTAATAAAATAAAATGCAAAAATTTTCTTCATATGATAATGTTAATCAATTAATGTGATGAAACTAGTAAAGAACAACTAAACATATTTAACCAAATTAGTTATTGGATCTGCAATTAGAGGTGATAAATAATTTGTTTCTTGTAAATATTGTATCGATTCATAATTCATAACCTGCCTTTTCCACTATGCCAAGATTTGTAGAACTTGCACTAGAAAAAGTTAGTCAATATCCTAAAGTAATGTATTTAGACTATACTACACAAACTTCATTCAATTTATATTACTACAATTGAATCAAACTAAAAGGTGAAAGCTTACTTATATCAATATTCATCAAAATTACACCTTAAGGTTAACGTCCTAATGTTTCTTTTAATTTGTTTGAATATTTTGATCTGTTTTTATGTCCAATGAACATGTTTATTTTTTATCATATCATATAATAGTTTACATAATATATTTCATAATATAGGTTAGGCTTCCTAAAAGTTTTTGAAATCATTTTCTGTCTATAAAATGAACAAGAAATTTGCTCTTGAATTTGAAAGTTGCTTTCATAATTGTTAATATAACTTGTTGAATATAGCGTCCTAAAATCCATTGCTTTTGTGGAAAAAGGTTATAGTTTGATTTTTGATACTATTAGACCATTGTTTTTGATAATGTAAGTGAATGCCTTAATATGTTAATAATGTTGTTTCGTCGAAGATGAAAAGCCAGAATATCATCTATATAAACTAATGTCATATTTAAGTCATACATAATGAAGCCAAAAGAAAATCCTTTATTTATTAAGTTAAATTCACTTCATGTGTGTAATTTTTTATATTTGTCTTCAAATATATTCAAGTTGATGACTATTAAGTGTATTGGGTTATTATATATGTTGAATACTTCAAAAATATTTTAAATGCTTTTTATTGTTTTTAATTTTATATTTGTATAATAATTATCTTTTTTCATATTAATTGTGGTTATTATTTATATGTGAAATATCTTAAAATTAATGTTAATAAAAATAAATAAATTGTTATCATTTTACATTTTTATTATTATAATTTTTGGAGAGATGGTTGATGTAAAATTATAAAGTATACAGTACAATATACTAATGAACTATTTTGTAATTTTTAAAAAATTTAGGGACTATTTCATAAATTAAAAAAATTACCTGAAACGGTACCTGATATTAACGAGTACCGATACAGTACCGTACCAGAACCCAATCCGGTACCTGGGCTGATACGGTATTTATAACATTAGTTGGGACTAAATTAGGAGAAAAAGATGCATTGCTTCCTTTATTATAGCTCCAATCAGATGATCCTTTCATTGATTATAACAAGAGATAAAGGACAAAACAAGTAAGGTTAGCGAATTATTATGTCCATTGCCTGAAATGTTATGTAGCAGTACTGACTTTGGTCTTTATATATTGGATTACAAGATAATTGAGACGAAATTGTATTTGGTGTGTAATATTTCCTTTGTACTAAGCTCTAGTAAGCTCGTTAGATTAGGCCTATTAGAAAAAGAACAAAGTTGCATATCCTATGATATTATTCTCATATGTTGATTTATCTATATTACATTAACTTACTGAGGTATTTAATATTATGTTTGGAAAGATTATACACAAGGTTATTACTTGAAATAGTAACTATCTGAATTGCTTTTGCTATGATCAGTTGTACAGTTTATTAATGTTAGATTGCAGTGATAATTTCTAAAGTTACTAACTCTATATCTTTTATTAATACAATATTAAATTCAAATAATGATAATGTGATTTGTTATTATAGGTTAAATATCCCGTTAAGAACTTTATGGAGTGATCATAACCCAAGGAGGAGATTTAATGAATACTCCAAATATCTGATAAGTTTTTATTTTTAATAAGGTTAAAATGTTGATATGTGTAATGTTTATCTTGTTAATTACTTTTTGTTTCAGGTTGAAAGATGTAAATTTTTTTCTAGTGGTACAATGAGAAATTTATCGAGAGGGCTATTAAATTGATTTATAAATTAAGTATATATGTAAAGAAAGAGTTTCAAATAACCATAGTCGAAACAAGTACAACAAAAGAGATTGAAGAGCAGATAAAGCTAATGAAGCAAGACATTAATTTGCAAATAAAAGACAAAAAATAATTGAAATTTATTTTAGTGATTATTGTAATATGATTTATTTTGTTTATGGTGGATGTCATTTTTAAAAATGTTATGGAAAAATGACACTACATTGCAATGTTTTGTTTTAAAGTTTAATTCTAATGAATGTAATGATTGTGTACTAGAACATCTATTGAAATACAATTTGTAATTACATATTAAACGTAATGATTAATCATAATTTCTCATTTGATATGTGTAAAATAAGCTATTTTTATTCAATTGTCAAACTTAAATAAATCAATTCAATGGAATATTTTTTAGTAAATATACAATTATTAAGAAATGTACAAATTAATAAAAAATTCCTTTCCTTATAATTATTTGAATAATAAATATTTGGATGTTTCTTATAAAAATCGTTAAGATAACAATCCTTAATGTGGCAATTTTAGTTAATTGTATAAGGATTTTTTAATAATTTAAATTATTCTAAAAAGAAACTCCTATAAATATAAATTATAAATAAAAAATATATGAATTCTAATTTTAGGACAACAAAGGATTTATGGAAATATTTTATTTTATTAATCGTTATGGTTTTATAACCTAACTAAGTATTGATCACCACATGCCCTATAAAAATTTTTAGTTATGTCTGCCTAGTTTATAATCCTTAAGTCACAATACTTAAATAAAATTATAAATATAAAAAATGAAATAATATAATCTATAACTAAGAGATTGAGTACAATATAACATAAGTAACATAAGTATAAATGTATTTTATTCAAACTGTTAAAAATATCTTATTTTATATAACTTTTTTACATTTCATAGAAATCTATTAAAAAGAAAGAAATAAAATTTAAAATGAAATAAAAATATAAACTCATTCAGGAACAAGAAAATGACATTGTGGTTGAATTTTTATTTCAATAAGAAATGAATTTGACAAGTTTGATAAACAACTTTTTATAGTTATCAAAACTCATCTTTCTTAAAAATTGAAAGAAAAGCCCCTGCGTCAGAAGAGATTTTAGAAAGTACTCACTATCGAAAAAAAAAGAAAAGAAAATGAGGGCTAGAATTTGCATATTGATTCCTTTTTCCCAATGTTATTTTTGTTGAACCGTATGTATCAAAAGGTACATGTATGGTTATTAGGAAATATAATTTTATCCTAATCAACTGACTTTATGGAGAAAGATTACTTTTTAAAAAATGCAAGGTAGTTGTGAGAAATCTCAGCCTTAGAATAAAAAAACATATTCTTTAATTGAATCCAAATTGCATCCCGTATTCATCCTATAGATTGATATTTTTTTGAAAATAAAACGTTCAAATTAGATTTGTCCTTAGAAAAAATAAAGAAAGGAATTAAGGAAGAAGAATCAATCTTTTTATTTTTTTATTTAAAAGAATGTCACAAGGATAGACGAAAAAAATATTGATAATAAATCAAATAAAAGATCGTATACATGAATAATCTTAAATTTAATTTGAAATAAAATGGATGTGATAAGATCAACGCTTCAAATTTCGTATCGTACCGGCTGATACTGGTCGAAAGGTACCGTAACGACCAAAAAATAGTACGAAACCTTGTTATACGGTACCAGCCAGTACTGCCAAATTCGTGTGGTACCGGTCGATACTGTAAAGTTCAAGAAGTCCAAGGATTATTTTGCAAAAAATCAAAATTTAACACTCACCCAATTCACCTATGTCATTTTTTGATTTTATCTCTCTCGCGTTTCCATTTTTCTCTCTCACGGTCTCTCCTCATCTCTGACTTTCCTCTCGGGTGACTCTCCCTCACATGTTTGTTGTCATTGGCCACCATGCACTTAGCATTACCCCGTCATTGTCTCTTCCTCATGGCTCACCATAGCACACTGCTATCGTCTTTTACTCACGCACAACACACCACTAGCCACCCACTGCCTAATCGCTCTCCATCGCTCTTTAAGTTCCAACCATCCACTGCCCAGTGCCTACAGTTGTCTTTAGAGTGTAGGTCTGGAATTTCAATTTTCATATCCAGATCTAAACCCAACTCGGCTTGGCCCGAACCGAATCAAACAGAACTGACCTGACTCTTAATTGCATTTTCTAATTTTTTTGGTGTATTTTTTTGTTTGAATTGCAATTGCATTGTATTTGGTAGTATCAAGTGTATTTTGTGATGGTTGGAATTGTTAGAATTATTTATGTGAGTTGGGAAATTTAGGTTGAAAGTTGAAAATGTTTATGTGAGTTGATTCAATTTCAATGTAATTTAGTCATTGTCAATTTATAAAGAAAATTAATTTATTGGAAAATTTTGGGTTTAAGAATTGGAATTGTTTGTGTGAGTTGGTTCAATTTTAATGTAATTTAAACATCATCAATTTCAAAATTAATGCATTAAGTTGTTAATTTGTTAATTAATTTATATGAAACATATAATTTACTAATTGTTGTTTGTATATAAAAAGTATTTAACATATGATTAATCATTTAAATATAAGGTTAATATATAATTAAATCATTTAATATATGTAATTAAGTTAAGAAAATTAAAATTTTGCATTTTATATTGTTTATTGGTGAATTGTGTTGGATGAAATTGAATTATGTAATGTATGTTAACTTTTCATCGTGGATTTAACTTGAGTAAGAAACTAAGAATGTTGACCAAAATTGGTAAATGAAAGATTGTTAAATTAAAGTTGGAAATTAGGATTTTAGTAACAATAATGATTAAAATTAGTTAAGAAAACAAAATAATTATAAGTATTATAAATTAAATTGTACAAGTAAACAAATTATATTAGTTTATAGTTGAATTATGAGATTACATAATGGAAGGTGTAAACTTATAGCTGTAAGTTATAGTTGAAGTTAAATATGTTATAGTTGTGAGTGTATGTCTTTAATTTATGGTTGAATGATGTAATCATATAAAATGAGTTATATTATATAAGATGTATATGTGTATTATGTAATTGTGTATGGTGCATACTTAAACTGTTGGTTTTTGACTTATTGGTGAATTATGTTGAATGAAATTGAATTGTGTATGATATAATCATACAAAATGAGTTATATTATAAAATATGCATATGTGTATTGTGTATGTTGAATACTTAAATTGTCGATTTTTGACTTATTGATGAATTATGTTTGATGAAATTGAATTGTGTATGATATAATCATACAAAATGAGTTATATTATATAAGATGTATATGTGTTTTGTGTAATTATGTATGTTGAATACTTGAATTGTTAGTTTTTGACTTATTGGTGAATTGGGTATCATGTAATCATAGAAAATGAGTTATATTGTATAAGATGTACATGTTTATCGTGTAATTATGTTAGTTAGGACTTTTGAGTTAAACAATACATATTTTATGATAGTAGTTGTAATAAAATTATGTGTTCTTTATTTTGATATGAAGTTATTAAGTTAATTTTGATATATGTCTTCATTTATTTTTACATATGAATTGAAGGAAGTTTAAGTACTCTTGATAATTCAACTACTTTAGGAAGATACAATGATCCAGCTTGGGCTTATGTTGTATTAGTCAACAGAATGAAGAACGATACCATTTGCTTGTTTTGTAACAAGCAATAGAAAGGTAGAGGAATCACCAGATTAAAGAAGCATTTATCTTTGATTAAAGGTGATATGGAACCTTGTAAAAAAGTAAGTCATAGTGTGAAATGACAAATAGAGACTTTGCTTGAAGAGTATCAGCACAAGAAAGATAAAAGGCATAGATTAAATTATGAGTAGTGGAAGTTTGTTTGTTGGTGTTTAGGATGATAGTGGGAATGTTGAAGGTAGTAGTATTCCTATCCAACAAGAAGTAAATGTTGCACTTATACCTGATTTTAGGAAAAGAAGAAGCAATGTGTCTATTTTTTTTGCACTAAGAACAACTTCTAGAGCTTAGCCTTTAATTTGTAGTGCCCTACAATCAAGAGAAGCGACTCATAATGTGAATATAGCAATGGCTAGATGGTGGTATGATTCAGGTATAATATTCAATGCTTCCTAGTCTTTTCATTATCAGCCTATGGTAAACAGTATTGCCTCTTAAGGTTCGGGATAAAAGCTCCTTCAATTGATGACTACAGAGGTAAACTTTTGAATAGCTCTGTTTATGAAATTAAAAGTTATTTGGATGAAAGAAAAATGGCTTGGGCTACTTTTGGGTGTTTAATCATGTGTGATGGTTGGACAAATAAGAGACATAAGCCTATTATTAATTTTTTGGTTTATTTTATAAAAGACTAAATGTTTTTGAAGTTTATTGATGCATTTGGACTTGTTAGCAATTTTAATACTTTATTTAAAATATTTTATGAAGTTGTAAATAAAATAAGGCTAAAAAATATTGTTCAATTTATTATTAACAATGATTCAACTTACAAAACGACTGGAAGAAGATTACAAAGTAAGTATAATTCTTTTTATTAGACTCTTTGTGCTGTAAATTACATTGACTTGATGTTGGAAAATATAGGAGATACTAGGTGTTTTCCTATTATTGATGAGATTGTGCAAAAAGTAAAAAAAGTAATCAAGTTCATCAATAATCGTACATAAGTCTTAAATTTAATGAGAAAAGATTTCACTAATGGTAGAAATTTAAGTCGTCCTATTGTTATAAGATTTGCAGTAAATTTCTTATCACTTCAGTGTTTTATTATGATGAAGAAAGACTGAGCCAGATGTTTACAAGTAATAAGTAGGTTGTATCTCAGTATGCTAAGTCTAATGCTACATTGGAAGTTTCCATAATTATACTTGAAGATACTAAGTTTTGGCCCCAATGTTTATTTATCATCCGAGTTTGTGAACCTTTGATGAGGGTACTTCGTTTAACTAATAGTGATAAAAAGGAAATAATGGGTTATTTTTATGATGCTATAGAGAGGGCGAAGGAAATAATCAAGGCCAATATAAAAAATAGGCCTTCTTTGTACACACCTTATCTTGCAATCATTAATGAGAAATAGGAAAGACAATATATTCTCCATTGTTTATAGCTGGGGTATTTTTGAATCCTAGTTTCTATTTCAGACCAAGTTTACAAAGAAAGTTGAAGTTAATAGATGAATGTTATTAACTATTACAATAGTTGTTGCCCATGAAATGATGCAAGATCTCTTATTCTCACAAATGGAGATTTATAAGGAGGCTTCTGGGAATTTTGGAATGCTAATTGCTATTTGTTAAAGAGAAAAACTTAATATAGGTATATATCTTTTCAATTTTATTACCTATTGACAATTAATCATCACTTGTTTTTTGTTTATAACGCTACTTTTGTTGTCTTATAACTTACAATTTCTTAGTGGGACTAATTTAGAAGTAGTGTTCTAGAATTGAAAAGGTTTGCAATTTGAATTCTAAGTCAATGTGTGAGTATAATAGACTATGAAAGGAATTCGAGCACATTTGAATTCATCAATTTCAATAAAAGGAATAGAGTGGAGCACAAAAGATTGAATAACTTGGTCTTTGTTCAATACAATTAAAGCTTCAGAAAATGTATGTTATTATCATTATTAAGTTATATATAAGTTCTTATAATTTTTAATAATTTAATTTTATTGTTTACTAGGACTTTTAATCGAACAAGTAGTTCAATATATCAAATTTGCATTGATAATATTGATTTTTTAGTGAATTGGGTTTCTAAGGAATTAGGTTTGATAGATGAGAGTGACTAGAAGATAATCTTGGATAGGAAAGCATTGACATGTCATTTGGTGCAATGAATTTGAATGATAGTGATGATGAGGCTCCTCTCAATGATGAGGATTTTGTACTAAATGAGACTTGGAGTCAGTGAAGTTATAGCGAGTTTTCAATTGAATGAAGTTTTAAGTTTTTGTTTCTCCTTTTCTTTTAGTTTCACTTATATTTGATATATATGTTAAATTATATATATGCAATATAATTGGACATATATTTGTTTCATTTTTCACTTCTAGTTGGTTCTTTGACACGAACTATTGTTGTAAATTGTAATTGTTAGAGAGTAACGAATATTTATTATTCTTTTTATTTGCTATTTTGATGTAATTATTATTTATTATATGATGAAATTGTAATATTTTAAATACTTTGTATTGTTCTCAACTATATATTTGTGTAATAATTAAATGATCGTTTTCATATTAATTGTAGTTATTATTTATATATGAAATATATGAAAAATAATATTGACAAGACAATTGTTATTTTAAATTTCTATCATTATGATTTTTAGAGATAAGGTTGATGTAAAGTTATAAAGTATACAATACAATATATTGAAGGACTATTTTGTAATTTTAAAAAAATTCAGGGGCTATTACATAAAATTAAAAATTACCCAAAACGATACCCTGTATTGACCAATACCGATACCGGTATAGTAATATACTATAACCAAATTCAGTACTGGTAATGGTACGATATTCATAACATTGGATAAGATAGAACAAAATTTAATTTGAATTACAATTGACAATTTTAAAGATTTATTATAGACAGGCCATTGTAATTGCTCATATCAAAGTAACTAGAAGAATTATTGAAATCTTTTCCAAATCTCATTATATCCCCTAAAGAAATCAAATGTGTGAACACTCTAATCTAAGCTTTATGATTCTTTTAGTATTCATTAGGTTTCTTGATCTTTAGCCCTAGGATTACTTGGTTATATTTCTCAATAGGGACAAGGGAAGGATATAACTTAGTAGTAAAATGTCACCTTAATATGGAGGTCATTAGTTTGAGCTTGATTATCCCTAAAACTAATATGAGTTTTTCTGTTTTAACTTGCTTTCCGACCTCTGTGATCAAATGAGAATGAATAAAAGGCTCGTGTGGTTGACATAAAGGGGTTTGGATGGTTATATTTTTTGAAGCAAACTCTAAGTGAATTTGAAGCCTATGGATACAAGTTATGCCTATAAATGAAAGACAAATTTGATTCCACTTTGTCTATTAACAAGGAAGTTACAAGTAATGCAACTAAGAATCTTATGGACAATTTGATCTTGGCTTAAGATGAACACTGGCGACGTGTTTAACATATGCAAGTTAGATGGGAAGTGGTGTTTCTAGTGGCGAACGAGTGAGTCACACGTAAAAATATGCCCTTGGGAGGGGGAGAACAATTAAAAATGGTTGCTAATACTCTGTAGGTTGAGGAACAAAAGGAGGAATTCACCTAAGGAGGGGCTTACGCCTAATTAACTAGTTAGTGGGGCAACAGCTTACCAAGGTGATGATTAGTAGTTGGTACGAGAAGACGATCGGCCATACTAGGACTAAAATATGGTCCAGAATCCTATGGGAGGTAGCAGTATGGATTTGTTAAGTTTAATGGCGTAATGTCATATGGAGGCAGAAGGCTTAGAGGTCGTGAACTTCTTTTTTAAAGAAAAAGCAATGACAGTATCTAGGGAATAAACATCAGATGACTTTATGTTAGCAGTTGTGCTAATATAGAAGATGCAAACGTTATCTAGAATGATTGGGGATAAAGCATCTATAGGTGGCTTTTTAAGTCTGCCATCAAATCCCAAAGCTCAACCCTGGACAGACAGTGTAAACTACTAAGCTGAAGTAGCTTAGGGGCAGATGAAATTTTAATGGAGTGGTGAAATGCATAAAGATTGGAAAGAATACTAATGATGAAAACACTTTACTAGGCCGACACTGCCACTGAGAGACGAAAGATAAGGGAGCGAATAAGATTAGATATCCCAGTATTCTTATTCATAAATGATGGATAGTGGGTGTTGTGTGTATGGTCCCATGTAGTGATGTAGCTGACACGTTAAATATCCTATTTGGGGAGTACGCTCGTAAGAATGAAACTCAAAGAAATTAACAGAGGACATCACAAACAGTGGAGAATATAATTTAATTCAATGCAAACACCAAGGCTTGATATGTTGCAAATCCTTTTGAAAGAGAGGGGTGCCTTTAGTAATGTGGACATAGGTGGTTTATGACTATCGTCAACCCTTGCCATTAGATGTTGGGTTAACTCCTACAATGAGCTTAATCCTTGTGTTTAATTGGCATTGTTGAGTTTAGAACCTTAAGCAAACAGCTAGTGATAAGCCAGTGGAAGGAAAGGATGACGTCAAGTCATCATAACCCCTTATAACTGGGCAACACACGTGCTATAATGGTCTAGACAAAAGGGTCATAATCTCATAAAGGTGAGCTAACTCTAAAAACCCGTCCTCAGTTCAAATTACAGGATGCATCTCGACTACATGAAACTGAAACTGAAACTACTAGTGATCATTAGTTAGACATGTGATGTTGAATTTGTTCCCAAGCCTTGTATACACTGTCCATCATATTATGGGAGCTGGCTATGCCCGAAGTTGTTACCTTAATTGTAAGGAGGGGGATGTTGAAGGTAGGGCTAGTGACTGAAGTGAAGTCGTAATAAGGTAGCTGTATTGGAAGGTACAATTGGATCGTCTCCTTTTTAGGGAGAGGTAATATTTGTTGGGTATTTTGTTTTGACACTACTTTACACTAAAAAGGAAGGGAGTTACCTATAATATGAGTTTAACTTGATGACAGAAGTCTAATTTTGTTTCTTGACAGTGAAGTAAGACCATACTCATGAGTTTATTATCCTTGGTCAAAATAAGTTAATAGGATCCCTTTTTTTCTGTACTCCCCCATATCACCATGCAGGAGGGATATAGAGACATAAAATAGGAAAGAAGGGGATGGGATTTCTCTCATTTTAGGCATAGTAAGACCCCGATGGAAGGCTTACACAACAGGATATTAATCTAGTAATAGAGCGAGCCCCTGATAATTGCATCATTGTGCCTAAGTTGTAAGGGCTATCAGCCATATAGATAATTCAATGTGCTCATTAGCACTTAACCCTGAGATGTGGATCATTCAAGGCACGTTAGTATGGCGTACTTCTCTTATTTAAGCTGAGGTTTAAAACAAAACTTCTCCTCAAGAGGATAGATGAGGTGATTTAAGTGAGATCCAATATAGATCCAACTTTTTATTCACTCTTAGGATTCAGGCAATTTAGGGGACCACCACGACTCCTTTCTTCTTAAGAATCTATACATCCCTTATTAGTGGATGGACAATTCTCTCAAGCATAGGTTTAAGTTCTCCCTCAATGGGAAAATAGAATGGAGCACCTAACATATCTTCGTAGAATAAGAACTATGAGATCGTCCTTTTCATTCTTGGTTGATGGAGGGATTGCACATTTGGAGCCTTTTTTTCATACTTTTCCAGAGGTTAGGAGAAAGCTGCAATCAATAAGATTTTCCTAACCCTCCATTCCTAAAAGGAAAAATGTGAAATTCTTTTTCCTTTATGTAAGGACTAAAAGATTAGATCTAACTATAAGAAGAATGCTTGCCTAATAAATAAACTCACTTCTTGGTCTTTGACCCCCCCTTCAGTCATTAAACATGCCCAATTAATGCAATGAGTCTATTTACCTATCGCTTGACTCAAATGGGAGCAAGTTTGAAAAAGGATCTTAGAGCATCTAAGGTGGTCAGGGGGTCTCTTAACTCCTTTTTTCTTCTTGTCAGAGATACTTCAAAAAGACTTGCCATGGTAAGGAAAAAGTCGAGGAATAAGCACACTTAGAGAGCACAATACAATTGAGAGTTATATGCTAAGTTTGGGAAGGATGAATTGCTCTCTAAAAGGAGTATATTCATTCTCTCCTAATTTGTTGGACAGTAGGTGCAATGATTTACTTCATAGGTGAGGTCTCTACTTCAAATCTAGGATTGCCTAGCTGCAATAAAGAAAAGAATAAAAGAAGCATCTGACTCATTTATGCATGCTCCATTTAGCTTCTGGGGGGTATAGATTAGTTGGTACAACTTTGTTCTGGCAATTAGGTTGTTGTGATTACAAGTTGATGTCTAATTTTCTAGGCGATAAAGATAATATCTCATACCTAAACAAGTGGCTCACTCGTTCTAAGTAATGGGGAAAAAGACTGAAATATGCCATTGAAAGACTCTACTAAAACAAAGATAAATTGTCAAAAACGTATAGGAGGTAGGATGGTAGTTGGTCAATTTTAGTATGGATCGTACATAAACAATAGTTGGAGTCAACGACTCTCTTAGGGTTCCTTCATCTAGGATCCCTAGAGAAGAGTATCAAGTTGGCCGTTGTAAATAGCTGATACATTAGCTCCCTTCAACCCTTTAATAAAATGCAGCAAAAGGAAGGAAAAATCCATAGATTGAACCCATCATCTCCACCCTGTGGGACTACAAGATCACCCCAAGGATGCCTTTGGCATTTGGGGTTCATGGACTAACCATAGAACCCTACTTAATAAATGGAATGCATTAGCTATCTGCTCTCAGGATGGGCAACAAGGGTTGGACAAGCACAATCACTCATTCTTATTCTTAAACCAATATTTATAAGACTAAAAAGTGGGGCAGAAAGGGGGGATCTCTCTGTTCCTAGTTTCACTATAGCTGGATTGGAAATTATAGGAATCTTTAGTTAGAATGTGATTCCAACTCAGCACCTTTTGAGAAGAGTTGCTTTTTGGAGAGCATAGTATGATGAAAGTTATAAGTTGTGTTTAGGGAAGGGGGAGGGAAGTCATTGTCTATCCTTAGCCTCTATAGTAGAATCAGTCGGAGTTGAGAGATGATGGTTTACCTTATAGCAGATGTTAGTAGTTCGAGTCTACTTATCTTTAACTCGTGAACTTAGGAAGTACAAAACTATACGATAGAACCCATTTTTTTGATTTGGCAGTTTGATTTATGATTTATCATTTATGGAAATTGATAAGATCCTTCCTTTTATTTTAGTAGCACTTTAGGATGGCATAGCCTTAAGTTCAAATGAGGAAAAACTTCCAGTGGATACCTAGGACGAAGAGGTAACAAAAGGTTTAGTAAGTGACAAAATACTTTAAGGAGTTAAAAGTAAGTGTAGACATGAAAATTCTCAAATAGGTCAACCTTTTAAACTATTGTTGAATACATGGGCAAGCAAGAAACAACCTGGTAAACTGAAACATCTTAGTAACTAGAGGAAAAGAAAGTAAAAGTTATCCCCATAATAGTAACGAGTGAAATAAGAGTAACCTAAACCGTGAAAATGGGGTTATGGAGAGTAATACAAGCTTGATGTTGTTAGGTAAAGTGGTGGAGTGTTGCACCTTAGATAGAAAAAGCCCAGTAGCTAAAAGTATCACTAGCTTATGCTTTAACCTAAGTAGCATAGGGCACATGGAATCCTATGTGAATTAGCAAGGACCACCTTGTAAAGTTAAGTACTTCTAGGTGATTGATAGCAAAGTAGGACCATGAGGGAAAGGTGAAAGGAACCCCCATTAGAGAGTGAAATAAAAGATGAAATCATGAGCTCCCAAGCAGTGGAAGGAGCCTGGGGCTCTAATCGCGTGCCTATTGAAGAATGAGCAGACGACTCTAAGCAGTGCTTAATTAAAGGAGCCAACCATAGTTATAGCAAAAGTTGGTCTTCATAAAGCAATTGTCATTGCTTATAAACCTAAACTTGGGTGATCTATTCATGACTAGGATGAAGCTTAGGTGAAACTAAGTGGAGCTCCGAATAGAATGATGTTAAGAATCAATGAATAAGTTCTGGTTAGGGGTGAAATGTTATTCGAACCCAAAGCTAGATGGTTCTCCTTGAAATGCATTGACACGCAAAAGTTTACTGGACATCTAGGGATAAAACATTGTTTTGGTGCAGGTTGCGAGAGTGGTATCAAATTGAGGCAAACTTTGAATACTATATATGACCTTATAATAATAGGGGTTAAGGTTGTCCAATGAGATGATAGGGGATAAGCTTCATTAATAATAGAGAAACAACCTTGATTACTAACTAAGGCACCTAAATGATTGCTCAGTGATAAAAAAGGTAAGGTGCAGAGATAGTCAAGAGGTTTGCCTAAAAGCAACCACTCTTAAAAGAATATGTAATAGCTTATTGATCAGATGCTCTTACCTCAAAGATGAGCAGGACTAAGCAATCTACCAAAGCTGTGGGATGTAAAGATGCATTAGTAAGGGCACATTTTGCCTTAAAGGGAAGCACCTACGAATGTAGGGGTGGATGAAGCAAAAGTGAGAATGTTAAGTAACGCAAAAATTAGTGAGAATTCAATGCCTCAAAAACTTAAGGGTTCCTCTACAAGGTTCATCTATAATGGGTGAGTCAAGGTGGTAGAACTGTTGTAGGTAACCCAAATTAATTCCTAGATTCTTGCAGTTAAATAAACGTAATATAGGGAAGTATGAGTTGATCCCGCGAGAAATTCCAGCTCATCAACTGCTAAGAAAATGAATAATTAATGAAAAGGAGGGGGTTATGAAATTTTGTAATAAAGAAAATAAAATAAGTAATAAAATGCAAGTTTTCAACAAAACAAACCTTGGTTTATGGTCACTCTCACCCTTTAAAACTACAATTGATCATTGGCATAAAATTAATTATTTCGTTAATTATATATTCGATGTGATATTAAATACCTGTCTTTCCTTATGATTAGTTAATCGAAAACATGTAATTCAATTAATCCTTATTGCTTAATAAAGATACGATCCAAAATTTAATTAAACAATAGCCTTAAGAAAATAAATACCGTTAAAGCAAGACAATATAACATATATGGTTGTATTTAATCTAGTTGATTTCTTTTCCTCAAAGAAATAATTTAAGATGTAGGAAATTAAAACTCCTAGTTGCTATAAATGATTAGGGGCCTGTTTGGTTGGATGTTAATTAATAGAATGGATTGGAATGTAACATAATGGAATGGAATGGTTTATAATAGAATGAAATGTAATACAATGAAACGTTGTTTGGGAGGAATGGAAGGGTTCATAAAGTAATGTAGTGAAATGTTGTTTGGAAGATGGATAGAATGAAATGGAATGTATAATAAATGACTATTATACCTCTTATACTAAAATGATTATTGCAGGAGGTTTATTATTTTATTATTAATTATATACAATTTATTATTAATTATATAAAAATATTATTATTAATTATTTAATAAAT
>JANZXP010000007.1:22608095-22650753 GCA_027576715.1 Erythroxylum flavicans | reverse complement strand
TAATAATAATTTAATTAATTATATTGTAATTATTTCATCATAATTAAAAAATTACAAATACACTTCAAATAAATATTCATACAATTATAAAATAATCAATGAATTACATATTTCCGATCATATTACACTGCAGGGGCATTTTTGTCATTGACATTATTTTTTTGTTCTGTCCACTGCAACCAAACACATTGCTGTCCTTCAGACGAAGATAATATTTTCTGTTTTGTCCATCACAACCAAACAGCTTACTGTCTTCAATTTTTGTTCTGTTCTGTCTTCAAATATCTGTTCCATTCCGTCTCTGTATATTGAAGACAGCAACCAAATGCAGCGTAATACTTCTCCAAAATTTGTTCCAATTTTGTTTCATGTAGTATCAGTATTAATTTATATTGAATATCATTTCAAATATTTTTTCGATTTTATATAATTAATATTTAATCTTTTATTATAACATTTATATTTTAATATTAGAAAATAAAATTTATTAACTCTAATTTGTATTAATAGTTAATATTAAATAATTAAATAATTTTATTTAATAAAAATTATTTTTTAAAAATACAAATAGAAAACTATTTCTTTATGTATCATAAAAATAAATTAAAATTATATACCTATATTAAAAAACTATAAATAAGGACGGACCCTCAATATTTATATTCCTATTTTGTTCTATTTGTTTATTATACCTAAATTAAATTTATGTGTTTATATTTATTTTTTATGACAAATAAATAAGGAAAGTTTGAAAAATAAATTAATAGTCAACCAGCATAAAACTATGTTTAGTTATAATAAATTAGTCTTCATTAAAATTTAATTTCCTATTACGATTAAAATTAAAAAAATTTTAATTTTAATTTAATAACTCAGTTTAATAAAATTAACGTAAAATATATTTTATACATAATAACTATTTTGAAAACACATCTTAAAATTAAATTATAAGCATTAAAACCATTACAAATGTTAAAAATATACAGAACAAGGAAAACGTAGAGCGGAATCATGCGTTCTCTACCAAATGGGTCGATTAAGGATAACATATACGTCACATTTGTCAAAATTTTAGGTCGTAGAAAACATATGGAACTAATGTATCTTGCGTTCTGCAACTTCCTACTACAAAATATTTGTTTAAATTTGTTTCAAAGCCATGTGAATACGAGTTAGGATTCAAACCATCCCTTAAGTTTTTTAATAACTTGCATGCTACCACCAGGCTTTTCACAACTCAGCTTTGAGATCTTGGACCTATATAGTTTAATCAGCACATCAAGTTTGTGCACTTAATCACCTCACAAGTGTTCTTTATTCTTTTTGATTCTTTCTCTCTCTTTTTTTAACTTTCTTCTACCTCATTTTAATGCTTTGTTTGCTCTGATAGTATCTTATTCCAAGACAACAAGTTTGTTTCATTAGGAGGTTTTGATTTGCAAACATCTGCCGCTTGATAGATTCAATATAAAGTTCATAATATGAACATATACCAAGGTCTTCCAAAGGAAATGTATTGGTTGTCTACCATTTTCTAACAATAGGATATCATAAAAGGAACCCTAATGTTTTCTTAGGGACCATAGCCACTTATTTATATGTATAATGGTTATTCTTAATTTTCCCTTCGTAAGTTAGACATATAACACTAGAGTTTCTACATATATAATAACTTATACTTAATTAGATGATTTAGGCCCATTAACTTGAAACTTTAATAAATCACTTTTAATCTTAAGCAAACCTTATAATAGCCTATGATATAATTATTAACATACATACATACATACATACATATTATAAGGTTTGATTTAAGATTAAAAGTGATCTATTAAAGCTTCAAGTTAATGGGCCTAAATCATCTAATTAAGTATAAGTAAGTATGTGTGTGCATATATATATATATATACACACACACGCACACACACATACATATATATAAGTCTACTAAAATTTCAACAATCTCCGACTTAGATTACATAAATATAATGCCTTATAATTATATGTCATAATAAACCTTATGATTACTATTATTATAAAATTATCCTTAAAAAATATGGTCCATCAATCATATTAATATAGGATTAAAGAAATCTCCACCACAATTATCGTGACTAAAGTTATCAGTGATCACATGCATCAATATAATTAACGAAATGGATCAAATATGGATGTGCAGCATGAAAATTTCATATCAAGTGTTCTTAACATGTTTATTTGCAACTGGTCCTACCTTATTCCTTACTAAGATCAAATCAAACAAAATTAGAGTGTAAACTAACAAAATCCTTTATAATGTTGTATTAAATCACAAAAAAAGCATACGACGTGTCTATAACTATAAGTATCTACAAATGCAAACTTCCACTAAACTAATATATCATCAAACAACATAAGGCAGTGTGTTCATGAAATACCTTGGGTGGTAAATCTTTAGTTATTGAATCCGTAATCATGGAGTTTGTCCTAATATGTTCTCTACACATTTAACTCTGAATTCTTTCTTTGGTAACCAAGAACTTAATGTGGATATGTTTTAACTTTGACGAGCTCTCGTTTTTATTAGAATACAACATTGTCGACTTATTGTTACAAAATAAACTATAAGGTCTTTCAACACCATCTATAATTTACAGCCCAGCGACAAAGTTTTATAGCCATATCTCATGATTAGATGCCTTATAACATGTTATAAACTCTGCTTCTATGGTTGAAGAAGCTATAAGTGTCTACTTCGCACTATTCCAAGAAATAGCTCCTCCAGCAAGCAAATAGATATAACTTGAAATGGATCTATGATTATCTTAGCATCACACAAAATTAGAGTCAGAATATCCAATGATATTTAGCTGATCTTATCTCCTATAAGTGAGCATGTTATCTTTTATTCTCTTAAGATACTGTATAACCCTTTTGGCTGCTTTTTAATGATCCATTCCTAGATTGCTTAAATATCTATCCAACATTGTAAAATTATATGAAATATCTAGACACGTACATACCTAAATATACATTAGACATCTTATAATCGAAGCATAAGGAATCTTTTGCATTTCTTTAATTTTTAGATCATTCTTTGGCAATTGATTTAGACTAAATTTGTTTACTTTAACAATAGGGGTGTCATCTAGTTTACTATCTTGCATGCTAGATCTCTTAAGTACCTTTTCGATAGCTCTTTTATGATAAGACAATAATATCTCAAGAAGAATCTCATTGTATCTGAATCCCTAGGATAAAAATGGCTTCACCAAGATCTTCCATCTCAAAATTCTTTGTTAAAAATTTTTTGGTTTTGCACAACAAACCTTATCATTGCTAATAAGTAGTATGTTATCAATATATAAAATTAGAAAAATATACTTACTGTCATAAAACTTATGGTATATATAGTCATCAGCCAAATTCATATCAAAATTAAAAGAGATAACAACTTTATGAAACTTGTAAGTAATACAATTAACTTGAAGCTTGCTTAAGTCCATAAAAATATTTCATTAATTTCAAAAACATCTTTTTAAATCTTTAGAAACAAAGTTTTTTAGGCTCCTCCATATAAATTGTTTCATCAATGGCACCATTGAGGAATACTATCTTTATATCCTTTTGATGTAACTTAAGATTGTCGCACGTTTTATTATAATCCCAAAAGAATCTTTCAAATATATCGTTGAGAAAGTTTCTATATAATTGATGCTTTATCTTTTTAGTAGAACCCCTTATGATAGGAAGAGCCTTATATCTTTCCACATTGCTTTTTGCATCCCTTTTGGTCTTAAATATCTATTTTTAACTAACGAGCTTTACATCTTGAGGTAATGGAACATGATCCCAAACATCATTGTCCTTAATGGACTTAATTTCCCACTCATGTCATGAATCCACTTCTAAGAATTAGAACTCTCAATGGCTTAATAGAATTGATTGGATCATCCTCCACTATACTAATATCCATATCATATTCTTAAAGAAAGAAAATATAATCATCCAGCTTTGCACTTCTCCTCTCTTTAGTAGATCTTCTTAACAACATTTATTCTTGAGGTTGCTAAGTTTGTTTTTTAGGAATATTTAAATGATCTTAATCAGGAAGATTTTTAACATTGTCTTATTGCTTTGGAATTGCTTCTTGAACAATGTCAAGAATGATAATCTGATCATGGTTAATAATAACTCTTGGAAGAGAAATGAATTCCTCTTTAAAGATAAAGTCTCTAACCTTATGTCCTCTTTCAAACTCAACATCCTCAAGGAATTTGGAATTTCTTATCTTAAAATTATTTGTGGGATCATAAAACCTATACTCTCATGACCATTCAAAATATCCAATGAAATCCCTACTGACTGTTCTCGATTCTAGATTTCTTTCTTTTTGCTTATAAAGCCTTGCCTCTGTTAAAAAACCTCAAATATGAAAATGTTTTATACTAGTTTTTTTTATCTATCCATAATTCATAAGGGGTTTTATTCATTGCCTTAGTTAGAACTCTATTGATAATGTAAATTGTGGTCTTAAGTACCTCTCCCTAAAGTAAATAAAGTAAGATTGTGGGAATGTTCGTACTCCCTATAATGTCTTTTAATGTTATGTTTCATCTCTTAATAACACTATTTATGATAAGTTCCCAGGCTAGCATACTGCGGGACGATACCATATTCTTATAGGAATTTGACAAATGGTCTTAGTCCATCATATCTACCATAATATTCACCTTCACGATCAAATCTATCACTTTTAGTGCTTTTTATAAGTTTATTTTTAACCTTAAGTTTGAAAACTTTGAACGTGTCTAGTGCTTGTGACTTCTCATGAATGAAATAAAGGTACCCATAACGGGAGTAATATTCTAAGAACAAAACAAAATATTTTTTATCATTCCAAAAATGTGTAAGAAATAGCCCATAAATATCTGTATGGATTAGTTCTAAGACGTCTGAAGATATTTTGGCACCTAATCTCCTTATGTTTGTCTACTTCCCCTTGAGACACTCAATACAAACTTCAAAGTTTGATAAATTAAGTGGATCAAGAATTCCATCTGACATAAGCCTTACAATTCTTTATTTAGAGATATCCCTTAAACGCTTATGCTATAATGAAGCAAAATTATCATTTGATAATTTTCTTTTAGTATCTCATGAATTAACATGTAATGATTCATTAAATAAGTATAGGTTATCATATTTTGATAAAGAATTGGAACCAATAATTTTAAAAAGACTAAGTTGTCCATTTCCCAGAGAACAATAATAACCAACTTTATCCAGTGCAGAAATATAAAAAGTAAATTCTGTCTGAAAGACAATACAACATTAGTCTCTTTCAAATCTAAATAATATTCACCTAAAAGTCCCTATTGCCTTGACTTTAACTGTTGTTGTATCACCTATATAGCTTTATCTTTCACCATCATTAGATTTTTAGCAACTCAAGCAACTTTACGATGGCACATTTATGTGAGTAGTAGCACCAAATATAGCTAATAAATGTGTTTAGGTACTGAAATCAAATTATCCTTAGAACAAAAGAAGCGTAACTTTCTTAGCACGCCAAACATGATATTTAGTACACTTCTTTTCCTTGTGAGAAGTATTTCCATATAAGTACCAAACAAATTCCTTAGTTTGTGTTGTTTTTATTCCTTATGCCTTCTTTTGTGGTACATTACTTGTAACTTCCTTATCTTTATTTCTCTTCTTATTACTACCATTAGAGTTAAATGCCAAATGAACACATTCAACCTTCTCTTGCTTTAATTTTTCTTCTTCTTGCACAAAATGTGAAATGAGCACATTAAGAGTCTCTTTTGGTAATTATAGCTGACTTTAAAGTGATTAAATATGTTGGAAGAGAGACCAAAACTAAATGCACAAACAAATCTTCAAATATTTGAAATTTAGTGCATTTAGTTTTAAAGCAAGATGAGACATTTTTAGAATGTACTCCTTGATTTTCTCATTACCTTTATATCTTACGGAAACAAAACTTGTTAAGAGAGTACTTATTCCCACCTTTTTGTTTTGACAAAATGCTACTCAAGTTCTTTAAGAAACAATTTTGCATCTTTCTTTTTAGATATTATGCTCCTGAATGCTTCCAAAATTGCATGTTTTTATAGTCATAAAACTCTTATGATTTGAGCATTGTCACTTTTCTCAGTCCCTCTTATCATTAAAGGAATGTGCAACTGTAAGAGTAGGGGTCACCCAATCTAAATAGTAAGGTTTAAATCCATACAGTCAAGAATGATCATAATGCTCTCTTTTCAAACCTTAAAGTTTGTGCCATTTAGTATAAGTATAGAGTTGATGTTGGCAGATATTATAGTAGTAGAAGTATTTACTGAATAAAGAACAAAAATAAACGAAACAACAAACTCACAATTAAAATCTGAATAAAACATAATTAACAAATTCAAATAATGGCAATCCCATCATAAGATACCTAACATAACATTGAAATTTAGTCTTCAGACAAAAATATCAATTTGTAAGTGAAACTCTTGTTATTGTGATCAAGTATTAACAATAAATTCTTATTAAATCACGTCTTTCTTTGGACTAATTTATAAATAATTATTACATATTTATCACTGCAAGTATGTTTGAATTTTAACCAAATAATAATTTTCTTTTAAGCCAATTATTGTCCACACAAGATTCTTCCATACACAATTGTTTTAATAATTTTAGAAATAATTCATCTGCATAAAAAAGTTTACTTTGATAACATATCATTCTGATTAATTAATTTAAAAATTAATGTTATAATTCCATATTATTTTAGCCAACAATTCAAAATATTAATCTTGATCAAAATTAAAAATTATTAATTTTAAAATTTTAAAATTCATATAAACAACATGAACTAATTATACAAAACTTGGCTTCTTTTTTAATATCCAAACAACTAATGCCCAAAAACATAAACAAAGAAAATTTATTGGGATATTTTAACAAATTTTCTTTTCTATATCACAAGTAAGAGAAATAATTCAAAAAAGCAGTATAATTTTTCCATACGTCAAATCAAGTCTTTCTCATAATTGTTAATGAAAATAAAAACTCACATAAGAACATTAGCAAACCAATTGGAAACAAAACTCATAATAATATATTATAAACTAATAAGAAAGTGGCATATCATATACTAGGAGATAGGCTTAATAGTGGTAACATGTATGCTAATAGAGAAAACAAACCCCTTATGATAGGTACCAAATATCTTAATATATGCCTCTTAGATAACCAGGTTTAAGTTATCCTTTAATATAACCTTAGTAGGATCATAAGGTCTAATATTTTCTAATGCACAGGATCCTCTTAGAGAGGCAAGTGCAGAGCATACTTATATCTACCTATAGGAGCAAGACTACAGATAACTCAAGCTTTTAGGGGAGATGGATGTTTAGAAGGAAGCCATAGAGGAATAACTAGTATTATTTATGTTTTTCCTTGTAGCCCTCAACTTAAGGCAATGATATGCTTATATAGACAGAGCAGGTTACAAACAAATTCGTATAATAATTTAGCTTAGTGGAGCCATTTTCACAAACACATGTAATAGTACAATAATTTACCGGCAGATACTTAGTGTACACATATAATACATAATGGAGGGACACACATAATAATCATACATGGTGGAGGCCTACTTTATTTTGATGGCAAGTGCAGTCTATTCTTCCATTAGATAGGCTCATATGATGGAGATAGATTCTCTTTATCACTTATGATATGTCCATATTTTGTTGCAGAAATGCTTATAATCTTCTTTGTTGAACTCGGGCATAACTTGATCAGGATCTTGGGAATCTTAGAAGTATGGGGGGGAGAGATTGAGATGGTGATTCAAGAGATAAAATAACGGCTGGAGCAATCCATCCTTTTAGGAAAGCTATTTCTGGCATTCTAGGTTCTCCGAGGATAAGTTCTTCTAGGTAAGGTAATAGAAGAATGTTGTTTAGGAAAATTATTAAGATCACATGACAACATCTTAATACTCCTTATGGCTATGTCCTTATGCTTAGCCCATTTAAGAGAAGTATGTTAGAGGTGTGCTTGGTTAGGTATATAGAAAAGGCCATCTTTTGTCAGGCTATAGGCTTATAAAACATGAAAAAGAATTATGTGCTTTGATTGTTTATGTAATATCTCATAATCTATATTGATAAATGACTTAGGATAGCCCCTTTCTTTAGTAAATCAATGGTGAATACTGTTCTAAAAAAGTCCATAGGGTAGAAGATTCATTGTTGTGGTTATAGAGATAGTTAAATATCTGTAAAGGAGGTACTGCGATAGCATATGCAAAAAGGGCAAAAAGTGCCTAGAGATACTACACTATTTCATATGGAAGAGCCCCACCAATAAAAAAGATGGCTAAGGAAGGGGTTTATATATCAAAGTAAGAGAGACACGAGGGTAATTTTGTCTTTTATAAAAAGATGAAGCCAATAGAAAAGGCTTCTTCTTGCCAGGTTATTGATTTCGTCAACAGTTGTGGGTTCTTTTGCATAAAGAAGAAATGTTCTTTTAATTTTTACTATTATGAGAAGATCTCTCATTATGAGAATCAAAGGGATAACTTTGATTCGAGTAAGAAGCTGAATCTTCTTTTGAGGTAAAGAGGAGTAGTCAACTATAGCCTTTTGGTGCTTTTTATATGTCAAACTAAGAATTTATACTGAGAGAACTAGGCTTTCCACCTAAGCAACTAATTATCTGGAAGGGTTAGGGTTTAACACCTTTAGGAAAGATTTGTTGTCCATTTAAAAAATAAAGTGATAAGGACTTAAATGAAAGCTAAATTTTTCTATCCCCTATTTTGCTGCAAGAATCTCTTTTTTATTACATGGTAATATTTTTCTGATTCCTTGAATTAGCCACCAGCATAACTATAATATAATCTTTTTATCATTCAATTTTTCTATCAGGACCACACCTCAATATTCTTTACTGGCATCAGTCTATAAGATTCATTCTCCTTTGTCAAGAATCTTAGGTAGTGATTGGTACTGAGCAACTTTCTTTAGGTATTATATTATACATGTCTGTTCTATTCCCCATAGTATAGTGGAGGATTCTTTTTTAAGAGCTTTAATAATTGGCTGGTGTAATCAACAATATGAGGGATAAAATCTTTGATGTAATTGATAATCATCCTCTTATAAGCAAAAATCTCGTAAAGACAGATGAAAGTGGTTTTCTCTTGATCTTATAGGTATATGAATACCTGATTGTATCCTGAATATCTATCAAAAAAATAATAAAAAGCATAGCCAGACACCCTCTTAATCATTTGGTCCATAAAAGGTAATGAAAAATGGTCTTTCTTGGTGGCCAAATTAAGCTTCCTATAGTCAATGCACACTCTTCAACATGTGATAGTTTTAGTGGAAATCTGTTCACCTTTTTCATTCTCCATCACTGTCATGCCTTCCTTCTTAGGCACACATTGCACCAGACTCACCCACTCGCTATCTGAAATTGGGTATATAATACCTGCATCTAAAAGCTTCACCTTTTCTTTCTTCATAACCTTTTACATGTTTGGATTTAACCTTCTTTGCCTCTCCCTTATTGTTTTACATCTTCTTCAAGGTTAATTCTATGCATCACCACATTGGAGCTAATCCCCCTAATATCAGAAATTTGCCACCTCATGGCTCTCATCCTCTTCTTAATGGTCTCTACCACTTTCTCTTCTTGCTTGACATCTAATTGGTTTGAAACTATGATGGGTAAGGTGTGGTCCTTGCCTAAAAATGTGTATCTCAGGTGAGAAGGTAAGGGTTTTAGTTCTACAATGGGAGGCTTTATAATGGAAGGTGATGTGGTGCATCCCCTCTCTCAAACTTCTCTTTCTCACCCTCCTCACACAAATCTCTTCACTCATACTCTCATCCTTATGCACATTAGCAACTCTCTCAACTTCCTTTTTACTTTCCTTTTCAACTTCCTTCACACAATCATTCACAACATCAATCTTTATACAAGCACTTCCATCCATTGATTTCTTCAAAAATTTAGTCATATTGAATTCAACCTGCTCAACATCAATTCTTAAAACCAGTTTTCCTTCAAGCACATCAACTAATGCCCTACCAGTATTCATAAAGAGCTTACTCAAAATCGATGGACAATTCCTGTCTTCTTCAAAATCTAACACAACAAAATCAACAGGAATTATAAATTTATCCACTTGTATCAGAACATCTTCTACTACCCCAAAGGGTCTCTTGATGGATTGATCCGCAAGTTAGATAAGCATGGATGTTGGCTTGACATCTCCTAGCCCCAATTTCGTAAAAATAGATAAAGACATCAAGTTAATACTTGCGCCTAAATCACATAAGCATTTATAAAATTCAAAATCACCAACAACACATGGAACAGTAAAACTCCCTAGATCTTGTAGTTTTAAAGGTATTGTGCTTGTGATGATCGAACTACAATTCTTTGTCAAGGTCATTGTCTGATTGTCCTCCCAAATATGTTTATGTGCCAATATGTCTTTAAGAAACTTTGCATACTTGGGCATACAATCTAATGCCTCCACCAAAGACTAATTAATATGAATTTTCTTCAACTTCTCCAAGAATTTGGAGAATTGAGTGTCGACTTGATGTTGTCTCACCTTATGTGAATATGGAATCTTAGGCTTGTAAGGTGGCGGTAGTACATATGGCTTCTCTTCTTCTTTCACTTCCACATTTTCCTTTTGTTGACTATCTTTTTGAACACTTGGCTCCTCCAATTTCTTGCCACTCCTAAATATGATCGCCTTGAGTTGTTCCTTTGGATTGGCCTCATGTTGTTCGGTAAGCTTCCTACATTCTTAGAGGACAAAGCATTAACAAGTTAACCTACCTGTACTTCCAAGTTATGGATGGATGAAGTGTGGTTCTTAGCAATCTGGTCAAACTTTGCCTCCATTCTCTTATGACTCTCTTCTTGTCTTGTTTAACCTTCCTCTTGGCTTGAGAACTTTCAACCCAATATTTCCATTAACTTGTCTATTTTGTTCTCCAAAGACCCAATTCGATCTTGTTGAAATTCGAGAGGTCCTTATGTTCTCACTTGACCCCTAGTTGTAAATGTTAGAGTATGGATTGTTACCTCGTTGCGACTGACCCAACTAATTTACTTGTTCTACTCGCTCCTAGCAAGAAACATTCAGTTGTGCCATGGTTGCCCTACCTATATAATTCACATTGTAACTGCATAGTCTTGATTGTGGATGAAGAAGCTCCTTTCATTTTGCTCAACTGTTTGGTGAGGGATGCAATATGTTCTTACAAGGATGTCACCGAGTCAAGTGGAATCATTCCCTTTTGCTCCTTGGACCCTTGTCTACTCCTTTCATTTAACCACATACAACTGTTACTCGCCAACTCTTCCAAAAGTTCATGAGTCGTATCAATGGTTTTCCTCATCAAAGACCCTTCTACAGCTGCTGCATCTATTGTTCCCCTTGTGCTCTGAGTTATGCCATTGTAGAATGTTTGCAAAAAAAAAATTCTCTCGGAAGGTTATGGTGGGGGGCAGCTCCTTTGTAATTCCTTGAATCTCTCCCATGTTTCATACAACGACTCCCCATCACTTTGTTGAAAGTTGGTGATCTCTTTGATGATTATTGTTGTCTTGGTCAAGGGAAAGTACTTAGCTAGGAAAGCTTGGGCTAACTGCTCCCAAGTAGTGATTTGGCTTGCATTGATTGAATTATACCATGCATTTGCCTGATCCCTCAAGGTAAACGAAAACAATTTTAATCTCACAGCATCATCAGACATCCCATTAAACCTGAAGGTATCACAAATCTCCAAGAAATTTGCAAGAAAGGCATTGGGATCTTCATTGGACAGGCCATAAAACTGCACACTACTTTGAAGTATATTGAGGAGTTTTGGTTTGATCTTAAAATTATTGGCTTGAATTGCTGGCCTTGTAACTCCTTGAGTACTGAAACCTGGCCTCATAAAGTCCATCAATGTTCTCTCAGCTCCTTCTTATTCTCCTTCTTCTGTCATATTCCTGTGTATTCTGTCTTGACGTCTAGCTCTTCTTAGCTCTCTTTCGTGCCTTATAATATCTGAAAGCTCTTATTCACTAAGCTTGTTAGACCTTCTTGTGCTCCTTGTGTTCATACACCTACAAAACGCAAGGAAAAGTATTAAACACTCTTAAATTAAAGTCACCTAAACTAAACAAGGTAGTCAACAAAATAATCCCCGGCAATGGTGCCAAAAACTTGTTGATTACAAAACCAAAAATCGCAAGTATATGGATCGTTACTTGTAATAAACAGCATATGTCATCCCATAAAGATTGTGCTTAGGCACCACTTAATTTAGGTTACGCTTTGTTTAAGACTCAAATTCGAATATTGAACTGAAAAGTAAACTAAATCAAAACAAACTAGCAACAATCGAATAATATAACAATGGAGATTCGTCAAGAGAATTAATCAAGTTATGGGAGAGGGGATTTTACCTATCATTAATGCTAATATAGCCTTTTATGTGTTTATAGGGTGTTGTTTTAGATGATCATAGGATTCATTACTTAAATTGTGAACCCTAATCAAATTATGGACTTACAATATCTCAATTCATAAATTACTCACAATTCTAATTAATTCTAAAGTTCTATAATAAACAATCAGGTCTCACACGGGATCTCTCTCTTTGAAATTACTGACTAGATTGATTAAGTGGTCAATTAGATCGCTTAACTCTCGTTAATCTAATTTAATCATTTTTATCCGGTTCACCCTATCGGTTTGTTACCAAAACATGCAAAAATATTAATCAATCACAACACCCAAATCAAGTAAACACAATTCAACTAGACTGACATTAAATATAAGCAAATTCCTGAAGGTAACGTTAGAATATCATTAACAACTTAAAATCCCTAACCATACATCCCATCTTAATCTTACACATTAAATGAATAAAAAAGCAAATGGGGAGGAAATGAAACTCAAGTTAGATGATTCGAGAAAGCAGCGACGTAGGGAGATCACCTATTTCGGGAAGCTTCGGTATTAGAACCCTCCTCTTCTTCTTTTCTCTCTCTCTTTTTGGGTTTTCAAATGTAGGTAGAATATGGACTTCTTTCCAGGGTTCCATCATTATCCTTTTATAGTCTTTTCCATTATGGTAACCCTAGTGTCTTTTTGAGGTCCAAAATGTCCCTCGAAAACTCGAATCTGAAAGTGACTCTGCGTCTGTCTGCGCTCAGGCCACGATCGTACCAGTTCATCTACTCTCTTCACGATCGTGGCAGATTCCCTATGATCGTGGCCCTATGTTGGTGCTTTTGTTACGATCATGGCATATTCGTGGGACTGTGTTTTAGTTCGATTCTCCTCTGAAACTCCTTTGAATGTCCTGAAATACTAATAAACTCATCACGGCCCCTCATATATATAAAATTGAAGCTTTAAAAGCATGTTCTCACCCAAAGAACACTTAAAACATAAATGCTTATGAACTAACACAATTCTTAACCTAAACACACACTAAACGATCAAATTAACCACTGAACACATACAAAAAAAATAAAATGAAATCTACACTTATCAAAGCCATGATCAATTCGAATCCTTTATAACGAAACCCAGAATTCTTTGTCCAATTTCCATTCAAAGGATTAAGGATATCAATCCTAATAAGGTTACCCATCTAGGCATGAATCTAAAAGATTTGGCTCTAGCAAGAAAAGAATGCATCATCCTATTACGACAAGGGTTGATTAATTCTACTAAATTTGACTAAGCTTGTCAAGCATTTTATGTGGAGAAAAGGGCGAAATATATGTGGGTAAATAAAAGGTTAGTTATAGACTACAAACCATCTAATATTTTCCTCCAAGATGATAAACTCCCTCTACCTAGGATTAATACATAAATAATATTCCTAAAAGAGGCAAAGGTGTTCTCAAAATTTGATCTCAAGGCTAGATTTTAGCAGATAGGGGTATGGCCTGTAGAATGATATAAGAATAAATTTTGCATCCCAAATGTCTAATATCAATGGGCAGTCACCAAAAGATATGGTATAATGCTCACCCTAAAAAAATCAAATTAATACTACACAAGTAGACTTTCTTGGGTATGAAATTCCATAATGGACATTATCAACCAAGCCCACTCAACGCCAGTAAATTATCTAACTTCATTGATGAGGAGCAATTTTCTGTTTGGTTAGAATATTTCAACTCTATTTTATTAAATTTTATTTATATATTTATATAAATTTATATAAATTTGTAGATAAAATTTAATAAAATATAATACAAATATTGTAACCAAAATAGAGAATCTATTCCTTTTTTAATCTTATCACTAGGATATACAAGTTTAAAAGTTACATAAAGCTTGACATTGTCGAAAACTGCTTCTATCATCTTAAGTGTAACTCTGCTACTAGAGCCCTGAATTTGGATAGTCATTGTGCATGTTTATAGTCTGTTATTCATAAAATATTATCTCAAAGCATCTTTTGCAACTATATTTTATAAACTAACTGAATGAGCAAGTTTATTTGTAAACTAGTTGAATTTACAAGTTTATTTAATAAACCAACTTAATGAAAAGGTTTATCTTGTAAACCAACTAAATTAACAAATTTAATTTGTAAACCAACTGAATAACTGCTCTCAATGATTAAGCAATTCTATATAATTACTGATAATAATAGATAACTTTTTATTCAATAATAAAAAAGCATAAGCATATTAAACTATTCATACTCAAATTTTACAACCACATTGAGGATGAACAATAAAATAAAAACTGAAGTAAATCCTACAATTTTGTTAAATAACATCAACCTCAACTTTTTCTTATTTCATAATTTTTAATTGCTCTTCATGGTGTTTGTTTTATGTATGCTTCTCCTTGTTTCAACCTCCTCCTTTAGTACAAATATATCTTTCCTTAACTTTTGAATTATAGAGATAACTCCTTCAAAAAGTTGTTTATCATACCATTGAAAAAATTCACAATTACAAACTAGATCATTGGGATATATTAAAAATATTATACCTGAATTCTTATCACTCCATAATTTCCTTAAAGAAGTATTCAGACCATAAAAGAAAAAACTTATTGTGTTGAAAATGCTATCTATAAGATTATAAAAAGAGTTCCATAATCAAGCACTTATGGCCTGATCCATCATATCACATTCAACTATAAAAAATACTTCACAAGCAAAGGAAGGGAACTTGTACGCTAACAAGTCAAGAAAAGAAATGGTGCAAACCTAACATTTACCTAAATATAAATTTATGTTTAATCAACAACATGATTATTTCAAAAAGAACAATTAATAATTCCATATAAAATTAATGTAGAACTATTTTACATATTAGAGTGCAAAAGAAAAAGTAAGAGAGTTAAAACATGGCTAGTTGATATGTTGCATGATTTGCGAGATACTTAGATAACATAATGCAAAAACAAAATTGCAATGCCAAGAATTCAAAATCTGGAAGTTCTAGCTAAAACATGATTGGTTGATATGTTAAAATTAGTTTTGTAGCACTTATGCAATGTTTGACATGCCTAATAGCTGATTTAAACTTTGCATGGTCAAAAAAAGAAGCATAATATAGCAGTAGTGGAAGGTGTAACATAATAGATTGTAGTAACTTGCAGCTTCTTAATGACAAACTTGAACTTAATATGTACTAACATAAGGCATACCAGAAATATAGCAAAAAATAAGACCAAACAAGTTTGATATTACTTTATAACATAGATTGTCAATAGTATAATAATAAAAAGTACTCAATTTTAGAACTGAGTGGTTGATGCAGGTATGATAACATAATTCCATTGCCAAAATAAGCAGCAATTTAACTACAATTATGTAAGTTTTGGAAAGTTGGGGCAACAATGAATGGGTTGAGTATACATCCTTGTATTACTTATACTGTGAGTAGCAATATAATCTTGTAATTCTATTAGGAAAAAAATCAAGGATACACAATAAGCTTTATAAAGTGCATTTGATATATGTTTGTGACCCTTCTGGTTTAATACTTAGTATAAGTAGAAAGTCTAGGTTATAAGCAGTAACTTGAATTTTATACTAGGAGCAAGAATGCAGCAAGAAAATATAATAAAGTAAGTCCCTGGCATTCCTGTACCAACTTAAATGCATTGGGGTTTGGCATATCATGCACTAGAATTTATAAAGGAATATAAAAGAACATAAATCGCCAATATCAAAACAATAAGCAAGGGACAGCTACTAAAGACAAGTGTGGAGGATCGTCAAAGGAACACAGAAGATAAGAAGTGTAAATTAAGGATTAAAGATTGCGAATAATAGACGAAGGAGTTGGCCAAGCGAAAGATTAGGGATTCCTAAAAGAGGAAACATTCCAGAGCTAGGAAATAATGTTTAAGATTATTTTTTTAGTTCTCACTTATCACATAAGATGTACATCTAGTATCGGAGTCCATAAAAAATTAAACAATGTTAGATAAGATTTCTAGAATAGATACTTGACTGAGATGTTAAGTTAGAATTTAAATTGATCATTTATAAAAGTTGAAATTATTCTTGAATGATTTAAAACACTTTGATTCCAATTTGACTATGATGAAAACGTTAAGATATAATTTAACCTTTTATATTTTTGTATTTTTATGCTTATAAAAACGATTATCTTACTTGTTCTTATTTCTTTTTTGACGTATTTAGTTAGTTTTAAATCACTCTAAACCTTTTTTGTTTTCATAATCATGATATGTTGATTTAAACTATTCATAAGTTCCTTTATGCATTAGTAAGTTCCACTCGCTAAAGGTTTATTGAATACTTTATCATATACCATTGCATATCTTAATGCTTATATAGTTTTACAGCATTGTTCTCTGGAGGATATGTAATTTTTTGGTTAAGTTTGTGTAGGTATGTTCCTAAGATTTTTGTTATGGTAGGTATTGCAAATGTGAGATGCCTTATAATTATAATGACCTTATACTTTTTTGCTAATGAGCTGGTAAAAAGTACAATATTTCATACTAATTAGTTCTTATGAATTGCTCTTGAACTATCTTCCTCAGTGAACCAAAAGGTCATCCAGATTGTAATAGCAGTAAGATATGAATATTCAAAATCATCAGTGAACTAGTATATGATCAAGAGCTTAGATTGATAAAAAAAAAAAATAGCTAAGATTGAATTCATTAACGTGATAAATAAATAAGGAATGTAGCTCGAAGACTATTATTTTTTGTCCAAGGTTGAGGATAACTACTGAATGATGATAACATGACATAATCAACTTAGATTTGCATAAGTTCTGCCTATCTCTATGTGGTCCTTGTAGAAAGTCTCGTTACAACACCAATGTAGTCCTAATGCTAACATGACACTTTGTTTCATTTTGAGATGAGAGAGGGAGAATGGAGATAGAGTGAGTATTGGATCCCTTCTAAAGGCGAGTGAATGATATTTGTTTTAGCTGGTTAAGTCTTTTCATGTAAAAAAGGTTAGTGTGTTTTATGTTATTGCTAAGGATGTTAAAACCTTCTTTCAATTCTTAGTTTTTGCAAAATCTACTTTTTGTTTTTATGAAATGAACGCTCGATCTTAGCGTGTAGTTTACAAACTAATGAAAGACCATCAGGAATTTGTTATGATATGGCATTCTTTTTGTATTGAATGTGAATATGAAAGTCAGTTGAATTAGGATTCATTTGTTCTAGATATACAATTCAAAACGTGCCAATCAATAAAGTATGCATAAATTAAATTCTATGGATTTGAAGAAATTAAAAACTTTACTTGTAATCATTTGTTTGGTTAAAGAATCAGGTCTTTCGTTAGTGTGAAGTCACATGTTATTCCAAGTGTCTTCTTTCTTAAAGATGGATGTGGTAGTCTCAAATGCATATTCATTGTTAAGTATATTATTTATGTTTAAGCATTACATACTTACCTTATGTAGTTAATGCAAAATATATTTGGATGGTTTATTACTCAATAATTTTGACAGGTTTTGTCCTGCTTGTATAGAAATGAGCATTGAAGAAGCTAAAAACTTTAACCACTTCTTCTGTGAAAAATGCTCGTCTGAAGGCCAAAAGAAGTTGTAGAACTTTCGTATCAATACCAAATAACCAAACACAAAGGTATTATGAAGACTCTTATAACTTTTTCAAAGTTTGGTTCTTTTATTACAATGATTTCTCTTTCCAATAAATTATTAGATAAAGGGTTAAGTACTAAAAAATATTAAACTTTATATAATTTTTTAATTATAATATGAGCTTTAAAAAGTAACAATAAAATACTTAAACTTTCAATTCTTCGTAAAAATAGTATAATGTTAGGCTCTTCTTTAATCAAACTGATATGAAAATTCATGTCAATTTTGTTAAATTACCCTTAAAATGTCAGGTATAAGTAAAATTCTACATCATATTATAATAAAATTAGATTAATTAATACTAAATAAAACATAAACTAACTTTTTCTAACCAATCTTTCTCTTTACCGGATCACCACCATATGTCTTAAGTTGTAATTTATGCTTGTAAATTCTATTTGGAAGGAAAGCAAAAGCTGGGTCAGTATGTCACTTGTATTAGGTGTTTGTTTTCATTTTTGTTTTTTATTTTTTGTTTTTGTTTTTAAATTTAGTAAAAAAATCTGTTTGTTTGAATTTTTAGTTTTTATTTTTGGTTTTGGTTTCTTCCAATTTTCAAAAATTATGAAAACCATAAAAAGTGGTTTTTGTTTCCAGTTTCTGTTTTTTTTCATAATCTGATTTACTATCATTTAAATATATATTATTTAATTATTAATAAAAAATATGAATAATTTAATTCAAGATTATCTATTTAATAAATTAAAATTAATTATCAATAAAAATATGAATTATTTTATTTTATTTTATTTTCATAATTAAATTATATGTAATTAAATTTTAATAATTATTAATACATATAACTAAATTTAAAATACATAAATATTCAAATAAAATTTGATTTAATAATTAAAATATATTTCAAATAAACATTAATTTTTAAGTTATTTATTTTATTAAAATAACATAATTTTATTAATAGTTTGTTAATAAATATTATATAAGAGATTAAATAAATATATTTTTTTAAAAATTAATCTTTAAGTTTTATCTAATATTTAATTATTATCAGTGATAAAAATATAACTACATTAATATTAACAACTAAACAAGTTTTTGTTTTTATTTGAAAAAATAGAAATAAAAAATTAAAAATAAAAACTAAAAATTACAAAAAAAATAGAAATAAAATCACACGCCCAAAGCCAACGACTAGGGGAAAGAAATTCGACTGACTCGAATCGTTCGGTTGAGCAGATTCAATTTGATTAATCTTTTGCTAATTATGTTACTTAGTCAATTTACTAACTTGTTGTCTGGTCACTAACTCTGTAGTTGAACCAAGTAAGCTAGGGGGGCTCTTCCGTTGTTGACTAAGTTACGTAATTCTAACTGTGTCAAGTTGAATCAAAGTTTTCTAACTTCAAACGAACTTGTTAGAAGATTGGGTGTGCGTCCAACGTGTAGTAACTTGATTGGAAGATATCTACAAATGTCAACCTAAAATGTTACATTCTCAATTATCTTTCGGAGTGTGATAATTTGATTGGAATCGATTGTCGAATGATAGCACAAATTATCATAATGATGGTCTAAATTTGGTTACCATTTAACCATTGGTGGGCTTACTTATCCTTTTTGTTACATGAAATTAGATTGTGACATTTTCATCTGAGAAGTTGAGTTTTTGAAAAAAAGAAAAGAAAAGAAACTATAAATATATTAAAAATGATTAATTAACTATTTTAGAGATTATAATTATCTTAATCTCAAAATAAAATTATTATTAGATCAGAACTTAAACTATTGCATAGTTTTATGGATAGTTGCATTAATTCCATTAAAAGAAGAAGTACGCTTGCATGAAAATGGTGATTAAATTAACACTAAAGTTTGCGAAAGTGTTCATTAAATAGTCCCCACTCGTTTTTATGAGGTTAGCTGCTGTACTACGAACTTTGGTAGCACTCCTTCCCTGTAAGTGCGTAATTGATGTAGGAGAATAATCTAAATTCAATATCAATATGTAAAATATTAGTTGAATTTATTAATTGTTTATGAATTATTAATTTATTAAAAACATAATTTATAATTTATTTTATACATTCTATAATTTATTTATTAAATTTTTTGATCTCGACGACGACGACAACAATCTTAATGCACAAAATTCCCTACTTTGTAAAGATTAAGAAGAGATATTAATTATACGCAACCTCTTTTTTGTATTTTACAAAGAGACTATTTTTGTAACTTAAACTTATAATTTTTTGGTCATAAAGAAGCAACCTCACTGGTTAAATTAGAAAACAAATTAATATATTAGTACGTGAGGTTGAAATTTTCTAAAAGTGAGAGGGTGAGTACTTACAGTTAGAGGATAGCTAAGCTGTTCATAAAACTTGGAGAGCATCAAACTCCATCCACCGCCTAACCTTCAATTTGCAGTGTCACTGTTCGCAACCTAACTTGCCTAGCAAGAAAAGGGGTGCTTAAACAAGCAAGTACAATTAATCCTAAAGAAAGCTTCTTTATGATATGCCTTAATTAAAAACTCATGTGCCTAAGTGCTCCTTTGCCGATGCAAGTTGGTGACTGTTACCTGTTCCTTTGTTTTGATTAGTGTTGTCCTGATGGCGACTATCTCCCCCCTTTTGTATCCACTAGTTTCTTTATAGACACGTGCTCCATTTTATGTTTCTCTTTCCATTATAAGAATATTTGAGTTATCCTAGAACTAAAAAAAATGTTACGAATATTGTACTAAATTTAGTATCAAATTAAATTTTAGCATAGTATTGTATTAATATCGGTTAATATTGGATACTGTTTCAAGTAATTTTCTAAATTTATAAAATAGTTCATGAATTTTTTAAAAAATTACAAAATAATTCATTGTCATATTATACAGTTGTACTGTATATTTTTAACTCTGTTTTCAAAAATCAAAATAATAAATAATAATCACAATTAATTTGAAATAATAATAATTTTCAGACATTTCATATATAAATAATAACAACAATTTATATAAAAAAGACAATCATTATCATACAAATATAAAATTAAGAACAATATAAAATGTTTAAAATATTACAATTTTAATTTTTATTATATAATAAATAATAATTACACAAAATATCAATAAAAAGAATAATAAGTATCTTTAAGTCTTAAATTATTATAATTTACAACAGGAGTTCGTGATAAGGAAATAGCTTAGTGAAATTGAAACATGAAACAAAAACATATATTATTTAATTTACTATCAATTAAATATATTATATATTTAATTAATTAAAATTAATTATTACTAAAAATTATAAATATCTTAATTTAATTAATCAAATTAATTTAATAATTATTAATAAATATAATTACATTTAAAATTTTGCAACTTAGTCTCTATATTTTTCAAATCGGTTGGTTCTGACCGGTATTTATACCCGGTACCATCCTATCTCGATCTTCGGCAGGTACTAACCGGTACGGTATAAGATTCAAAATGTTGACTACAAAATCAACAATTAATAAATTTCGGTGAAATATTGAATTTAGAAAAATTCAGCGGTACATAATATTATCTCTAATTAATAAAAAGACTGTTTTTTTACTGGCAAATTCAAATAATTTGTTTCTCTTGATTATGTAAATTCAAACATAATATATTTGGGTTACAAATTGAAAATTGCTTTTCAGATAAACAAATATTAATTAGATAAATTTATTATTTAGTTTGAAATTATTAACTTATAAAATGATTTATTTAAAATATAATTTATTAATTATTACGCACATTTAATATTTTTTTCAATACTTACTAGAATGATATAATAACGTCTACAAGTTTTATCATTAAATAAATTCATAATAGTGTCATCATCTTTATACATCTCATCAAAGTAAGTATCATATTATTTTGTACAACTTATCTCAATAGGTACCGTACACACAGAATACATGAAATTAGGGATGGGATCAGCTCTGCCAATTGACCTAACTTATATGACTAGGCTAGGCTCATTTTAAATGCTTATTTTTGGCTCTTAGGAAAAACTAGTGTCTTGTATTTAGTATTGTACCGATTTAAAAAATATATAAAATAGATTGTTTGATTACTCTATTAGGATATATTGTAAAAGTTTGATTGTCTAGAGATAAGAATCAAAACATCAGAAAATATTAAATATAAAATTATAAATTAAAAAAGTTGAAGAAATAAATTGAAAATATATTTGGTTAATAGTTTTTAGTTTCAAAAATAAATATTTTTATATTAATTTTAATAAATTAAATTAGTAGGTCAAACTTTAAAATGTATTTTATAACATGAGACTAAATTTAAATTATATAAAAATTAAGGACTTACTTTATAATTTTAAAAATTATTCTAGATAATATTTAATATTTAATGTTCAATATTAACGAATATTGAAACTATATTATATCAATATCAAAATCCAAACGAATTTTAGTGTAATATTCACAATTTTAGTAAAAACTCATTTAATTTTAGTTTATTTATATAAAACATAAACAAATTCCTAAAGGATATTTAGTTTCAATATTTTCAAGGCTTTTAAACAAAACCATGACAAATTGATCTACTAAGTTATGAAGTCAACCAAATAACTAAAGGCAAATAAACTAAATAAATATTAAGATTCTGGAGATTAATTTTTTAAAGAAATAAATAATTTTATTATAAATTAATATTCCTAAAGGTTTTAGTATATGAAATTTAAAATTTGTCTATAATTTATGTATTAATTTTTGTACAGTGTCATCTTTTTGCTATATATATATAATTGGTCTACATAATTGTATTCATTTATTTTCTTTTTTTCTGTCTATTTGAAAAAAAAGGGTCAAATCTTTACTGCATATAAATCTTCTATACTTACTATAATGTAATAATTCTGTTTTATACGATTTCATCCATATAATTGTGTAAAACTCAAATAAATATATGAATAAAATTACATAAGACAGAGTTATTATAACCTAATGCATACAGAAAATTTGATCCCACTTAGCACATCCCATTTGACATATCTTATTTTCCAGTTCACTTACAGCTGTTATCATCTATCTACATGCAGGGTACAAAACCTTTTTCTTTGTCAGCTACACCAACATTAACAGCTGGGTTTCTTTCCTTTCAGACAGCTGCAGCGCAAGCATCCAGAGTCCAGACACCTCAAGTTTGGTAGTTGTCCTTCCCACATCTCTGTATCTCATCTACAGTAGATATTCCTCCACGTCCTCTCCGTAACCCATTCTTTCTCGTTTACTTTTTTTCTTCTTTAAATTAGCTTCCTACTCATTTTCTGTACACCTTTCTTCCGCTCAAATACTATAGGGAAGAAACAGAGGCCTGACAGCGGTTGGATCACTGTAGGAAGAGCATCGATTCAATTGTCGATATAGTTCTGAGCACGATCTGCAAAGCAATCGGACCGTGAAGGACCAAACGAGCATCTGAATAGCTAAAGTGGCGAGCAACATGACACCAGAGCTCGATGTAAACAAAATGCTATCGTTGGGTTAGGAGAAGACACGAACAGACATTACTAGTGAGGGTGACCTATTTAATTGAATGCTAATTAATAGAATAGCACGGAACGAAATAGAATGAAAAGGAACGATTTATAATAGAATATAATGTAATATAATAAAAAATTATTTAGGAGAAATGAAAGGGTTCATAATATAATGTACTAGAACATTATTTAAAAAATGGATGGAATAAAATATAATGTCTAATAAATAATTATTATATCCCTAATATTAAAATGGTTGTTGTAAGAGGTTTAACGTTATAATTTTAAAAATCTAATTAACAAGTTAAGCACAATTACAACAAATAATTATATATATATATATATATTTATTTAAGATAATAAAAATTTTATTATTAATTATATATTTTATTATTAATTATATAAAAATATTATTATTATTTATTTAATAAATTTTATTCTGTTATATGTGATTTATATTTAAAAATTATTCATTTATATTGTTATTTATTTATTTATATTTTTATTTATATAGAAATATATGCAAACAATTAAAGAATAATTTTTTATACATTTTTTATTTTCATTAATAAAAATTTATTAATTTTTATTTTATTAATTATATACAATTTTTTATTAATAATATAAAAATATTATTATTAAGATAAAGAGAAATAATATAAAAATATTATTAATTACATATAAGGGGATTAGAGTTAGAAGAAGTAATTGATATTAAGAAAATTATTGGAGGTATATTAGATAGTATGTATTTATTAGTTTACGTTCCATTCTAAACTTTCTGAATCGGACGTTTCTTATTTTCACTATTTAGGATGAAATGGAACGTAACATGAAATCTTCCGCTTCCATCTCATTCCGTTCCATTCCATTATAAATATCTCAACCAAATGATGGAAATGTGCTACGTTCCATTCCGTTTCATTACTAACCTTTCAATTAAACAGATCCTGAGAGAAGATGAAACCAGTTTTTAAAAACTAAAGCGAAAAATAACAATTTATTCTTTTGGTAATAATAATTTAAAATAAAATTTTAAATTAAAATGTAAAAAGAAAAATAAAGAATATAAATTTCAAAAATATAATTTATTAATTAAAATTCGTGAAAAATTAAAAGAAAAAAAAGATCAAAACTCAAAATCTAGGGAAAGGGGTCCCACATGCCATACTGATTTGTCAAAGCAGTGAAGAAGAGAAAGGAAGACATTTGTGGTCCCACATGTTTAAAGGATGTGCACCCCATGTGACTAAAAAAAATTGGTTGTTATTACTGAGTTATTACTCGATCGGTTTGTTAAAAAAAATCATCCAGATTTATGAAAACCAACTGTCTTATGTCTTAATTGGCCGGGTTATGTCTTAATTGACTGCTTTTTACCTATAAGAGGTATAACTATAAATATAAATCCGACTAAAAATCAAGCCGATTATTTATTTTTTGGTCGAAGAGGCCGGTTGAGTCCAATTATTAAAATATTGAATTTAATTCATCTCCGTCTTTAAAGGGATTATTAGATAGATGTAAAGATTAAGTTAGAATCTCCACGCATTATTTCTATGGAATCCATTATTTGACTATAAATTACTATTCTTTAAATGAGTTATTTGATTCTGAATTACTAGTTTTCAAATGATTTATTTTGAACAATATTTTAAAAATTAGACTGAAAATTAAACTAGTAAGATAAAATATTTAAAGTCTAAAGTGTTTAATAATATTAGACTGACTTCAAAATGAATAAAAATTAAAAAATTAAAGAATTTGAAATATGATTGAAAGAGATTATCTTTATATATCAAATAATTTGAAGTTTAATTAAAAAATAGATTATTAAATGAAACTTAATTAATTTATTTTAGTTTATAAGAACTTATTAATTTACAAAAATTAATCAATTTTTAACAACAATAATTATTAAAATAAAATAAATTAAAAAATTAAAAATCAAACTGAAAAATTAGACAATTCAAAATTTTAATGGTTAAACCGGTTGAATCAGTTAAACGCTTTAATCACTAATTCTTACCGTTTTTCGGTAGACTAATATATGCTAATATGAAAATCCAAAGATTAATCAATTGCATATTAAAAAGTAGTCTATATATCTATAATTAAAAAAGAAAAACTATTGCAAGTATGTATGACTGCTCTCAAGTGTCGACTGTCGAGCGGTCACACAAACCCCACCGCTCATTTGGTCGACTGCAACAAACACGGTGGGCAAGTAATCGAATGGGGGACCTCAAACTCTCATAAAAGTGTCTGATCATAGTCCTTTTGACGAGCCATCATAAATTCTGTAGAAAAGAAGTGGGATGGGAAAGATCTCACCTGTTTTTCAAGTTGGTTGAATGCAACCTTTTGACCCATCAAACATTAAAAGCAGTGGCGGACTTGCAGTACAAATGTGAAATTTGCAAATGCTCTTCTGCAATGATAGTGACTTGGATCGTAGCATCCCCAAACTAGAATGCAAAGAAATCAAGGCATGATAATAAGATAAATACGTATTTTTAACAAAATTGTGAATATCATTTGAATATTAATATGATAAAGTATTTTAATATTTTATATCATTTCATATAATTACATATTTATAAAAACATTACTACAAAATTACATTCCTTAACATATTCACTTAAATTATAGTAGTAGGCCTTTTTTTTTAATCTTGATCCATGCAACTCTTGAACCTGAATTTAAATAATATCTCTAATTTGTGCGCTCCTTTCCTAACCAAACGTATAATATCAAAAGACTTTCAACATTTTAATTTCCCCTAACCATCCATCCTAGAAATGCTTTTGCTTCCAAGTTATTCACTATTGTAGCAAAATAGTACAAATAGTATGTTCACATTGGTACAACTAAACCAAAGTGGACAAATAAGCTTGGTCTTATAAGAAAAACAAAGTCAACAAGTAATTAGTTACTTGTGGCAGTATCTAACTCCCTTTTTATCAACATATATTGCTAAAGAATATGAATTTCCGCCATTTCTCTCTCACACATTTCATACTTTCAAACATTGAATTTTTCCTCATATTTTTATCTCTTGGAGCGAGCCACCATCCACTAGGCTTAGGATTTGGGGCGTGAATTAGTGTGAATAACTCTGGTAGTTACTCACAACATAGAGAAAGGACAAATTCGAGCTACATTGGAGCGCAAGGTAGGCTTGTAAAGCAAGCACAAGTTATAAGGGACTTGTCATATTTGAGAGGTAAGGTCACACCACACGTTCTCTCATTGGTATCAAAGCATGTATAACTTGCTTTCGTCCTTGAAATTGTGCCAAATGAGAATAATATGTCATATATACTGAAATTTGTCCATGCATGTATAACATGGCCATCAATGGCAAATTTTTGTGTGCTTCATTTTAGCTTGAAATTTTAGCATGGATGTGTTCTTTATAATGTCAAAAACTTGTGTCTAAAATATGGTAAAAAACGAATTTGAATTGAGGGAGATATTGCATGATGAATTTTCGGTTCATACATGTGTTTTCCAAAAGTTTAGGCCCATTTTCTGACCTATTATAGTACTGTTCTGCATGAGATATACATATAGATGTGTTTCTTGTCACGTTATCTTTCTAACAGTATATTATATGCCAAAATTGGAGTTAAAATGAGTGAGAAACAATAGCCTGAAGCGGCCATCGTGGCCATGAAAGGTTGAAATTTCTGAATAATATGAGTTTAGTATAAAGGTGTTCATCCACAGTTTCATGCACCTCAGTGGGAGATACGCTTCACCAACGACATAAATCTCATATTTGACCCTACCAACGTCATGCACATATACTGGTAAGTCTAGAACTATATCGAATAAGGCCTGAATGGTTGTCTAAGGTGGCGCATGGTGGGCGTGTGGCACAGCAGCTACTATAGCCACATAGCTGCGTCTCACACGCATCTTGGCCAGAGACTCCTTTTCCTGTGGTCTTTTAATCTATGGTTAAAATTACCATTTTACCCCTATGTGATTTATTAAAATTTTTCAACATTTAAGCTATTTGTTAGCCTAATTTGAAATTTTACTTAATTACATAACTGAAATAATTTTTGGCCTGTTAACTTTTTCATGCTTGATAATTTGTATTATGTTCATGAATTTATTCTGCATTTCATATATGTTATGAGTTGCATTTTATTATTTATTTCATTTATGTGTTAAATGATTATTATTTATGTTAGTAATAAATTGATTAATTATTTGTCCATGTGACTAATTGTTAACTAATGCCAATGGGCATAAATTAAGTGAGCCCTAGAGCTAAAGGCCTCATACCTAGGTGGTATGTTGGTCCATCTTCATTCAATATCCTTTTTAGTCTAAGGAATAAAGATGCATGGATATTTTGAATTAGTGTCTATGTTGCGTGATATATGTTTTCTAAAATGATTTCCTATATACCAGGAAGAAAATGTGACCATCCCTATTTAATATTTGTTATTAGAATGATGTAATAGGATTTGAATTGTAATTATTAAAAGGGATGAAATTTCACACTAATTCTAATTATATAGATTTATTTTGGACATGAGGCACCAAAATATCAATGGAGTCTTAGATTAAGACTTACTAATGCATGCATGATTGGTTCATGGTATATTTACTGGATGTGTTACCTATAATTAAATTAAAATTAATCATTGGGCTAAATATCATTAGGAGCTTAATATCACTTATGTTATTAGTAATGATTACTAGCAAGTTTGCAAAATTTTCGACCTAATAATGTAAATGGGAGTCGAGCTGACTAATTGAGATTAACAAAGATAGATATGTGCCTTAATTAAACCTGTCAAATGATGTAGTGAAATGGCAACCAAGAGTTCGATTATTGAGATAAACAAGGAAGAGAAACTTGATGGTAAAAACTATGACATCTAGTATAGGAAGGTTTAGTACCTTCTCAATGAGCATGAGTTACTCGACCATTTAACCACCAACATAAACCCATTAGAGATTGGGAATTTGGCCCAACATTGCCGTGACCGAGAGGCTTATGCCCTTTGGCAAAAGAAGGATAGAAGTGCATGCTTCACGTTGTTAGCTTGCATGCACGATGACCTTATTGGGGAGTTTGAGAACTACTCAACTACTATGGAGATGTGGGAACAATTACGCCTAAAATATGGAGGGACAACAACCATAAGGCTTCGTGCCTTAACGTTGTTCAATCAATACATGATGGACCCTAAGCATATCATGATTGAACATCTTAGGGTGATGTCTTCCATGATTCGAGCAATGAAGGTAGCAGGTTATAATCTCATAGATGAGCAGCAGGTTCTAGCTATCATTAGGTCACGAGTCCTCGTGGGGATAAGTGAAGTTAGTCCTTACTCATAATAAGGCCAGTAAGACCTTTGATGACATTTCCCACCATTTGGAGCTTGAGGCGGAGTGCAGAACTGCAAACCATAATGTCTTTGCATTAGTTGCACAAAATGGGCGCAATGGTGATGGCCCTTAGCGTAAAAAGGGAAAAACTAAGAACTAAGGGCCTCGAGAAGGGCAAGTTGCTAATTGCTGTAGAGGCAAGCGCTGGGGCAAGAAGGATAAGTCCAAACTCATGTGCTTCAATGATGAGCTTGTTTAGGACTATCAAAAATAAACCTTACTCCTAGAAATTAAACTTATAGTAGCGGGAATAAAGGTCGATCTACAGAGAAAGGCAACTGAAAATGTATGTAAATTACTACTAAGATTGATGGGCGGTTTTGTTTGTCGCGAATAAAATAAAATGCTAATAAAGCTAATAAGATTATGCTTAAAGACAATCAATAATAAGTAGCTTGGCCAAAGGAGATATCCACTATAAGAACTAACGACTAATCCTTGATACAATGATAATTAATTCCACTTTAAGTATTTATTGGGGAAACAAGTATTTCCTATCTTTCCTCATGTGTGGCTAACAAAGAACACAAGCGAACTAATTAACCCTAATTATTAGACGATCTAAGCACAACACGAAAGATCTAATCTAACAACAACATTGCAATAGAAAGATCAATAAATCAAAGTTCCTTTAACCACCAACAATTAAGAGAGACTTAGCCTATTATTCTTTCTAAGATTTAATAACAACACCAAAGAAATTACTAAATCCTAGTTGCTACTTGATTAGCAATAGATTATCAAACACAATTAACTAGTAGGCCTCCTATCAATCTTGAACAATAATTATGATAATAAGCATAAAAGAACAACAGAACTCATGTTATGAGGCTTTAATTCCTTCGTCCAAGAATGAGATTAGCCACATAGGGCCATAGAAGAAGCTCTAAGGTGTGAAGCGAGGAGAGAGAGGCATGTGTTGTGTGTCTTTTTTTTGGATGTCTTCCCCTCTTTTTTCACGTAATAAAACCAGTGGACAGAAACCTAGAAAATCTCCTAAAGATATGCCAAATATTCTCTCCACAACAAAATACCCAATTAAGGAAAATAATAATAATCCAAATAATAGTCTTCTTGGCTAAGGGAATTGGCCTTTCAGCTGGTATTTCACGTCCAAGTTGGCTTAGGAAGCTTCCTTAATTATCTTCTTGATTATTGTGTAGTAATCTCGCAGATATGTGTTGGATAAGTGCAGCAACGTTCACTTTTAGGCTCATTTCTGACCTCTTCTGGTCAAAATCACTCAAAACTTAAAACATGAAAGTTGTAACCCTCTTTGTGGGCTTTCCAACGCCACTTGAATCATCTCAATCGAAGTTTGTATGTGAAAGTTATGGCTCAAATATAATAATTTGTCAAAATTGTCCAAATTAGTGAAATTATCTCGTTTTTCTCCTTTTTCTTCCATAACATACCTAAGTCAAAATATACACGCCTAAATCAAAATATAAACATAATGAGTACTTTAGCCCAATAATAAACATAAAAGACTAAGGACTAGTGGAGAAAAATACAATATTATACTTCTTATCATTCAACTATAGAAAAAAGAGACACTTTACTCAGGAATGTATTGAGTCCTGTGAGGTTTATCCTTATTTACCTTCTTTTATAAGTGTCTTTGTTTGCATATGCATTTTTTGCTCATTCTCTCCATGATTGAATTTTAGATACGAGAGCTACAAAACACATGACCTGTAGCCGTGCAAGATTTGTAGATTAGCATATATTACTAACGGATAAACATTTTGTAACGATGGGGCATAGATCATAGGAGAGGTCCTTGGTGTAGGAAACCAACTTACTTGGCACAGTGGATGCAAATTGCTCTTACATGATATGCTTCATGTACTCACTATTTGATATAATCTACTTTCAATATCGACATTAGTAGACTTGGGTTTTCTTTTCTTGTCAGTAAGAATAGTTTGTCCATTTATCTTGATGATATCCTTTATGGACATGAGTGTTTTTGTAATAGTTTATTTATGATGGATTTAAAAGATGTATTTGAATCTCATAAATATTTTGCTCACATTGCTTCTTCTTCTTTTGTTGATATTGAATATGAGTTTGTTAAATGGCATGCTCGATTAAGACATATTAGACAAGATAAAATGTCCAGATTGGTTAGAGAAGAGCTATTGGCCTCTCTCGTCAAAGTCAGTCTTCCTACTTATGAGCCTTGTCTTGTTGGGAACGCTAGTAAAAAGCCTTTTGGTAAGGCTAAGAGAGCTTTGCATCCTCTAGAGTTGGTCCACTATGATATATGTGGGCTTATGAATGTGAGAGCGTGTAATGGCGCAACTTACTTTATCACATTCATAGATGATTTCTCACGACATGGTTTAGTATTTCTGTTGTCTTACCGTTCAAAAGCTTTGTATTGTTTCAAACGCTTAGTAGATGAGGTTGAGAATAAGAAAGAGAGGAGCATTAAGGCTCTTCATATTGATAAAGGCCAAGAGTATCCATATGGTCAATTTAGAAAAATTTGTGAGAATACAGAAATACGTCAATAGTTAACGATTTTTGGAACTCCACAACAAAATAAGGTTGAAGAGAGAAGGAATTGAACTCTGTTGGACATGGTTAGGTAGATGATAGCTTAAGCCAACCACCCAATTAAGTTTTGGGGGGTGCCCTTATGATTGCGGCATACATCCTTAACCGAGTGCCCATTAAATCTGACTTGACTACTCCATATGAGTTATGGAATGAAGATAAGCCTAATTTCAAAGGCTTATGGCCATGAGTATTTGCTAGTTATGTTCACCATTCTTCTCATAAGTTCCGAAAGTTAGGCGCTGAAGCTAATAAATGTATGTTTATTAGATATTGAGAGCATTCTAAGGGTTATGTGATGTATAGTGAACATCATGGAGGGCTCACTAAGGTTGAGTCCGGAGATGTGGATTTTTCGGACAATGATTTGCCTAGTATTGGTGAGATCAAACAAAGTCTTGAGTTTTATAAGTTAAAGAAACATCAAGACGAAGTGCCCCAAATGGATTTGGATTCATAATTCATTTCAATGACTATTGAGGTCAGTGGGAGCATAGAACTTGAGTCTCTGTCTTCATAATTGCGTAGGAGCTACCGCAGAAATGTTTCGCGTAGACGCTTTGAAATAAAAGGTGGGTCCTTCTTGAGTATTTTTGTTGATGTTGTTGAGCCTTCTTCTTTTGAAGAAGCAATGAACTCACCATTTTCGAGTAAGTCTTGCAGCAATGGAAGACGAGATGGAATCCATGGCTAAGAACCATATGTCGACTTAGTTGATCTACCAGTTAGGCGCAAACTATTGAAAAAAAGTGGGTCTTGAAGGTTAAGGGCAAGGCAAATGGATCAATTGAAAAGAATACAGCCCAATTAGTGGCAAAAGGTTAGACCTAAAAGGAAAGTGTGAACTATGATGAGACATTTTCTCCTGTGGTGAGATTTGTGTCTATTCGCCTTATCCGAACTATTATTGCACATTTAGATTTGAATTGTTCCAAATGAATGTGAAAACAACATTTCTCAATAGAGAAAGAAATGAAGAGATTTATATGGATCAATCCGTTAGGTTTCAAGCAAAGAGACAAGAGCACAAAGTGTGTCGCTCTAGACGTTCTATTTATAGCCTGAAACAATCATTTAGGCAATGGTATCTTAGATTTCATCAAGCCATTATATTGGTATACTTTATGATGGTTGAAGAGGACCATTGTGTGTACATAAAAGAGACGAGAGAATGTGCTTCTTATACTCTCTTTGTATGTAGATGATACTTGATAGTTGGGAATGATATGGAGATGATCATTGCCACTCAAAAGTAGTTATCCTCTAATTTTGAGATGAAGGACATGGGTGAAACATATTATGTTCTCAGGGTTAAGATCTTGAGGGATTGTTCTAAGAGATTTTTGAGTTTGTCTCAAGAAACCTATATTAATAGGGTCTTGGAACGTTTCCATATGCATAACTGCAAACTTGTTGACACTTCAATGGAGAAAGGGCTATACCCAAGTATAGATCTATGTCCTAAAATAGAGGAAGAATAACAGCAAATAGCTAAGGTGTCATATGCAGCATTATCGGTAGTCTAATGTACGCTATAGTGTGCACTTGACTGTACAAATGCTTTGCAATTAGGATGGCTGGTATATATCAAAGTAATCCTGGACCTGCACATTAGGCAGCAATCAAAAAGATACTTCGATATCTAAAAGGAACCACTAATATGCCTTTATGCTATCAAGTGGGAGCCTCAAATTGGTTGGATATAGTGATGCCAATAGATTTGATGATAGAGACGAGCGAAAGTCCACATCAGGATATGCTTTCATTCTTAGGGGAGGAGCCATTTCTTGGTGTAGCAAGAAACAACAGTGTGTATCATTTTCCATGATGGAGTCCGAGTATGTTGCATGTATCTCAGCGGTGCTAGAGGTGATATGGTTGAGGAGATTTTTGAGAAGCTTCAACATTACCGGGCATCTTCGTGAGGCCACAGTTATTTATTGCGATAACATAGTTGCAATTGCTTATACAAAGGACTCGAAGTATCATGGAAAGACAAAGCACATTGATACTGGCTACCACTTCATCCGTGATATCATTGCATAAGGACATGTGGTCCTAAACATGTCTCTACGAGAGATATGATAGCTAATCTTTTTACTAAACCCCATTGCTAGAGATGTTTTCCAAAAGCACATTAGGGGTTTATGTTTATTAAGGATTTGATGTATTTGTATATTTACTTGTGCATTAATGAAATATGTTTTTTATTTTAATCTTGTGTGAATTTGTATAGTAAATTAATGTTAATTGAAAATGACACATATCTAAAAATTGTCACCAGGCTTGATGTTGCTCTCTCACACGAGAACATCGCCGTAGTGCTATGATAGCGAGTAGGATGAGACAAAGTATTGCAAGGTACCAAATGATTGGCAATCTCCTTAATTATTATGACGTGATTAAGGATTTTGTATCTCGCCTTAGCTGAGTGCTAAGATGAGACTTATTCAGTCGAACATGGAAAGTGTATCCATGTAGTCTGTATGAAGCTAGATTTGAGTTTGTGATGGCTCAAGTCGGCACTTTGTAGAGTGATTGGACCATATTTCGTATGGTGTTATTTAGAGCGTGACAAACCCTTAGTAGGAGCTCCACCATAACATACACTTCATATTGCATGCGCTTGAGACGACTGAATAAAGAAGTGATGAATACGTCCCTTTTTTATCACTATACACCTTTATACCCCTTGGAACTTTGACCTATGTCATGAAGTTGAGAATTGGTGTTGTTACTTTAGCATATTATCTAAGGGCCATGAATGATGCAATCTAGGGGAGTATGATTAGGAAAGAAACCAAGACTTCATAGATTAACATGAGTATCTAAGGAAAAATCATTTTGATATCACAAAAGATATTTGTGACTTATTGCCCGAGTGGTTACAAAGACATTAGTTATCAATAAACTTGAGTTGTCTATATGGTACCTATTACAAAGGTCTTATTAAGCACCGAACTTATTCGCAAGTTGCGCCTACTCCTTTGCACAACAATCGCACATAGATCTGTTTAAGTAAGACTCAGTCTCTCCCATATGATCGTCAACTAAAAATCTAGTTCTCGGACCCCTTATGAACAATGTTGCGAAAACCGTACCGGACTTGGTACCGGATTGAGTTTTTGTACGGTACTGTACTGGTATCGGTCAATATCGGGTACCCTTTCGGGTAATTTTTTAAATTTATGAAATAGTCCCTATATTTTTTTAAAAATTGCAAAATAGTTTATTGTCATATTAATAGTTTATTGTCATATTGTACAATTGTACTGTATATTTTTAATTCTGTCTCCAAAAATCATAATAATAAATAATAATCATAATTAATATGAAATAATAATAATTTTCATATATTTCATATATAAATAATAATCACAATTTTTATGAACAAAAGACAATCATCATTATACAAATATAAAATAAAAAACAATACAACGTATTTAAAATATTACAATTTTAATTTTCATTATATAATAAATAATAATTACGTCAAAACATTAAATAAAAAGAACAATAAATATCGTTAATTTTCAAATTATTACAATTTATAACAAGAGTTCGTGATAAGGAAACAACTAAGTAGAATTGAAACATGAAACAAAAACATATATTGTTTAATTTTCTATCAATTAAATATATTATATATTTAATTAATTAAAATTAATTATTACTAAAATTATAATATATTATTTAATTTATAATTTAATTTAATTTGAAATTTTAATTTAATAATTGTTAATAAATATAATTAAATTTAAAAATCTTTTTAAAATATATAAATTTCAAATAAAATTTGATTTAATAATTAACAATATATAAAATAAATATTAGTTATAAATAATAATTTTTAAATTATTTATTTTAAAAATAAAATATTTTTATTAATACTTTATTAATAAATATTATATAAAAGATTAAAATAAATTTAACTGAAATAATTTATTTTTAATTTTTACTTAATGTATAGTTATTATTAGTAATTAAGCATTTATTTTATTTTAAAAATAAAAACTAAAAAATTACAATACAAGATTAACTAAATAAGAAATTAAAAAAATTTAAAAAAGAAAAACGGGGGAGGGGTAGTTTGGGTGGGAAAGATAAAATTTTAAAATTTTTTTGAAAATTTTGCAACTTAGTCTCTATATTTTTCAAAATTTTTGGTATCGGCCGATATTATTGGTACTGACCGATATTTGTACCCAGTACCACCCATCCCGATCTCGTACTGTTTTTTGACCGATACGGTACGTACTAACCAGTACCGACCAGTATGGTACGAAATTCATAATTCTGCAAGAAAAAGCTTAATAGTGTGGGGACGATAAGAAAAACCTAACTGCTTTTAAAGGGATGTTAGTTGTGGTAGATACAAGTTAATAAAAAAAAATAGATGGCTGTAGTTCATGAGAGTGCAATTTTAGTGCGTAAGAGATCTTACCAGTCTAAAGAATATATCCCATCTAGGTTAATTGAATTATAAAGTCAAAGGAACTATTAGAGGAAGTATTGATATAAGTAATAGTTATTTGATTGAATTCTTTTTTGATAAATTATCTTATCATTGATTTCCTTGGCTATTATCTAAGTTTTAGTTTTAGTTTATATTTTATAATTAAAATTTGTAAAAGTTATCTTTTTATTAATCATTCTTCATATGGATAATAGTGATAGATTTTTTAGCCTATATCTCTTCTTATAAGGTTCAACCCTATGTACCATTATATTGCTTTCTAACTATAGGTAAACTTGCGCAGGTAGTGATTAATAGATTTGTAATTAGTAGCATACACATATATACTGATACGCACATCACTCATAAAATATTGAGACCTATAATTAACAGAATTCTTTCATTTATAAAGAGCCCTATAAGGGGACGAATAGCTTGTTTATGATGTTGTACTTCTCCTCCACCTTCTTTAGTTCAAGAGAAAGATTACTTTAATATGCATTCATAATAATTTGCTAATTATGAGACCTTATACCTTTATTAGATTAAAACTGTTGATCATGCATCTTTAAACTTATTTAATAAGTACAACCTTGAATCTTATTTCATTGACAAAGTGTGCAATACTCTTTTAAATAAAACATATAAGGTGAGCTTAATATATTTTAGATTGTTTATTATATTCTTTTAGGATATCGAATTGATCCTTTAATTGTTTAGGGTGTTATTTTAGGGATTTTCCACTCCAAAAATGCTAGGGTTTAGGATTTTGGTATTTTGGGAAATTTTGTGTGATTTTGTGGTTAATTATGATTTAATAGTTGAACTTCATCCTTACCCTTATGATTTATTGATCCAATTTGACAGATTGCATGCGAATTGGATGAAATGTTACTTGGAATTGAGAATTTTTGTGATTTTGCTCACTAATTGCTAAATTGTAATGTTTTTATATGAAATTATGATTAATTAGTTGTTTTTATGGTTAATTAAAGTTGTGTTCTTGTTTAATTTCATTTTAATTTCGATTTTGCGTGACTTCAATGCTTAATTTCTCTAATTTTGCATAATTGTTAGATTATGGTTGGTAAATTTAATTTTTAGGGTTAAATTCGTAATTCAATAATTAGATTAATTTTTTTTATTCGATAAAATATTTTTAATTCCAATTTTGTGATTAATTAGTTTAATAGCTAATTTTATAATTGTTTTGTTTTATTTATTTATTTATGTTAGATAATTTGTTTGTAATTTTATTAAATATTTAATTTTACTATTTCTAGTTTTCACGTTTAAAAAATTAATGAATATAAGAAATAAGTATGGGGAAATAGTTATTTTTCGCACTTTATCTGTTAATTTTTCTCACAATAAAGTAAAGTTTTAGGCACAATGAGAAGAAGGGTCTTCTAGAGATTTGACTAGAGTTTGCCTATAACTCAAGCCTACTAATATAACCTAGCTCTTAAATCAACTGCCAGTGCCACAACCTAAGAGGAAAAATACCAACGACTAAAGGAGAAAAAGTTTGGGACAAATAGATTTATTGATTAGGAGGCACTAGAGTAGGTTGGATTACAGGTTGGGATCTTGTTAATGTTGGAGTGTGATCTCGATTCTTCAACATCATGGAGCCTTTATATTAGGAGCTAACGCTCGAGTTGTTCTCCACGATCTTCGTGGAGAGACGTGACTACAATAGGGATCGCCTAAACATGATCCAATTCCAGACGATGGGGGATTGGTCCAGATGAGCTATTCATAAATCTCCATCATGATGGGCCTTTATGATCAAGAGTTTATGGGGATATCGGAGTACATTGCACTGCAAACAAACTTTTTGTATGGATTATCTCTTCGATACTTTTGGAGTATTATTAGCATGGAGGAAAACTATGACCCTAGTAAATCCAAGGCATCTATACTATGAAATCCCACGCTTAGATATATACATGTGAGTCATACACTGAGCGGTCAAGTGACAGTTAGGAAGTCGTTGAGAATTTGGACGTGTTTTGCATTTGAAGTATAAGCGAGAGGATGTCAATACACCTGGGGCATGCATTATCCCAATTTATCTAACGTTAGAGCGAAGAGGGTAAGGTTAACACGATATGTGTCCAGCATTATATGACGAGGATTGCACTACAAATGAGGGTCTTCAACAGACTACTAGCGATGCAACTGATGGATACCACAACAACATTAAACCTCGATGTCATAAAGCATATGCATATGGTACATAGATGACGAGGAACTACTAGTGATATTTATCTCCTAATTGGAGTTTCCAACAAGCCAACAACATCGAGAGGAGCTAGGGAGGAGCCATACATAGCTGAATAGCCACCGCAGTAGCATTCATCGTCATCGCAGAAGGGAGGGGTTGCACAGGAGAAGGATAGAACAGGAGTACCTAAGGTGCAGACACCATACCGAGACTATCTGAAGATAACTCAGTTAAAGAGATTGTGGAACGGATATAATAGCTTAAGACCTCTGCAGATAGATAGGAGATCTACTGTTGCTGATGGCGAGCCATCAAGGCATCACTTTTCAACCTTTGCCATCTAGGGCAAGTACATCATCATTAGCTCCTCCAACTTTTGAAGTTGTACGACTCAAGGACCCTCTATCAGTGGACATGCCAGAAGCACAACATGTTGAGGGAGGCTGTAATTTAGTCTTTTCTTTTCTTTTTCTTATTATTTGTATTTTTCTTATTTCCTTTCATTTATTATTTTCTTTTGTCTAAACATTAGTGCAATGTTATTTTATGTCATTGTTATTTCCCTATTTGGTATTTTATTTCTTTTTTGTTATTTTTATTTTCTTTTATATTTTTATCCCTTTTTATTTTCATTTTACAAGGATGATTGTATCTAATATCAGATGGATCCCATATTGAAATCAGAATTTTAAAATTTTTATTACTCAGGGAAGTACCAATTTTTACACTTTCTCACTTCTTATTTATCTGTGCTTATATTGTGTACATTAGGAATAATGTAGAGTTTTACATGTGGGGAAGGGGATTATAATTTTCTTAACATTATTATAATTTTTTATTAAATTTTATTAAATGATATCTTGAATTAGTTAAAATTTGACCAGAAATACTTTATATCATAATAGATTATTTAGTTTAATTTGTATGCAAAAGGATGAAAGTTAAAATAACTTGATTTTATAAGTCATATGTTTAGTAATCATTAAGATAATCAATTTGAAAGAAACTTGCATATTATTTACGCACATAAGATCCACTTTTTGTGAACTTTTCAGCCTAAGAGTAAATACATCAATGTTTTGAGCTCTTTTATTCTTTCATTTGTGTTATCATGCATAGTTTAATAAGTCTATAACTTGTTTTATTATACATATTACTACCACATTTGTTAAATTAAAAGCATTGAAGTAATAAAGGCACTTAGATTCAACATCTGTTTTACCTATTTACCCTATCATATTTTATCCCATGGGAATAACCAACTTTGAGCCTTAACCTTTTTCATTGACTATAGCCCCATTATTAGCCTTTATCTTATCTTTCTTGAAGCCTTTTTATTAATTTGAATCCTAAAGATTATTTACATTACTTGATTTTTTGAAACTTAAAATTTGAAAAGGTCTAATATTTCTTTAATTGTTGGTACATGATTAATGCTAAAAAAAGTGTGTTAAAGTTATAGTACCAATGGATTTATAATGTGAAGGACCTAGAGTGTGAAATAATAAGTTTCTTATAATTCATGAAATCTTGTTTTTGTAAATTTCCTTCAATTTTATCACCCTTTTTATCATCCCAATCATACCTTATCTAAGCCACATTAAAACCTTGTATAAAGACCTTTTGATTTTAGTTTTTAGTTTACTTATAAGTGTTTGGAGATATGATAATATTACAAGCTTATGGTTAAGAGTTTTTCTATATATTGATATGGGAGCTCTTAAATTTTTCACCATAAACACTTAAGTGCATTGAGTGAAACATTAGTGAGGGTGTAAAGATTTACGTTTTATGTGATTATTGTTGATATTGACTTTTGAAGGTTAGTTCTAGGATAACTTGATTCTAATTATATGTTAATTTGATCAATATGATATAATGATTTAGAGTGTGAATGGACTGGTTAAGGTTAATAAGGGATGGATATTTGTAAGATTGATATTTTATATTATGATTTATTTGAGAACAGACGAAAACGTAAGTGTGGGGATGTTCTGATAAATGTTTATTTGACTATAATCATATACCTATATTTAATTTTATTATGCTTTCTATTTAGTAGTTTTATAGTATTTATGATACTTAATTCATTTCAAGTGCATTTATAGGTAATAACTACCTTTATGGACTACAAAGAGAAGAATTCATATGAAATTGTGGCATAGAATGAAGATTTAAAGAAATTTAAAGCTACATGACTGTGTATAATGATTGTGTAAGTTTCTGTAAATGTGTGAAGATTTAAAATTTTGGTTTTGGTCGTTTGAAGTTACATGCCCTTGTATATTGATATAAACAACTTTGTATGTTGCTTGTGTAAGTCGCGGTGTTTGTGTAAAATCACAAATTCAGGTGTTTTTAGAGATATGTAGTCACCTACACACCCTTGTATGCTGACCATGTATATCTATGGATGTCAATAGGCTCGGTCGGGCTCAGGCTGACTCAATCATGGCGGGCCACAGGCCTGCCCGTGGCCCGTGAGGGTCGGGATGGGCCGGCCCATGGTGCGGCCCAACTAAGGGCCGGACGGTCCGTCTATATTTTTTAATTAAAAAATAGAAAATGACGTCATTTTGGACAAAATAGGCCTTTGGCCGAGTTGGGTCGGCCTGTGGCTTGCGCGGGCCGACCATGGTGGGCCCCTGGCCCGGCCCGGCCCGACCATACTCGACCCATGGCCCTCTCGTGGCTCGCCAAAAATAGATCGGGTCGGGCCAAAATTGACATCCCTATATATATCCTAAAAACCCGAATTATTACTATAAAAGGAAGTCAACAAAGGCAAAACAGGAGGAGGCATAAAAGTGATTTTAAGTCCTAAGAGACATAGAGAGGTGAGAATTCTACTCAAAGGATGAGAAAAACACGAAGAATATGTTAAAAGATCCGATAGATAACAAAATTCATTATAGATAACAAAATTCATTCTAACTTGCATAAAGATCCATTAGAAGAAAAAGGAAGATTTAGAATTATAACTTCTTTGTTTTCTAGTTATTCTTTTGCATGTTCATCTTTGGTTTTATTTTCCATAGATAGGAACTAAATTTGTTTAATACCTAGGTGTGATGAACCTTAAGTTGTGATAACAATATGTAACAATATGATTTGATCTTTTATTTAATACAATTTATTTGATTGATTTATTGAGACTCAATTATGTGTTATATTATTATTCTAGATATTAGTTCTTGATTTGATTTCATATGATTGAGATTGAGAAATCCTTTTGTATGAATATATCTACCATAATTTGAAGAAGTTGCATGCAATGCAGATAGATCGACATAAATCCTCTAAATTAAGGTCAAACTTAATAGTGAAATTCATAAATCGGTAATACAATCCTAGGGGTTTTAACTAGAAAGATTTTGTAATCAACTGGTGGATTAGTTGTTAGTATTCTTGAGAAAGATATTAATGTAAGATAAGAATTTCCACAATGTAATAATCAATAATATAATTGCATGATAGAGAATTAATATTTAAGGATTTTTAGGGAGATTCATCACCTGGGTATTATTTATTTGATATAGACTTTTCCAAGTATATTCCTCTGTTTTAAGTTCATCATTGTTTCAATTTTAGTTTATTTGTTCAGTTTAATTTGTAATTAAATCCATAATCTAATCCAACAATTAAATAATAGAAAAGGGTAACTACTAGTACTTATAATCCTCGTGGGATCGACCTATACTTGCCTGTGTTAGTTATAACTACATCATGCACTTGTAGTTTGAGCAATAGTAAATTTCTTATAAGTATAAAAAGTATCAATCAGAAAGAAAAACTTCCAAAATAATACCCTATGATACTACTTTGTCTCTTATCTTCTAGGATTTCAATATTCCACCTCTTAAAATTAGTTTTCTTTTTATTCTCAACTTAATTATACCTATTTATATAGAATATGATTATAGTTCTTCAATGGAGTCATGGCCCAACTAATACGAAGACCTCATTCCACTTTAAAAATAGGAGCTTAAGGACCTCCTTCTTGATGATGATCCACATATATTTACATAAAGCCACTTTATAGAGATGCATATTGATGATAAGGCCCCTAGTTAGGAATCTAGAGCTACTAATAAACCTTATAGAGCTATAAGTGGACCTTATATAGCTACTCATAGGACTACCTTAGATATTGCTTCTTAAAAGGCATTAGAGGATATCTAGATACACATGTGAGTCAATGTCACATTGATAAAAGGCGTGCTTGACTCATTTCGAGTGACTATAGAGCATTGGCATTAGAGGATATCTAGATACACATGTGAGTCAATGTCACATTGATAAAAGGCGTGCTTGACTCATTTCGAGTGA
>JANZXP010000007.1:22572904-22592927 GCA_027576715.1 Erythroxylum flavicans | reverse complement strand
GTGGGGGGTGGGGGGTGGGGGGTTAACAGTGATGGGTTACATTTCATAATAATTAATTATAAAATTAATCAAATAAAATTTAATTATTTTAAATAACTAAAATGCTACCTTAAGGTCCACATTGACACATAAGTGTGCCGTATAGGAGACTAAAATGAAAACTTAATGGATGTCTACTAAAAATTTATCAGAGTCAATGGTAATGGACTAATATGTTCAATTAGAAATGTTAAGGCTGTCTTGTGATCTATCTAATAAAAAAGGATCGATGTGCATCTTTAATAATGCAAGGGCCAAATTAAATCTTTTTGTGAAACCTTTGGGAGGAAATCACACCTTTCTCCTTTTTTTTCTTCTCTTGTTTAAATGTTATTTATGACATGCTTTTAAGGTTTTAAGAGATAATTAATTAAATTGAGTCTAACTTTTAAGATTTTTTAGTTTAGTATCTAACCTTTTAAAATTTTAGATTTAGTGATCAACTTTACAGAACTTATATAACTCAAATTAGTCATGATGTATTGGCATATTTTTAATTATGATTTTCAGTTTGTTTGTTTCCTACAAGTTTGGAGATTTATTAATCATGCTCCTTAATCTTTATCTTCAAGTCAATAGTTGCAGAAAAAGTGTTTAGTTGTGTTTATTAGCCTATAAAATGAGAACTTGTTGTTATTTGTTATGTGATTTTCATTGTATTTTATTAGTAAAACAACTCTTCTCTTCCCTGTCTATTAGCTCCAAATTTACTTATCTCTATTATAACATTGATATTATAAGTATAGTTATGAACAACTTACCAAGTCTCAATTACTATCCTTATTGGGAAAAACTACAATCGATGCTTGTCTAAATGAAGGTGATTTTGACTACCACAAGTTGTTATGTGAATAAGAAAAAATAATAAAGACTTTGTATTTTATTTATCAAAGAGTGAATGATGAAATTTTTGATAAAATTATAGGAGTAACCACTTTAAATCAAGCCTTGGATACCTTGATGGTGATGTACAAAGGAGTAAAGAAAATTAAGAAGCTGCAACTCTAAACCTTAAGGTACCAATATGACATTTTACAAATAGAGTCCTTCTAGAATGTAGCCAATTATTTAAGTCAAATTCTTTCTTTGATAAATCAAATGAAAATATATAAAGAAGATTATAAAGAGAAAGATAAAATGGAGAAAAATTGCAGTCAAATTTAAGTATGCCATGATGGCTATTGAAGAAGCCCATGATCTATCTTTAATTACCATTAATATGGTATATAGCATTTTACAAGACCAGAAACAACACATGAATAAGAAACAATTGGAGAAACCAGTTAATAAGCCTTTCAAAGTTTGGTCTCAATCAAAACTGATCAAGTTTGTGAAACAACTTAAAGGCATGAAAATTTTTATAGTAGATGACAAGATTATAATTATCATTACGATAATAATAGAAACTGTGATGGTCATAGCTATGGAAATAGAGGCAACAAAATTGAATCAAACAAATCTTATTTAGGCTAACAACAACATCATAATCGCAGTTGTAGTTGTGGTAAAGATAGGTACGACAAATCATATGTTGAATGTTATTCATTTCATAAATGGTTTTTTAGTTAATGTGAATATAAAGAGAATGATCGGAGGGAACATTATGTACAAAAAGATGAAGATCAAAATAATACTATCTTGATGGTTAAGATGATTAATGAAATACCAACCTACTGCACATGGTTTCTTGATATATGGTGTACCAACAAAGGATCTTATTTATCTTAATAAGTTTGCCTGCTCCAAACTTAAATTCATCTATGATAACAAAATTAATAAGTTTGCAAAAAGGACAAATTTTAATCAAATTAAAGAATGAAGATCACAATTATTTAAGATGTTTTCTATATATTGAATATGAAGAGCAATATGTTTAGCATGTGTATAAAATATATCTTCAAGACAATCACCTTTCAAGTTTTGATATAAAAGATAAATTCATTCTTAAGGTCCTTAAAAAATCTTATCTTGCGGGTTGATATTTCCAATGAAATTTATACATGCTTATAGGCTGTGAAAAATTGGTTAAGCTTCCAAAGTGTGAAGTTGCTTTCTAAAAGGAATATGATGCAATGTTTGTCGAGTATAAACCACCTAATAAATTATATGAAGCTTGCATGATTGGAAAACAAAGTAGATTTTCATCTACAGCTAGAAATAATTAACATGCAACCTAACCATTGGAGCTTATTTATTTTGATGTATGTGATCTAATGAACGTTGGGTTAAACAATAATAATGTATTTTTTATAATCTTTATTGATGATTTTACCATACAAATCTAGATCTATTTATCGCTCAAGAAATAAGAAATTTTCAAGACTCATGTGGAAAAACAAAGTGACTATTGCATTAAAACATTGCATATAAATGGTAGGGGTGAATGTAACTGTATTAAATTTAAGAGGTGTTATGAAGAATATGGAGTATAACACCATATCACTCCTTTATAAACTTTATAGTATACCAAGGTTATTGAATAAAAGAACATGACCATCTTGGATATGTCAAGGAGTATGCTAAAGGACAAAAAATGCCTAATTCTTTTTAAGGAGAAGTTGTTTATTATTTTGATCATTTATTAAACTAGTTTACAACAAGTAGTGATAAAAATATTACTTTTATAGAAGCATGGAATGGACTCAAGCCACAAATGAATAATCTTAAGGTGTTTGGCTCTATCGCTTATACCTATATGTAGACATCAGAAGGAAAATTTTGATGATCGGGGAGAGAAAATAATCTTTGTTCACACACATAGTGGATATAAGTTGTTCAATCTGATAACAAATAAGGTGATTTTAAGTGGAAATGTAATTTTCAGTAAAGATGAATCATGAAAATGGGTTATAGAAATGCACAAAGATTCCCAAAGATGTCTTATTGAAATTATTAACGAAGCTTTTTAAGTTAAAGCTCCTAACACAAACTAGGAAATTGCAAAAGTCCCTCCTACACCATACATTTATATAGTTACCATAAGGCTAAGGACACAAATATGAACTTTTTTACCTTTCAAGACTATTGATAATGGTGGAAATGTCATGCATTTTGCTATATTTGCAAATTATAAACCTATTATCTTTGAATAAGCTATTTAACATCCTAATTGGGTGAGGAGCTCAATACCATTCTATAATTAGGTTATTGATATATTGATGTAAAATAGGTTTTCAAGACCAAAATGAAGGTAATTTTATGTGAATCCATATAAGAATATACTTTAGAGAACCCACAAGTAAGTTTGAATCAAACCTAAAAGAGCTAAAAAGATATATAAAGAGAATTAACGCGTTGATTATAAGAATCAAGAATCAAATTCTTTAAGTATTTAAATGCCACAATGTAAAAATTCTTTGATAAGTTTGAAGTTTAATAAAGAATAAGTGAAAGAAGCTATGGTGACTCTCAGTAGATAAATATCTTTAAAAATAACTAAAAATGAAAAGAAACATATTTTAAATACTAAACTAACAATATGGATTTTCAATGCTTAATAAAATTAAAGGTTTTGGTTAGGCATGATCTTGGTTACGATTGTGGGCTAAGTCGTGTAGACTATTAAAACGTTAATGCTACACAAATGATATCCATACCTATATTTAGTAGCCGTGGATCCTATTGTATCTTTGAGGAATTGGACATAGTATGGAACATTCTCAATCGGTATAAACTATGGATCTGTTTGTAACTTTTGAAAATAAACATGGTTTAGGCTAGCCTGTGTTAAAGATTGTATTCAATTAAAGATAAGTATTTTGCCTCCAAACTTCCTTTAACTCCAAATTTTGTAATCACCCTAAGCTTATATGTCATGGATCTCCTATTTTGAGTTAATCATGCTCACATCATACCCCCCACTCTTCAGAGGATTTGTCACTGAATTTTCACCTACATTAAAAGGAAAACAAGCTTCTTTGTACAAGGCGTCAACATGGGCTGATCAGTATAAAGAGCACTCTTTATCTTCCTCTTTTTTTTCCCCAAATTTCACTATTCTTCTCTTCAATCTCTCTTTTCCATCGCAAATAGTCTTATAAACCCTCTTAAATGTTAAAGGTATAACATTAATAGGTTTATTGTTCATATTGAAAAAATATCTATTTGCAAACTCATCCTGTTAGACTTTCTATCAAACTCCTAAGATCTCCCTAAGAGAATATGGCCACCATAAATAGGTTCCACATTGCATAACACCTCCTCACAATAACTTCTAATTAAAAGTAAAAACACATTATTTTGTTGACCTTCACCTTACTATATTCATTTAGTATTCAAAGCTTGTGTGGCTTCAGATGCTTTATAATATGTAAGTTTAATTTCTCTACAAAAGCAACATTGGCCACATTAGTGCAACTTCATCCATTAATAATTAGTCTACATACTTTGTCATGAATATGACATTTATTATGGAATATATTTTTCCTCTGTGACTCTAGCTCATCTTCTTTAATTTGAAGACTTAATGCCTTCTTAGTAACAAACATCTCACACTTACTAACATACTTAAAACCCTCATCACTAGATTTTTTAAGTGCTTATATAGCTTCCTTTTCCTTTGAGTCACTTGCTTCTCCCATTTCTCCATCATCCCTTATGATTATAAATCCTCTCCTAGTCCTAAGCTTATCCCTTCATCCTTAAAAGCTAAATCAAGGTTATTAGCACTAAGTTCATTATTATTATCTTTAATAACTTTTCTTGGAGCTATTGGATTGGGTATAATAGGCCTTCTCTCGTTAGGAACTCAATGATGTTGTACCCTTTACAATTTTACAAGTTAATAGGATCTCCTCAGTAATATGATGTTCATCTAAAGGTTTATGTTCATATTCTCAAACTGTTGCAACATAGCTTATATAACTTGTGAGTTAATTTTCTTCCCTTTTAGTGTTATAACTCCTTTAGTATATATATTTGAAAGTCGTAAGAAAAGTTACTAAAAAATTTATTTATACACCCACTCATATGTTTATCTTCAAAGATGACAAACTACTCGTGTTTCACTCCCTCACAATCTTTAAATAAATAAACAAACTCATCCAAGAATCTAACCTTGTAAAGTCCAAAAATATAAGAATTATTAATTAAGCAGAAAAATAATTTAAGGATTAAGCAAGCATACGTAAACTGAATAAAACAAGAAAGGCTAACAAGAATTCCATATTGCATTTAGCACCAATTTTTTAAGGTAACTATTCCTTCACACCTTCTTTCTTTTCTTTTTATTTTCATGAACAAAAGAACAATCTAATATCAATGGCACCAAATGGAGGACTTGAATAAAGAAGAAACTTTAACACAAAAATAGAAAAATACAATGTAAAAATAAGGATACGATAAATTTTGTTTTTTGACTAAAATTTTAAAAGTAAGAATATGATATCATAGAATGAAAATTAATAAAAATGATAATGATTTTTGATAATAATAGAATTTAAATGATACAAAAAACAAAGATAAAAAGGATAATATATAAAAATAAAGATGAAAAGGATAATACCACCTGATGTAGGACCAAGGTCTATACTAACTGATGTGAACCCACTTAGGAACTCACAGATAAGTTTGAATCAAACTTAAGAGAGTTAAACATATTTGAGCCATGACAGTGTTAGAGATCATGTATAGTTAAAGATAATTGTTTTAACTCTAAATTTCTTCTAACTCCAACCTTTGTGATCGCCCAAGCCTATATATAATGAATCTTCTATTATGGTCTAATTATGCTTGCATCATAAGTGGAGCGGTAGAAAGATATAAAGCAAGATTAGTGACAAAAGAATTTGAGCAAACGTCGAACTTTTATTATTAATAGGTATTTTCTCTTATAGCTTAAATTGAGACTATATATTTCATAATTGGGTTAGCTACATAGAACTATTGTAAAATCCATCAAATAGATGTAAATTTGATTTTTCTAAATGGTCCACTTCAAGAGAAAGTTTTTTTTATCTAATAATCACATGAAATTTTAAAGCAAAGAAGTGAATATAAGGTATATAAATAAAAGAGAGCATTGTACAATCTCAAACGAGCACCACGAGCATAAAACAAGTGCATTGATTCGTTTCTTTATAAAGCTGGTTTAAAGAAATGCCATAAGAAAAGAAGTGCACTTATTCGTTTCTTTATCAAGTTGGTTTGAAGAAATGCCCATTAGAGCATACTTACATGAAAATCAATGATCCTTGTAATATAGTATTGTTGTTTCCTTATATCTACAAAATAATCCAAGAAAATTGAAGAGTTAAAATTATAAAGTATGAGTTAAAAATGATCGACTTGGGGTAATGCCATATTTCCTAGGAATACAAGTTGTTCAAGATGGTACTTTATTTTTCAAATGGGGTTTTTAAAAAACTTTTGAAGAAATTCTATATGTAAGATTGCAATTATATGAACACTCTAGTAGAGGTTGGTATCAGGCTGTCTAAGAATGGAGAAGGGCCTTTTTTTTTATCCAACTTGTACAAAACCGAACATCTCTTATGGTATCATCTTGATTAGTATATTTATAGAGTCTCCTCGTTAATACCATATACACGTTGCTAAGAGGATTTTGAGACACCTGAAGGGTACTTATGATAATAGTTTATTTTATTCTTCATCTTAGTGGTTATTCTAATAGTGATTGAGATCTATTTATACAGTTGGGAAAGGCCTAATGGGTATTGTTTCTTTTATGATCTAATGTTTACTCATTATCGTTTAAGAAACAGTCTAGTAGCACAGTCAATCTACGAAGTACAATATATTATTACATCTTCAATTGCTTTTCAAGTTGTTTGGTTATGCAACATAATGAATCATATATAAAATCTAATTGAAGAGCCAGTGTAAATTTTTATTAATAATGTCTTAACAATTAACTTAGCAAACAACCCAATCATGGACGAAAAGAGCAAATATATAAACATACATCTTCATCTCTTGAGGGATCTATTCGAGAAAAAGAAAATTGAAAGTTGCAAATCTGAAGACCAAATGACCGAAACACTTGTAAAACCATTGAAGTTTATATGATGCTTTTGTCAAATTGAGGAGTGCTTGATAAATCGTCCTTCCAAATCAGCATTAAAATCAATGTTACGAATACTGTATTGGACTTGATACCAGATTAAATTTTGGTACAATACTGTACCGATATCCGTCAATATTATGTACGTTTCAGACAATTTTTTAAATTTATAAAATAATCCTTATTTTTTTAAATTGCAAAATAATCCTTTAATATTATGTTGTATAATTTAAAGCAACCTTGTCTTAAAAAATCATAATAATAGAAATTTAAATTAACAAAAATTTATTTATTTTTCTTAATATTATTTTCACATATTCCACATATAAATAATAACTACAATTAATATGAAAAGGATTATTTTATCATCATAAAAATATAAAATTAAGAACAATACAAATTATTTAAAATATTACAATTTTATCATATAATAAATAATAATTACATCAAAATAACAAATAAAAGAATTATTATTATTAATAATAAAATATAATTTCTATCTTAATGTTTAATTTTCAATAATAAAAAATATATATTTATCTTAATATGTAATTGTTTTTAATAATAAAATATTGTTATATTTATATTAATAATTTTAAAAAGAAATACAAAATTTTGAGGCCTCTTAATTTTCTATTTAACATATTTTTAATTATTCTTTGTAGAAAAATATAACTATTATTTGCTATATGAATTTAAATATTATATTATTAATAATAAAAAGAGATGATGATGGTGAAAAAGAGAGAGAGTGAGAGTGTAAAAATTAAAGAGAGGAGGAAGAAGGTAGTAAAGTAAGGTCAGGTGATACAGGCTGGTATAGGTCGGTATTTAGATTTGGTATCGAAACATCTTATTTTGTATGTTACCCTGATTAAAAGGAAACATTAGTGTTAATTTTCGTTTATGTGTTATGCTTTTTTTAATTTGTTTATTTCCTATTAATTTGGTAAGCTATAATCATGCCGAGTTAATAATAAAATATGCACATAGTGATATTGTTTTTATTGGTAAAATTACTTTTCATGTCTCAATCTATTTGCTCTAATTTTATTTTCTGTCACGGATACAACAAAAAATAAGTGACAAACTCAACTAAGGGGGTGCTTGGTCAAAGAGTATGAGAATAAATCAATAAGAAACGAATGAATAGTAATGGTTGGTTATTTATTATAATTGATTGAATAGTTTTTTATACCCCAGTTTTAGGTAATAGTCTATACCCTTCATATGTGGAAGGAATGATTTTGATTCCTGCAAATACTAATATTTTTTAATTTTTAATTAAATATAATTAATTAAAATATAATTAAAATGTAATTAATTAAAATATAAAATACAATTAATTAACTAAGATATAATTAATTAGTTCAAATCTAATTAATTAATTAAAATATAATTAAGATGTAATTAATTAAAATATTAAAATATAATTAATCAATTAGTTAATTACAATGTAATTAATTACTTAAAATATAACATCATTTGCATTATCAGAGGACTGCAAATTATATTAAACTATGTTAATTAATTTTACTACAGCAATTGAACGGTGGATATTATGGTTATGTAGATAAATTGTACAATATTTTAGATAATTAAATTATATTTTGAGGATATTATGTAACTAATGATATATTGATGCAAGAAAATATTAGAGTATTTTTTTCTTCAAGAACTATTGGAAAGGAAATACTGCAATATCCTTGATTTTAAATATTCTTTCATTATAAATAGGGTGCATAAATTAAATATAATCAATTAAAATATATTTAAATTTTGATATAAAATAAAAATTTAACAAAATTTTATTTCTCAATATTTTTAATAAACTAACTACTATCAATAATAATAGTAATAATTCTTTCGTATTAACTTACCATCATAATTATAAAAATTATATTCATTCTTATTGTTTACCGTATTTATTCTCGTTCTCGTCCTCTTTACCTGCGGCCTCCTATGTGATCGTTGAAATCCCTCGAGGCAACGTCTAAACAAGGTTATATAATCGTGAGATTTGAATACAAAACCTCCCAGACGAAAAATCATCATTTTTGTATCCTCTTTATCTTTCCGGTTAGCTTTTGCCATGTGAAAATGCAGTAAAATGACAAAACTACTTAACAAACAAAATCCCAACCTTGAAATGACATAAGAGAAATAGAAAGTTGTAAGTCCTACTGGGCCCATGCATACAGCCTTATTACAAGTGTGGAAGTTGTGTACTTGTCAAACTTACGGGTAAAATGGCTCTTCAAGTAGGTCAGGGAAATCCAAGAACATCTCTGCTTCCCGATCCAATATGGATTCAACAAACGAAGCATGAGAGGCCATGGTAGATGGAACTTGAAAACTATTGCTTGTGGCTGAAGGGTTGGTTCCTTTTGCTTCAGGACTGTTGTTTTTCTGACTATTCCCGCAGGGGACTTGAACTTGTGGACATAGATTCTGATAACAATCTTGCTCCAGGTTTAATGTATTCCTGGATGAGAACTCCTCTGGGATGTCTTGTCCTTGCTGATCAGCTTGGAAAAATGCATCTTCAAGAAGGAAGTCATGCCAGCTAAAATTAAGTGGGGCTTTTTCTTGAGCAGCTGTAGAGCAAGTGGAGGAACAAGATGATGATGTCGATGATAATGAGCCTTCCTGAAGGAAAGGTTGCGAAAAACTCTCAAACTTGGAGCAACTTGAGGCTTCCGTCACCAGTTTTATAGCTTGTAGCTGATCAAGAAGATCGAATGCATGATTCTTGTCAGGCTCGTTGTTGAAATTGTTGCTCAAGAAACACTCTTGGATGGGTTCCATCTTGGGTGGTCTCATTGATGTGATCAAACGGTCGTTGATATTTGGAACTCGGTCTGGATTGGAGGCAGTAGCGTTCTTCACATCACGGTTGAGCAATCCGATTCGGTTTCCAGATTTTGGGAAGCAACTGATGTTTCCATAGTCCGCTAGAATTTGAGAGAAGGGCTTGTGAGTAACTGGGTCTATTCCCATGTCAGTGAGCTTCTTTCTTAGCTTGGTGTTCCAATAGTTCTTGACATCATTGTCTGTTCTTCCGGGAAGTTGCTGGGCTATGATAGACCATCTAGAAACACAACACATTACAGTAAAGAGGGAGAGAGTCATTAATTTTTGAACTGATAAAGCTACAGTCTATTGGAACAGTTGGAATCACTTCATGCATCGTTTTTAAGGTTGGCAAAATTTTCTTGTTGTCTTCGAGAGGATCTCAAGTTTGAAAGTGAAAGTTGTTTTTTGTAACAGTAAGCTTAAGGAACCAAAACTAGCAGGACCTCTTCCCAAGTAAATGACTTACAGAAAAAGCATAATCTCCATGAGAGACCTAGGAAGCAGGTTAGAAAATTGAGTGAGATGACTCTAAATCACAATGAATAAAAAGCCTGAAACTGTGAATGCAAAGTTTTCTTTGGAGTAGTATGATCACTTTACTAGTACGAATTTGCTGAAATATTCAGAAAATATTTTAACTCAAATCTAATTTAACTATATTCATAACTAAATGGTGAAATTAGCTTAAATGCAACTTATCTCAAGTTACAACCCACGCACCTACTACCTATGGCTGCGTGAAGCTTAATTATCAATTCCTCTTCTTGGGGTGTGAAGCTGTCATGTTTGAGATCAGGCCTCAAGTAATTAGTCCACCTAAGCCTGCAACTTTTTCCACATCTCCTGAGTCCTGCAGAATATGCTCACATACAGTTTACAAGTCACAGGAGATCCAAAATGGTTAGTATAATTGCTGCAAAAACCGTGAAACTTGAATCCAACTAAAATTATCATTTCATGACCCTAAATTACCTGCTTTCTTTGGTACAGCAGTCCAGTTTCCTGCCCCATGCTTGGAAACATAAGCGAGTATCTTTGCATCTTCCTCGACGGTCCAAGGACCCTTTCTCACGTTGAGCTTGTCACAGCATGGAGTTCTTACCATTTTATCTGATAAGGAAGAGAAGTATACAAGTTAGGAAGAAGATATAAAAGGAAGGTGATGATGAGAGATGCAACTTCGAAGTTTCTTTAGCAAATGCTCTTTGAGAGATGGAGAGATGCAATACAAGAATGAGTTAAACGTATGACAAGTCTGGAGGCAAGAAAAGCATGAAGCTCCTGGAATTAACTATTTTGCATGATGTAAACCTCTTCTGGTATAAACACACAGAGTGACCACTCTGTCTTTCTCTCTCTCTATCTGGAGTCACCATACTTGTATGCTTGGCTCCAAGAGCATTGTGTCAGGTTCGAATCGGGTGAATTTTCTGGTTCAGTGTAGTGTTAATCTAAGTAAAATAACATAAATTGCTGATTGACAAAGAATAATTAGTTGCTTGTGTAAAAAGGAAATGACTTGTTATATAGTTTCTAATGATCACAAGTTTGATAACAGCAACTATTTTAAAGTTAATATCCAACCAATCTGATGAAGAACCCACCAAATGAGCATGATATATGATTCCCGTCTTCAAACCTTTTCACTCTGAAATCCTGACGATGATCAATACGCCTTCTGTTTTTTCATATGAAAATAACATAGAAATCTCAAAGCTAATGAACTATAATTCTCGTTTTGGGACTGTTAAGACATTCTTGTAGTCCAATCATCAACTAATTGGGCCTGACAATTATTCAGTTATCATAAAATCAATCAAACAGTCGAAAAGAAAAATATACTAAACCAGTGTATAAAACCCTTCGAATGAAAGATGAGAAATATGTGACTGATGATGTATAACATGATTTTTGGTCTTAAGAAGATAAACGAAGTTGAGAAAAAGAAGTTATATGCTGTTGTTATGAAAGATATATCTTAATAATATTTTACTATTACATAAGATATATCCTTAATAATATGTTATGGTTACATAAGTTAACATCCTTCCTCAAACTCATAGTAGCAAGGGGATAGATATCTTGAGTTTGAAAACAATTGCTTAAAATTATCAAGCTGAATGAAATTTGATGAAAATATCTGCAATTTGAGAATATGATAAGGACAAATTGAATAGTGTATTGAGTAATTAATATGGTGTTGCATAAGGTGATAATCAATTTCAATAAATTTAGTACACTCATAGAAGACATGAACATTTTAGGAGAATGTGATTATTACAAAGGAGAGAAGTTGCACAAGAGGAGGAATAACTCATATCTTGAAGCAAATATAGTTAAGGAGCTTAGATATTGTGTTTGTAAGAACTCGATATTCTACTTTTGTGCTAGATTGAGGGATAAATGTTTGTTTCTTGTTGTGCTATAAAATGAGTGGCATACTAAGGAAGAAATAATAATTAGTAGTAGAGCATTTAATAGTTAGATATTTAGCCTAGTCAACATCAAAGTATGCTCGTAACTCTAATAGGGATGAATGAAAAACCTAAAGACAGTCAAAAGGAGTACCTTTGATATATTAAATGATATAAAGGATAACAGCGAATTGAGGGATATGAAGTGCTAGCATGAATTGGTTGATAATGTGAATAGTATGGGCAATATTAGTTTAACGTCCCAATATCTCATGTTAGGGGCTAGGACTCCAGAATAGTGTATACTAAGAAATTAGAAGTGCATTTCTCACATCATATGACATATTTAAATATGTGAATTGTATTGATATTCATGAAATAATTATACATGCGGTCATTGACATTTTTCGAGTATAATTGAGTTATAAATATGATTAAAATGAGAATTGCAGTTTTTATTTGTTGAAAATTGATTTGGAAACTATTAATATTATTTCGAAATTTTTGGTGAAATTTCGAATATTTTGAAAATTTGGGGTATTTTGGGAATAGGAAAAATAGTGAAATAATGGACTAATCACTGTGTAACATATGGCAACCTTGTATGTTAACACATGACCCATATGTAAGGGACATACGTAGTCACGTGTGTCTTACTGGAGAAAAAAACAAAACAAAACAAAAGATGAAGCCTTCGGTTGTTCACCGAAAGTGTTCATCACTAAATTATCCCCTTTGTGTCAATCTTCACCGAACTATAGTTTTGATCTTTGCATGAGTATTATCCTATGCGAAACAAACATTTCCATCCAGCTAATGCTTGTTTCTACTTAATCTTCTTGTTTTCTGTCCAACCACCGAAGCCCTGTCTTTCATTTTCACCGCTGGAATTCGTTGAAGAATCAAGTAAGTGGTGGTTTTAGTTTTCTGGATACTATAATTGATTCTGATGATGTTTTAAATGGTTGAAAATGAGTTCATGCATGAATTGTGAAAGTTGAGTAGTTTTGGTATTAATGATGAGTTGATAATATAGTGTGGTAGAATGTGCAGTAAGTGTAATACTGATTGTATGGAGTTTAATGAGAAACTTAGTGAAGTAGACCATAGCAGAAATTGTGGTGTAGAACCATATGGCTACAGGTTCTGTTTTGGTTTGTAGATTATTATTGTTGAAAACAAAATTACAGTAGTGAGAGAAAGTTGAAAATGTTGAAATACGTGTATGCATCAGTTTTTAGATATTTGAATTTAATCTTGAGTTATGAGCTGGTTTAGAATAAGTTGAATTGAAAAGGGAGTTGAAATCAAGATGTAAATGGGAGAGTATAAATTAGAGATGATGGGGTAAGTGGAAGAAAAGAAGAAGAAGGAATAGAATCTGTAGTTTCTGGAATTGGAGTGCATGGTCGCTCTCTATGGTTGCACGGCCAACAGTGCTTCTCAAACTGCACAGCTTGGATTCGTTTGACTATAACTTTGTCTCCCGACCTCCAAATGACTTGAAAATTGAACCAATACATTTCTAAGACATTTGTTTCCTCTCCATAAAAATTTAGAGCCATGTGAACTGATTTGAAAAAGATTGATTGGATGAAAGTGAGGAGTTTGCTGGAATATTATGAATTGGAATATTTTCATTGAACATTTGATTATGTCTTGATCTATAGATTTTCAAATGAGTTTATTCTTAATTCAGATTAAATTAGAGACATATTCCTACAACTTTCTTGAAGAAATCAACTCTCAATTTTATCTCTAAGAATTTCAAAATTTGGCATAAAATTGAGTCTTGACTTAGGATGTAGTACTACCCAAGACAGAAATCATGTCCTATTATTATCAAATAAATTGTATTGATTTAGGCCGAATCAGATAAAGGTGTCTTCACAAAAGTTGTAGATTATTATCTTATATTTCACTTGGTATAAAGTTTATAATTTTTGGATATTGGACTTGAGAGATATGAGTTGTGTAACTTGAATGCATGATTATGCCCTAGCCAAAATTTCAAATGGACTTAGTCTATAGTAGTTTCAGCATAATTCATAGAATAATAAACCAAATTGTCTGATCTTAGAGTCATTAGAAACTTAAGGCACAGGGGAACAATTGTCTAGAAGAAAGTGTTACAGAAATACACCATTTTCCTTGTCATAATGATCATGTAAAGTAGACCCAAAAGTTGTGTTGACATGAAAGCTGGAATAGTTAATGGGTGTGTGAATTTTGAGACATTTGGAGTACAACTGATCTTTGCATCGATTTATTACAGAAGTATACCTGGGCATATGTCATTGAATATGCATGTTACATGATTCATTTATAAAAATGCATTTTTAGTTACATGAACAATGTGGTAACATGAAATTGTATTGATTGCATATAAAAGAACAAGTAGACCGACCGCTTCCAGATATTGCCGGAACTTTAAAGCAATAAGCAAAAAGGGAGCAATTGTGAGTAACCTGAGATGGTCTCACCTTGACTTGTTTTGTTTATTACTGAATTATATTTGATATTGATGAATGTGTAATGAATTCTGGATATGAAATGTTCGAGGAGTTTTGATATATGATTAAAACATTGGAAGTGCTACTTGTATGTGAATGTGATTGACTACATGGTTCTCAACTTGAATGTTCATGTCGGACCTAGTCTGATGATTATTGTGGACAAGAACATGAATGCAAATGTAATTGATCAAATGTGATCTTTGAAATTGAGGAATGCATTTCATTCCAATGCATGAAACATAAAGGCAGTTATGATTGATGTCGTCAGTGAAAAAGATCTTAAAGCTCAAACATTCGTGATTAGAGCCTAAGGCTCAATGTGTACAAAGAACCCTGTATTTCCAACAGATAAGGGATAGTATGAAAGAGCCCGATATCTATAATAGATACGGGATAGTGAAAAAGGCACATAGTCACAACAATGAAAGACATGAAATCGAGTCTCATAACATAACATATACATATGATCTAAATAAATTGAATGATTGCAATGTTTTGAGAACTTTGTGTATGACATATGTGATTATTTGTCAATATGTATGTCCGACAAAATTATATTGAAATGATGAAATGTTTGATTTTTTTTTTTGAAATATGACAAATATGATCAGGTAATATGTGATATTACTTGATAAAAATCAAGTTGATATGAATTATGTGGTAACATGATCATTAATTGTTATATGGTTTGACAAGAGTGAACCATCGAGGATGGTTACTTTACTAAGTTTGCAAAACTCACTAAAATTGCTACGTTGACAATTTCGAGTTCAAGATAGAGCGACGACTTATCTGCGAAGACTGCATTGTGGTACAAGTTATGGCTCAAAGGTCGGTCAGTTGGGGACAGAAGATTAGTTTTTAGTTTTTGGTTTATTTCCTCATTTGTGTAGAATACTTTATAAACCGAATTGTGAGCTTTGATATGCTGACAATGTATCTATATGAAATGCTACATTGTAAATTATGGTTTATGATATGAAATGAGGAAAATTTTGAACTATATATAATCTATTATTTTTTATTTTGCTTTTGATGTCATGTAGTAAAGTGAAGGTGAGATAGTTAACACACCACTTCTGTCGGGCACGTGCACGCGTACCTATAGAGCGCTCGTGCATGTGTCAGATGGGAGTGGGGTGTTACAGTTGGTGGTATCAGAGTATGGTTAGCATCTATGGGGATATGTAGAAATGTTAGGTATAAAATGTTGTGAAAATTTCGGATGGTAATTGAATTTATTGTGTATTATAAGTTATCCAACGTAGGCGATAAAATGGAACACTCAGCTGACCTAGGATCAGAAAGAGTTAGTAGAGAGTCATCTGCGTCTCGACCTGAGGGACTGCCTCTAAGAATGCCTGAGAGAAGAGAAATAAGGTACGAAAAATTATGAAAACAGGGGGCTGTGGACTTTTACGGAAGTACAGACCTTATAGAGGCCGAGAGATGGCTAGAGAGGGCAGAGAGAGTCTTTGATCAGATGGATTGTGAATCGGACAAGAGGTTCGACTATGCAGTATCTTTATTGCAAAGCCCAGCCTACCAATGGTGGAAAACTATTCCAGGCAGTACCACCAGGCCTTGTAGATTGAAATGGGAGGATTTTCTGAGAAGCATCAAAGAGAGTTATATGCCCAAGATCTACCTGGATAAAAAGATGAAGGAATTTTTGGATTTGAAGCAGGGCAGGATGTCTGTGGCAAAATATGAGATTAAATTCAATGAGTTGATGGGATATGCTACTGCCTTGATTTCTATTAAGGAAGACATGTGTAGGAGATTTGAAGATGGGTTAAACATGGAGATTTAGACAAGGCTAGCTATTACTAACTTAAACAGTTTCACTGAGCTAAGAGCAGTCTCGATATGAATAGAGCAATTGTTAAGGGATAGTCAGTCTGAGCAGAGATTTGAGTCTAAACAGAAGAGGCCGAGTGAATGTCAGGGTGGTTCTAGCAGAAGGTTAAGTAAGTGTCAGACCTGAGCTTTTAGACCACCGATTAGATTAAGACAATCGGGGTTTAGACAGAGAGGTAGTTATGTTCAGTCTGGTAATAATAGAGGTGTAGTATCAAATCAGTTGCCAACTTGTGAACATTGTGGGAAGAAGCACAATGGTGAATGCTGGAGGGTAACAAGAGCCTGCCTTCAGTGCTGTTGACTTGATCATCAGATCAGGGATTGTTCTATGGTTTTTGGAGCACAGTGTGAAAGGAGAGGAAGTATGGCGACAGAAACTATTGTTCAGCAGAGCCGAGCTGGTGGGTCTAGACAAAGAGGCCGTGGCAGAGGTAGAGTTTACTTTGGGAGTCCTTCTGTAAGGACTGAGGTGCAGAGCAACCAATTGTAGTCTCAGGCCAGAGTCTATGCTATGATGAGATAGGAGGCTCAAAAGTCTCCAGATATTGTTGCAGGTGTGTTATTATTATTTACTTTTGAGGTTTTTGCATTGTTAGATCTTGGATCTACGCATTCGTTTATCGCACCGCATATGGCATCTAGGCTGCATTATGATAGAGAATTATTAAGATGTGAATTGGAGGTGAGTACACCGATAGGTAGTGCCACCGTGATAGGAGAAGTCTGCAAGAGGTGTTTGATTCGAATTGATCAGGCAAAGTTGGAAGCAAACTTGATTGTATTACAGTTAAAAGAGATAGATGTTATTATAGGTATGGATTGGCTCACTACTCATAGGGCCATCATGAACTGCTATACTAAGGAGGTAATTTTAGAATCCCCTAATCAACTGAGAGCATTGTTAAGAGGTACTAGCCAAGCAGTGCCAGCTAGACTGATCTCATTCATGAGTACTTTGAGGTTATGTAAGGGGGATGTGAGGCTTATCTGGCCCATATTATTGATACTAGAGCGTAGTGTTGGACCAATGGAGGTTGACAAATTAAATCCTTCTATGTTTTGATAATAATAAAATTTAAAGAATTGGTTAAGAAATAATTTCAGGTTAAATTGAAGTTGATGGAAGACTAGTTGAATAAGGATGGCACAATTTCAAGTCAGATGAAATTTAAATAAAGTCAATTCATGAAGATCAAGATTGGATTAATGAGTATTAGAATTGAACAACGTGTATTTCATGAGAAGATCTTGTATGAAGAATTCAAATAAGTATCTCAACAGTCAAAGATTGGAGATTTTGTGAGATCTATCAGTTGGAGCATTGGACAAGTCGACTATCATGTTACAAGTCGACTATTAATAATCAGATCTGTCAGTTGGAGCATTGGACAAGTAGACTATCTTGCTACAAGTTGACTATTAATAATCAGACCTGTCAGTTGAATAAATGGACTAGTCGACTATTATCATATTAGTTAACTATTCGAAGAGCAGAGTTGAAAGTTTAATGAAAAATGGTAGTGCTAGTCGACTATTCGAAGATCAGAGCTGAAAGTTTCATGAAAAATGTTAGTGCTAGTCAACTATCATCATATTAGTCGACCATTCGCAGAGCAGAACTGGAAGTTTCATGAAAAACGTTGGTGTTAGTCCACTAATTCTTATGGACAGGTTAACTAAAATGTACTAGTCGACTATACACCGACTAGTCAACTATCAATTACAGCTAAACCAAATTTGACTTTGTCAATTGTCTTAAACATCTTGAAGTTATTAAGTAAAGATCATTACTTCAGAGGATTGATGATTTTGGTGATTGACTAGTGTGGTACACCACTCTTGTGGAAGTTACGCTTTTTGTCCCTAATCATGTACATGTGGGCTTATCATTGCTTCTTTATGGTACATTTAAGCTTGAATAGAACTTGAAAGGTACTTAGTTGGTTATGGAAATAAGAGATAATTCGAATGATGTGTTTAGGGTGCCGAGTGAGGTTATGAACATAAGAATGAATTGTCATTTATCAAATGCTCAATTATGGATGCTTGGGATGATATAAGAAACTCCAAATGTTGGGCTATGGAAACGGGGCCTAATATTTATAGTATCAGAGCACCAGAATTGAGATCTTACATGGGCGTTTTGAAACACATGTCAAGATACATACATTTTAGTCATGGCATAGCAGATCGTAGTACCTGATCCCTAATCTAAGTAGCTTGTGTATAAGTCACATGCATGGGTATTTATTAAGAGTTCGAGCTAATAAAATTAGTGAGAAGATTGATGCCTTTTCAGAAGTTGAGAAAATTGAAAGTTATGGGGAATTAAAAAAATGGGAAATAGTACATGGTCAAATATGACAAATAATGAGTCAACGCATCTATTTTGGTGGAATTGAATATGACACTAATAATGTATTATAGTGTATATCCCTGAATGCGATAAAGATATGAATTTATTATCATGGATTGTTTAAGGAAAATAGAGAGACAAGTAGAAATGATGAGATTAAAGTGTACAAGAATAAAAACAGAAGTTTTGCGATCTTAAGAAGATGAAAGTGGAACCGAAGTGGCTATTTGATTAGTATGACAAGAGTTACGATCTACCATAAGAATTAAGTGTACTGAGACTATAGAGATGTAAACTATGAAGCGAAGGATGAATTGTATCTAAGAATATCACATTCCCAAGGTGTGCTTAGATTGAGTGCACGATGTGCTCAAGATAGAATAAAGGAGCAACTGAGCTTAAATTGTATTGGTCCATATGAAGTTATTAAGAACCAGACCAGTGACTTATGAGTTAGTATTACTAACAAAGATGTCTCAGATTCATAATGTGTTATATGCGAATATGTTAAGAAATATCGAAATGAGCTGATATGGATGTTATCGATGCAAGAAGTGGAAAAATGTGAGTAATCTGAGATACATATATATATATTGAGGAAGTAGTTAAGAAGTGAATGACTAAACGATTGAAAAAAAAACCGAACGAGTCTATTGACTATAGTCATTTGGAAGACATTATTCAAGTGAATAAGTTGCTTGGGAGACCGAGGAAGACATAAGACAACATTACCTCCATTTATTTGATTACTCAGATAAGAATTTTGAGGACAAAATTCTTTAAGGGGGAGAATTGTTGGACCCCAAAACTTTTCTTGGAAGTTAGAACTATTATATGTGAAATGTTGGAAGTGATAAGCTGGAAAATGCAGTTGGAACATGTTTACTGAGTATGCTTTGGTATTTTAGCCATAACTTTTTCTCTAGCTATCCAAATGAGGTGATTCTTAATTTGGATT
>JANZXP010000007.1:22555146-22571191 GCA_027576715.1 Erythroxylum flavicans | reverse complement strand
TACTTCTAACACTAGTCAAACATTACATCATGTATGCATAAGATAATCACTTTAACAACAAGTGTTATACATCTCATACATATGGCAGCATCTCATCTTGCATGTACATGCATAAAATTTATAAAAATTAATATGGAATTTATATGTATGCATGTTCATCACATTTCCAGAATTTTCCATAACTTCATACATGCATCAAGCTGAAACTAATTCGTAATAAAATAGCAAATGACATTTAATTGCATTTTTCTTTTACAAAAACAGAAAATAACACCTTATAAACATTTTTGTGAAAACAAAGCAGAAAAAATTTTCTAGAATTATTACAAAATTTTCAAAGTCAACACATGCATTCAATTTTCCAGAGATTCCCAGAAATCAACATATGAACAGTCTAGATATTAATTCGAAATAAAATAACAAATGACATTCAATTGCAATTTCCTTTAACAAAAACATAATATAACATCTTATAAACATTTCTTTGAAAGAAAATCAAAAAACAATTTTTCTACATTTTACACGAATTATTCCAAATCAACATGTCTGTCAGTCAAAACCCAACAAACACTTTGTACATGCTCAATACATCATCTATTACATGCATAAACTTGCTCTGATACCATTGTTGGGTTATCCATGGATACATGCATCATATGCAAGCAAATGCAGCAGAAGTGTCAAAATCCAGATTCTAACACCATGACAACCTGAAAATCACAATCAAACATGCCTACATGGATATATATATAAGAACATGAAATATAAAACATTTTACCTTTTGTTTCTCCTCTTTTCTTGTTTCTTTTCCTTATTTGAGTTATTGCAAACACCAAACCCTTCCTTGATCACCTAAGAACACGCAAAGAAGATGAAGAAATAATATTTAAAGGTGATTTCAGTACCAAACTAGATGAGTTCTAGTGGATGCTCAAGATGATAGAAGATAGATCAAGACTCTTGTTGCATGCATTTTGATTCATGCAACAATTGCATAAATTACAAGAACAAGACTCTTGACACCTCTCTCTCACTTTTGAACTCTTCTAGAGCCCTTACCTTTCACTTATGTGTGCTAAAAGTGGTTAAACTTTAGTATACATAAGTGAAGAACTCGCTTATGTACTCCTTCATGCCCTCTGTCACGATCATGGACTACTTAAATTTGGCCATACACTCTATGATTTTCATCTGATCTTTTATATGTGTGACCCTTAGGTTACTGGCTATTTTAGGCACTTGAATTAACTCTTAATTTTAGCAAATCATGAAGGATTTCATGATGCCAATTTACCGGAATATAAGTGAATTCACACACAAACTCTTCGATAGTTAATTATCCAACTTCAGAACCTTTCCATAGACAATTACCGTGCAATTCGTTCTTTCACCATACTATACCCTACTTGGTTCAGAGTATGGGCTATGTGTCAACTCCCACTAGACTGACTACGTCACATTTAGTCCAAGTGATGTTAGTCCTTATCCTGGGATCTCATTACTCTATGTGACATTGAAGACTTTATGACACATAATTGCTCTAGCCAGAGACTCCTATGTAATGACCCTGATAAGAGGCCGTGGGTATCATCTAGTTCTATCAGGAGTGGTGAATCCTTTATTGGCTACCCAATTATCTTCGAATACAAATAGTTGTACCCAATCACCACCCTAAGAGTGACCTCGTCTTGAGGTAATAAGGAATGATGTCAAAGCACAGGATTTATATCCAAAATACCCTTGAGTACCTCAAGTCTACGGATATTAGCACCATTGCTATGATGAGATTAATCATTGACATTCGATAGATCATCCATATGATAATCTCATTGCGGGTCATCCTATATACTTACTACCCTTAGTAAGCATTCATGTATTAACTCTAAACATCTCATACTTATAGTTATAAGATCCACTACTTGATCAAATCAAGGAGTATAATATGTGCTAGTTTGTCTTATTAATCCTATAACTAGGGATTATTTAGATACTAATATAATTGCACATGATAGGAATCTCATTATCATGATCTCATTATGATTTCGTTCATGCTATATATCATGGACTTCATTATTTCGATTTAAGATCAATATTAATTCATATATAAACGAATATCAAATCAATGAAAAAATGCCTTTCTCTTTATTATTCAAAATAAAGTTTGTACAAAAGTGCGAAAGGTGATTGCTTTTAGAGCACTACTCTAACAAATTGAAATTGTTGGAAAATGTTATAATGAAATTGTTGGAAATTGTTGAAATTAAGAAATGAAAATTGTTAGAAGTTGTTGAAAATGGAAATTGTTTATGTATGTTTAATGATTGTTGGAAATGGAAATTGTTTATGTATGTTTTATGTAAGTATGTTTGTTGAATAATTGAATTGTTAGTTTTTGACTTATGGTGAATTGTGTATGATGTATGAGTTATATTATATAAAATGAACATGCGTATTGATGTAATGAAATTATGTGCTTTTTATTTTGATATATGCATTTATTTATTTTTACAGATAAATGGAAGGAAGTTTATGTACTCCTGATCAAACCACTTCAAGAAGATATAGTGATCCAGCTTGGGCTCATATTGCATTGGTTCCTAGTATAAGGAACCATACTATTTGCTTGTTTTGTAACAAACATTTGAAAGGTAAAGGAATAACTCAATTAAAGAAGCATTTAGCTGGGTTTAAAGTAGATGTGGAATCTTGTAAAAAAGTAAGCCATGATGTGAAGTGGCAGGTGAAAACTTTGCTTGAAGAATATCAGCATGAGAAAGATAGAAGGGAAAGGTTGAATTTTAAATTGGTAGTGGAACTTTATTTACTGGTTTTTGTGATGATTGTGGAAATGTTGAAGGTGGTAGTGGTGGTGTTCCATCCCAGGGCCAGCAAAAAGATAATGTCACGGCTGCACCTGATGCTAGGAAAAGAAGAAGGCAGGTGACTAGTGTTTTTGCACCACGAACAACTCTTGGAGCTCAACCTTCAATTTTTAGTACAATGCAATCAAAAGAAGTGGCTTATAATGTCGATATGGCAGTAGCTAGATGGTGATATGATACAGGTTCATCATTTAATGCTTCACAGTCTTATTATTATCAACCTATGGTGGATGCAATAGCCTCTTACGGTCTAGGATACAAAGCTCTTTCGATTGATGACTTAAGAGGTAAACTTTTGAGAAAAGTTATTATGTTTCTAAAATTAGAAGTTATTTGACAGAAAAAAAAGAGTGAATTAGGCTACTTATGAATGTTCAATCATGTGTGATGGTTGGACAAATCGGAGACAAGAGCCTATTATTAAATTTTTAGTTTATTCTACAAATGGCTTTATGTCTTTGAAATTTATTGATGCATCTAGCCTTATTAGGAATATCGAGACTTTGTTTACGATATGTGATGAAATTGTAAAAGAAGTAGGGCCAAAAAATATTGTTCAATTTATTACTGACAATGATTTTGCTTATAAAACGGCAGGAAGAAGGTTACAAAATACATATAATTCTTTTTTTTGGACTCCTTATGCTACACATTGCATTAACCTTATGCTGGAGAATATAACAGATCCTAGGTATTTTCCTATCATTGATGAGACTATGCAAAAAGCAAAAAAATGTGACCAAGTTTATCTATAATCGTGCATGGGCTTTGAATTTTATGATAAAGGAATTTACCAACAGTAAGAATTTGTGTCGTCCTAGTGTGATAAGATTTGCAACAAATTTTTTATCATTTCAGTCTTTTGTTTCGATGAATAAAGAGTTGAGACAAATATTTACAAGTGATAAGTGGGTTGCATCTCAGCAAACTAGGTTTAATGCTGGATTAGATCTTTCCAGCATTATACTGGAAGATAGAGAATTTGGTCTCAATGTCAATTTATTATCTGAGTTTATGAGTCTTTGGTGAGGGTGCTTCGATTGACTGATAATGAAGAAAAGCCAATAATGGGTTTTTTTTGGATGCTATGGAAAGAGAAAAGGAAGCAATCAAGGTTAATTTAAAACATAGGCCTTCTTTGTATACACCATATCTTTTAATTATCAATGAGAGATGGGAAAGACAACTTTCTTCTCCTTTGTCTGCAGCTATGGCATTTTTTAATCCTAGTGTATATTTCAGACTGGATTTTACAAAGAAAGCTGAAGTCAGTAGAGAAATCTTATTCACTATTATAATAATTATTGGCCATGAAATGATGCAACATCTTTTAAGCTCACAAATAGAGCTTTAAAAGTTATCTTCTGGGGATTTTGGATTGCCAATTGCTATTTGACAAAAATCAAAACTTTCTCCAAGAATTAGTTGTTTGTTTTTTTCTTATTTGTTAAAAATTAATTATCACTTTATTTTTTTTGTAACACTACTTTTGTTATCTTACAATTTACAATTTCTTAGTAGGATCAATTCGGAAGTGGTACTCTAGAATTGAAAGGTTTGCAATTTAGATTTTAAGTCAATGTGTGAGTGTAACGAGCTGTGAATGGAATTGGAGCACATTTGAATTCATTCATTCCAAGAAAAGGAATAGATTAGAGCACAAGAAAATGAATGACTTGGTATTCGTTCCTTATAATTTAAAGCTTTGGAAAAATTATGTTATTATCATTATTAATTTCAATATAATTTCTTATAATTTTTAATAATTAAAATTTAATGTTTACTAGGAGTCTTAATAACATAAGTAGTTCAACATATCCAATATCTATTGATAATATCGATCTTCTTGCTGATTGGGTATTTGAGGAACTTGATTTGATAGATGTGAATGACTTGGAAGATAATCTTGGTTGGGAAAGCATTGACATGTGATTTGGTGCATTAGATTTGAATGATAATGATGATGAGGCTCCTCTTGATGATGAGGATTTTGTATCAAATGATAACTAGGATTAATGTAGTTATAGCGGATATCCTCTTGTAGACGATTGAATGAAGTTCTAGATTTTTGTTTTTCCTCTTCTTTTAATTTTACTTATATTTGATGTATATGCTAAATTATATATATATATATATATACACACACATTATAAATGTTTTTGTTACAGGCTTCAGTTTTACTTGGTTAGTTCCTCATCACGAATTCTTATGATAAATTGTAATAGTTTGAAAGCTAAGGACATTTATTATTATTTTTATTGGATGTTTTCAACTTTTGATGTAATTATTATTTATTATATGATGAAATTGTAATATTTTAAATACTTTGTATTATTCTTAATTTTATATTTGTATGATGATAATTGTCTTTTTTTTACATTAACTATGGTTATTATTTATATATGAAATATTTGAAAATTATTGTTATTTCATATTAATTATGGTTATTATTTATTATTATGATTTTTGGAAACATGGTTGATGTAAACTTATAAAGTATACAGTACAATTGTACAATATGACAATTGGCTATTTTGTAGTTTCTAAAAAAAATTCAGGGACTATTTCATAAATTTAAAAAATTACCTGAAACAGTATCCGGTATTGACCTGGCTAGTATAGTACTGTATCAGAACTCAATCCAATACCAAGTCTGGTACGGTATTCGCAACATTGGTTAGAAGTCATGTGATTACAATTAAAATCAAGATAGTATGTACTTGATGTGACAGATAAAGTAAGAGAAGAAACAACACCAATATCTAGTTGAAGTTGCTGTAAAAAGGCTTGAAGATTTTTCAAGTAGAATTTTAGAGATGTAGATATATTCTCCATTGTACCATTTATGGAAACAACAACAACAACAATAAGCTGAGAGGACTTGGAAAAGTTACCTTATTTGGTCTTACTTTCAGAAATGAGATGGTATTCTTTTTATAATAGTTGCAACATATCTTCTTTTTAACTAGGTTCTAAAAGGTAAAAGTCTAATAAAAGGAGGTTAAGTGGTAAGAATAACATTAGTAAATGAAATAGATTTCTCTATTTAAAGGGTATGAATTACGGTCTCTTATATAATTAGTTCTTTAAGTACAATATTAAGGCTTAGTAGAGATATTCAGTGATAAAGAAAGTTGTGGATAGACTGAAACTCATATATGAGAGTCATCAACAAGTACCAAATATGCTTTTAAACACAAAGATGACATAGAAAGCGACAATTTGAGCATAAGGACAACTAGGGTTTTTAATTGCCAATTGATCACAAAACTCTTGTAATTCAAAACATAGTTATAGAGATGAGGCTGGGCTTTAGCTTAGGTTGTCTAGGCCCAACTTGACCTGAGGCCTGACACATATAACCAAAATGACGTCATTTGTACATTCATAATAAAAAAAATAGCTTGGGCCAAGTTGAGTTAGGCACAGATTCAAGTTGGACCACCTTTGGCCTGATTGGGCTCAGGCTCAGACTCGGGCACACTACATTGAGTGCCAATAGTAGTGGTCAGGTCGACTAGGGTTAGGGCATGCCCAGTTTTGTCCTGACCCGTGGCCATCCCCATATAATTATAGATAATTCAATTAGGTTGTTATTGCATCTGATGATATCTTTTACAAATCTAAAATTGAATAACATCATCAAATATAAAGTAACAATCTTTTAAGAAATATCATACCTATTTAGCAGTATCATACCAACGAAAATCAAGTTTGACTACTTTAGCATGAGTATTACAAAACTATTTAAAAATATGATAATCATACTATGTGAAGATACTGGACATTTTATGAATATATCTTCTGCTTCATCTATCCTTTGAATATGTTTAGGTATTTCTCCAATAACATATGCCAAAAAAGTTTATCTTTGAGAAAGTTGCACATTTTCTCAACTTACAAATTACAATTGTATCCATCAAGGGTGACGTTTATTAGTTAAGGAATGTATTAATGAAGTTTGGAAAAGTCTATAGTCCATAGAAGAGAAAGATTCTTAATAACAATGTATGAAAACAATAAGAAAACAATAAAATTTGTCTATATAGCTAGAATTTAATCAATTTGATCTTTAAGACAAATTTTCAACACTTAAAAAACTTAGGAACTAGTTTGAATTAAGAAAATTTGGCCAGGAAATCATTTAACCTATTCGTCAATGGATTTAATTCAAACTAATCGAATGAGTGATGACATAAGATGCTGACATAATAGTTGGCATAGTAGATATTAGACGCAGTTTCAATGTGGAAGATGTCATGGCATATGATATAGCGCGTGGGACCAATTTAGGCAAATGACTGACATTTAACTTGGTGACAAGTGGACCAATTAACAAATGACATATGATGATGTTGTTGATATCACTTCATCTCTTAAGCAGAAATGAGTTTGTTTCGTCTAAAGTAATGTAACACAACATCGTTTCAATTTTCTTCTACCTCTGGAAAACAAGAGTTTTATAACTTTATGTTGGAAGTTTTGGATCCATGTGTTATGCTATGTTTAATTTGATGGTTATTAATGGAATAAAATGGAATGTAATATTATTCCATTATTTGGGAGGAGGGTTTATAATAAAATGAAATAAAATAGGATGAAAGGGGAGAGTTTCACGTTACATCACATTCCATCTTAAGCAATAAAAATAAGTTACATTCGATTTGGGGGGTTTAAGTTGGAATATAAAACGATAAACAACACTATATTACATTACGAACCCTTCCATCTCTTCCAAATAACATTTTTTTAAATATTACATCTATTTACATTTCATTCCATTATAAATCATTATATTTCATTTAATTTCATTCCATTCTATTAAAAACCTTACGTCCAACCATACAAAATCTTAGTATTTACAAAGGAGTTAGGAGATGGGGTTTCCACCGTTGTGATTATCTTATGGTTTATTTGGTTGAAGGTTTAGTAATGGAACGTAACACACTTCCATCGTTTGGTTGAGGGTTTCATAATGGAATGGATCGGAATGGGATGGAAGCGGAATGTTTCGTATTACGTTCCATTCCATCCTAAACAGTGAAAATAACAAATCCTCAATTTGGGGGGTTTAGGATAGAACGTAAACAAAACCTTAGTGTGTACAAAGGAGTTAGGAGATGGGGTTTCCACCGTTGTGATTATCTTAGGGTCTGTTTGGTTGAAGGTTTGGTAATTGAACGGAATGAAACGTAACACACTAAACAATTCATATTGGAATGGAACGGAATGGGATAGAAGCGGAGGGTTTCATGTTACGTTCCATTCCATCCTAAACAGTGAAAATAAGAAACCTTCGATTTGGAGGGTTTATGATAGGACGTAAACTAATAAATAAATACTACTTAATATACCCTCAATAATTTTTCTTAATACCAATTATTTCTTCTAACCCTAACTCTCTTGTATATAATTAATAATATTTTTATATTATTAATCAAAATTATATATAATTAATAATAAAATAAAAAATTTTAATAAAATTTTTATTAATGAAAATAGAAAATATATTTAAAATTTATTCTTTAATTGTTTGTATATATTTTTATATAAATAAAAATATAAATAAATATTTTTTAAATATAAATCACATATAATATAATAAAATTTATTTAATAATTAATAATAATATTTTTATATAATTCATTATAAATTTTATATAATTAATAATAAAATAATAAAAATTTTATTAAAAATTTTATTATTTTAAAATAGAAAATATATAAAATAATTATTTGTCATAGTTGTGCATGACTTTTTAATTGGACATGGTTTCTGTTTTAAAATCATAGTGTTAGACATCTTGCAATAATCATTTTAATATCAGGGGTATAATAGTCATTTATTATATATTACATTTCATTCCATCCATCTTTCAAACAATGTTTCACTACGTTACATTATGAACCCTTCCATCCCTCCCAAACAACTTTTCACTAGATTACATTCCATTTCATTATAAACCGTTCCCTTCTATTTCATTTCGTTCCGTTCTATTATGTCCAATTAGAAAGTCATGCACAACTGTGACAATTAATTTTTTTATATATTTTCTATTTTAAAATAATAAAAATTTTAATAAAAGTTTTATTATTTTATTATTAATTATATACAATTTATTATTAATAATATAAAATTATTATTATTAATTATTTAATAAAATTTATTCTATTATATGTGATTTATATTTAAAAATTATTTATTCATATTTTTATTTATATAGAAATATATACAAACAATTAAAGAATAATTTTAAATATATTTTCTATTTTCATTAATTAAAATTTTTTATTTTATTATTAATTATATTCAATTTTTATTAATAATATAAAAAATATTATTATTAGGGTAACTAGAAATAATATAAAAATATTATTAATTATATACAAGGGGTTAGGGTTAACAGAAATAATTGATATTAAGAAAAATTATTGAGGGTATATTAGGTAGTATGTATTTATTAGTTTAAGTTTCATCCTAAACCTCCTAAATCGGAGGTTTCTTATTTTCACTGTTTATGATGGAATGGAACGTAACATGAAATCCTCTGCTTCCATTCTATTCTGTTCCATTTCATTATAAAACCCTCAATCAAACCATAGAAGTGTGTTAAGTTCCATTCCGTTCCATAACTAAACCTCCAATCAAACAGACCCTTAATGACTAAAAGAGTTTGGCGTATAACAAATACTATTAAAGATAATAAAAGTCAATGTACCTAATGCACAACTCTCTCCGCTTTGCAAGAGTATGAAAAGAGTCATAATGTTCGCAATTGTTTTTGTATTTTATAAAGAAATTGTTTACATGATTTGAACCTGTAACTGATGGTTACAAATGAACAACTTTATCGATTGGCGTATCACAACCGATATTAAAGAGAATAAATGATCTAAAAAAATTAAGAACCAAAGAAATACCTTTTTTCACAAAAGGAGCTTTGATACAAAGGAACTCGAGAAAAAGTAGCTATATATTTAAGCGTATTTGAACTCTTACATGTATGAGTATTTATATACGGTTTTTTGGCTATACATCATATGTCTAAATATCTGTTAATGTTATACAAGACATATCCCTAATAATATGCTACTATTTATTTAAAAATTAAAATATGATTTATGGCTACATCAACACAGTACATGACCTTGCCAACTCCAAGATTTGTGGAACTGAAGCGTTTGACTGTTCCCTTCGTAATATTATTTATCCCTATTGTTATGCCGATTGGCAAGAATGGAGCTACAAAGAACAGTTCCTTTCCCGTTGCTGTAATGCATTGATGAATTTAACTGAGGGAGGTATGATTTGTCGAAGCTCAAAACAATAGGAAAAGAACAGAATAGAGGCGAGCCAGTGTCTGTTTTACTTTGAGTGTCTTAAATCTATAATCTTGTCCGTTGACTTTCAAAACATCCCCTGCTACCGTTATTCTGTGCTGAACAAATGCTCTAAAACGTTGAACTCGAGATAATCATAGTATTTTAACTTATGCTTGAGGTAAAAAATTATGTTACAATGGTGCAAATTATAAACATCATCGTTGTTACACACGGTCTGAATTTCATATTATTATAAAATTTGAAGATATTTAATAATACGCAGTCTTATTTTTATAGAATAAAAAAGCTAATTTTAGAGTGTAAATTATAAATATTTTAATCAAATGTTGTAATATAACAGTTATTAACTATACGTAACTTTTTCTTTTTTTATAAATTAAAATTGTGTTTTTTTAGTCATAAAGAAATAATTATTTATTATTCTACTTCAATTATAAATATTAATATTTAATTTGGGTAGACGAGAAGTATTTGAATGTCTTTAATTGCCATTTTAAACTCATGTTAATTAAAATTTTTATTTTCTTTTAAAATATAATCCGTTAACAAAATGTCTATTCAATTGCCTAAAAAGATGTCGTCATGTTATAATGGCATAATGCAAGGGAATATTGTTTACTTTTTTTAAAATTTTTGTCGACATATTATGTGTCTAACGGTTTGAAAGTGGGTCCCACTTTCTTTCTCTTTCCCTCGCTTTCCCGGAAAATTATGAAACCTTTTCCATTGAAGAGAAGAAGAGAGAAAAAAATAAAAAGACTGACATGCCCAAAATCTTCCCTTAAAGCCATCAGTTTCCTCTCCAAGCCCATCGCTCTTGCATCCCTCTCTCCTGTGGACTTAATTTTCTTCTTTCTAGTCCTTTTCATCATTGCACTCTCGTATTTCTTCTGAAGCCTGGATTGAAAAAGATTGGATCTTTCATTTTCGTTCTGGTTCTGGGGTTCGATTTCTTTTTTCTTTTTTTAAAAATGAAGAGAAGGAAATCCGAGACAAAGCTGGATAGATTCGATATGTTATTGTCTTTGAGCAGGCAAAGATCGATTCAATTCCTGATTGGTGTTGGGTTATTGTATGTAGTTCTCGTAACTTTAGAAATTCCATTTGTGTTCAATGGTGGCTTGGGTTCTGTGTCTCAAGAACCCTTAACTCGTCCTTTTATACTTCAAAGCGAAGAGAATTTGCAGGACAAGGATGCTCCTGCTCGGCCACTTTTATGGGTTTCCCAGAACTTGGCCCAGCCGACTCAGTCCTTGCTATTAAACTCAGAAAATGATGAGCAACCCAATAACATTTTATCAAATTTGGATTTTGACATCAAAACTTTCGACCCCACTAAAAAAGATGGATCTTTGGAGCTCCACAAGAATGCAAAAACTGCTTGGGAGGTTGGGAGAAAGGTTTGGGAAGAGATTCAAGCGGGTTTGGTTCAGGTCGTGGACGTGAAGAAATCTGAGAACCAATTAGAAAATTGTCCCCATTCGGTTTTGCTGTCGGGGGCTGAGTTCTTCGAGCGAGGGAAAGTTATGGAGTTACCTTGTGGCCTAACTTTGGGCTCACATATAACCTTGGTGGGGAAGCCGAGAGCTGCTCATGCGGAGCGTGATCCAAAGATATCACTGATTCAAGAGGGTGATTCTTTGATGGTGTCACAGTTTATGATGGAGTTGCAGGGATTGAAGACTGTGGAAGGCGAAGACCCACCAAGGATTTTGCATTTCAACCCAAGAATGAAAGGTGATTGGAGTGGAAAGCCGGTGATTGAGCAGAATACTTGTTATAGAATGCAGTGGGGAACTGCTTTGAGATGTGAGGGATGGAAGTCTAAGGCAAATGAAGAGACTGGTGAGTTCAGTTTTATTTTGTTCTTGTGTTCGATGGATAATTGTCGTCTGATTATTTTGAGATACCGTGTGCATAAATACTTTTTCTTTTTTTTTTCTTAGTGGGATTTGGTATATATTAGTAGTAGTTATGGATTCTTATTGCGGAGCTCATAATGTTTTGAAGAAATTGTCTTTCTTAGCAAAATAACAAATAATGAAAGAGAAACTGGCTCACCTTTTTTGGTTGTCTTTCTACCTAATTGCTAATCCTTCGTACTGGCTGCAGTTGACAATAATGTGAAGTGTGAAAAGTGGATCCGTGACGATGACAATCGCTCAGAGGAGTCAAAGGCAACTTGGTGGTTAAAAAGGCTTATTGGCCGATCGAAAAGGGTGGCTTTTGACTGGCCATTCCCATTTACAGAGGAGAAGTTGTTTGTTCTAACTCTTAGTGCTGGTTTGGAGGGTTTCCATGTTAATGTGGATGGGAGGCATGTCACTTCTTTTCCCTATCGCACTGTGAGTATTACCCTACATCACTTAAATGTCAGGGTCAACGCGGATAGTTCTTTATACTCTTTGGTATCGGTGGCAGGGATTTACTCTTGAGGATGCCACTGGACTTACTGTGAACGGGGACATTGATATCCTGTCTATATTTTCTGCTTCATTGCCCTCAACTCATCCTAGTTTTGCTCCTCAGAGGCATCTAGAGATGTCTAACAGATGGAGAGCCCCACCGCTTCCTGAGGGATCCAATGAACTTTTCATTGGTGTTCTTTCTGCTGGTAACCATTTTGCTGAGCGGATGGCTATAAGGAAGTCCTGGATGCAGCATAGTCTCATTAAATCTTCAAATGTAGTGGCCCGCTTCTTTGTGGCACTGGTATGTGAAAATTGTTCGCACCTGCACCTTTAGTGATTAGTCCTTAATATGATGACTTTGATTTGATGTAAACTTAACTCTTCTTGTTGATCTTCGGACAGCATCCTCGGAAAGAAGTGAATTTTGAGTTGAAGAAAGAGGCAGAATTTTTTGGGGATATCGTTATAGTGCCTTATATGGATAACTATGACCTAGTGGTGTTAAAAACAGTTGCCATCTGTGAATATGGGGTGAGTGAGAAAATACCATACAGGCATGAAGAAAGTTATTAATCTGCTTGTTGCTTCTAGTGATAATTCGAATTGCATTGTCTTATTTTGTTCTCAGGTCCGCACAGCTCGTGCGAAATACATTATGAAGGGTGACGATGACACATTTATAAGAGTGGATGCAGTCATCAATGAAGCAAGAAAAGTTCCAAGGGGAAGAAACTTATACATTGGGAATATAAATTACTACTATAAAGTTTTGAGACATGGCAAATGGGCTGTGACATACGAGGTAGGTTTGATATCTCTAATTACCCAACCTTTGGTTCTATTATACTGCTTCCCAATTAGGTCTTTAAGGAGACATTTTATAATTCTGTCCCATAATTTTGATGTCAAGACTCTAACCTGAAAATGGAGGAGGCTGCATCTCCTCTTTGTAATAGATGTGCAAAGCTTCAGGATCATGCCATGTTCTGTAACTTCAATGCTCTGCCACCTCTTTCTTCCTCAGCAGCTCCTGCCATAACTGAACTCTAGTTGATTCTTTCTTTTGGGGAGTGAACAGGATTATACTTTATGGCGGTCCTTTCTTGATCTAGTCTTTACTTGGTAAAGAAAGGACAGCATGGCTCCTTTATCTTTCCTATTTCTGGTGATTGTTTGACATTTTGATTTGTCATGGATAGGTTGGGATCATGAGAACTAGTATTTGTTAATAAGAACCTGTATGATAGATCTGGTTTTAAAATAGAACCAGTAGCTATGGTATCTCTGCTCTTTATTGCACGTTTGGTTGATTTCCTGTTTTGCCTAGTTGAGTTTAGAGTAAGCTTCCTGATTTCATCGCTCAGTTTGCTCTATTGACATTGTATTCCCATTATTTCTATTTGGTGATGGTTTCAGGAGTGGCCAGAAGAAGTTTATCCACCCTATGCAAATGGACCAGGCTACATTTTATCATCAGATATTGCACGTTTCATTGTTTCTGAGTTCGAGAGACATAAACTGAGGGTAAGTTATCTGCAGTTGCTACAATTATTTGATTCCATATAATGAAGAATTGTAGCCTTATAGAGTATTTTTTAACTTCTCTTTTTCTTCTTTGCCATCGTTGGATGGATATTATCCTTTGTGCAGTTGTTCAAGATGGAAGATGTGAGTATGGGAATGTGGGTGGAGCAGTTTAACAGTTCAAAACCTGTGCAATATGTACATAGCTTGAAGTTCTGTCAGTTTGGATGCATTGAGGATTATTATACAGCACATTACCAATCTCCGAGGCAGATGACATGTCTTTGGGATAGATTGCAACAGTCGGGAAAGCCCCAATGTTGCAACATGAGATGACAATTTATCGAGGATCACAAGTTTGTTGACCTGATGAATACTGGGAACGTGGGATGATGCAGATACTTTACTGGTGTTGATTGTCTACAGGAATTAGAATAGAGGAAATAGGGATAGAAGTTTTGTAGTCGTAGCATCAAGTGTTGTATAGTTGCCTAGTTATGCATGCAGAATGCTTATTCGAATTCATTCATTCATTCTCTACCGCTTTTAGGTTGCTTCCTCTATGGCCTATAATAGTTAAGAGCTCGTGTGCCAGGCAATCCAGAACTTAGCCTGTGTCGTTCTTCCATGAAGGCATCATAACTCTGTCAGAAGATTATCTAAACCAAAAACCTTTGCAGAAATGATTTCTGGGACATAAAATATATAATTCTTTTAACATCAAAAGGGGGTAAAGAGGCTAGAAACATACATTTGCTTGCAGTTTTCTGATTAAAAAAAGGCAATCACATAGTTATCAACTTTTATTATAATTTTCGTTTAACCGGAGCATGTGGTTTATGGTAGCATTCCTAGTATTCCCACTAATGATCATGTTAGCGATCAGCCTATAGCTAAGCTCATAGTTCAGCAGCCTAAACTTATTCAAACTTATATGCGTAGGGATAAGATGGGGAAGGGTATAATTGACACATAGGCAGGCTGTTAGAAGTTAGTTATAATGAGAGATTGTCAAAAGACTGGATGTATAGAGAAATCTGAGGGAGGAGAGGGGATATCTTCGAAATATAGCATATTTGTATTAGCCTGGGAACTCATCCCAGGAGGTAAACTACCGCTGTAATCTAGCTTTAATACGTAAATAATACAATCTTTATACTTCCTCTTATCAATTGGTGCTTTGATTGAGAGGCCAACTGGGGTAGAGATTGTATGCAAACTAGAATGGAGGTTAGAGTATCAGCCAATATTTTAAAAACCGGACTGGTGACTGAACCAGAGAAACAACTGATTCAAAGGTCAATGGTTCAACCAGAATTCAACCGTGATCAAACCGGTGACTAATAAATATATAAAATTTTATTTTATATATCATATATATAAGATAATTTTTAAGCATACTGTTTAATTATTTATCTAACCTAAACATTTAAACTTCAAAACATACAATTTTTTTTAAAGTTCACCAACACAACACAAAATAAGATAACAAAGCTCACTAATCATATTTCATCAAAAAGATTAAAAAAAAGATCAGTAATCATAATATTTATTCAAGTCAAAATCAAATGCTCCTTCATCATTGTCAATTTGAACATCTTCAACAGATTCCAAATTTGGTTGTTCGGCAATTTCTTCATCACCTAATTTCATAAAGATTAGTAATCATAATATTCATTCAAGTCAAAATCAAATGCTCCTTCATCATTGCCAATATAAACATCTTCAACAAATTCCAAATTTGGTTGTTCGGCAATTTCTTCATCACCTAATTTCATAATAAATAATATTAGACAAAATTATACTTGGAAATAATATATCTAATCTTTAATATTATATTACAAAGTAAATTAATTAATAACCTTCATATTGTTGTGGTGCTTCA
>JANZXP010000007.1:22514826-22550091 GCA_027576715.1 Erythroxylum flavicans | reverse complement strand
GATTTGTTAAGTGATGTGACATGCCACCCTCGCGGGGCACGGATCCGGGTATCACTGTCGATATCGGGTTCGGGTCCCGCGGGAGTTAGGGTGTTACAGTAGTTATCATCAAAATTGTTAAATATAAACCTTGAGCTAACAATACGAACTCTATACGGATTTTAAGAATTATCAAAATCATAATTGGATTGAGTTAAATTTGATAAATAAGAGAGTTGTGTTGAATTAAATTGTACTAGTTAGAATTTACAATTAACTATAATTGTATAAATATATTCTATAAATAAGAAATTTGTATTCCTCATTAGGAGAGTATTGATTAATCAATAATAAAACAATGGATTTGAACTCTTAAAAAAGTAGGCACACCTAATTAACTGAAACTCATTAAAAATATTCTTGTATTCTTATTAATTATTGGTTATTATTTTCTTTCATACCAACTTCATTCTTATTTCTTGCAAATTATTTCTTAGAAATAATTTCTTGTTTAGACATTAAATACAAACTTGAAAAGTAGTTTAAATTTTCATGCGTGTTGTAGAGAATATATGTTGTGTTAGACTTCAAAATTTTCAAAAACCAATATCTTGTCCACTAATAGCAAAAAAATGCATATGTATATTTCACATGAAACATTCAGTTTTGTTTACTTCTAAAGCCACAAGCACATACCCAACAGAGATTCTCTTTATAGGTGGTATGAGGGCCATATTGCCTGATTGTTCAACCGGGAATTTAAGGTAGCCTTCTTGTCAAATTATAATTCATCGAGTCCTTAAATATGAGCCACGATTTGATTGAAAATTCCCTGAAGCTAAACATCTATACTAGTGCACCGCCAGGTTAGTTTTTTTTATTTGCCAAAGAATTACTAGCCCTCCATGTTTAACCTACTTAGAAAGAATATAAAGGATGAATCAAATTAAAGAAAAACTTCGCCTAGATCATCATCACTGACCCTTAATTGTTCGTCTTTAGCGTAGAAGGGGCAAATTATTTCTTGTAGATATATTTTGATTCATACTAGCAAGGTAGATATATATTGCAAAACAAGTCCAGGTATAGGTAATGTCAATAGAATCATTAATTTTCTCATGAATTTATCTTGATTTTCTCCCATTAATTTTGTAATTAGCTATACGTAATCTTTGGTAATTCAATTTAGATTGTCACCATATTAGGTCCTAAGTTTAAGGGATTTGATATACTGTTCCAAATTATTCTATTTTTTTGTCATATTTACTTCTGTTTTGTTATGGTATTAGAGCCTAAATTTTGAAATTTATTCCTTCTTAGTTTATTTCTTGTCATATTTACTTCTGTTTTATATATAATTAATAATATTTTATATTATTTCTCCTTACCCTAATAATAATATTTTATATTATTAAAAAAATTGTCTATAATTAATAATAAAATAATAAAATTTTTATTAATGAAAATAGAAAATATATAAAAAATTATTCTTTAATTATTTTTATATATTTCTATATAAATAAATAATTTCTAAATATAAATCACATATAATAGAATAAAATTTATTAAATAATTAATAATAAATTGTATATAATTAATAATAAAATAATAAAATTTTTATTAAAATTTCTATTATCTTAAAATAGAAAAAATCTAAAAAAATTAGATATTTTTTAGATATTTTCTATTAGAGACCTCAGAGGAAGTACAAAGTCTCACAAGTCTTCCCAATTGTCGTTACGGTGTGACCCTTTTTTAAAATTAAAGATATGTTGAAATTAGACGTAGGTTGCACTTGAGTGTCTAGTTAGGCGTGAACTAAAATGGATTATGGATACCCTTTTTTAATTATAAGAAACAAGATGAGAATCACGTGCTTGTGGCTAATGAATGGAAAGATGAATTCCAACAAGAGACTAAAGGTTAAAAAGTCAAGTCCGTCCATATCACCATTCACCTATTAGCATCTTTTAACAGTAACTTGTTTCGTTGCAAGTTGATTAGGAAACGTCTCATCGACCACGGTTGGATAGAGTTTAAGAACTAATTTGGTCATGCTTTGTCACAATTCAATTGTATAATAATTACAGAAATTAAATTATTGGAAATATATTGTCGGCAAGCACTGGTGTGTTTCTAATTTTGTACCTGCTACCGCACTTAGACGCCTCCTTTCCTCTTCACTCCAACAAAAACCATTCGTAAGAAGAGCAACAATCTCGAGAATCATCCCCTTTTCTTCCATAGTAGCTCCTGACAAGAAAAGGGCGAAACCAAAAAACAGAGCATCAATGATGATACCACCTCAATTAATGACCCAGACGTGGGCGACAATGGGTTCAACCATTGCCAGTTTCATGCTTTTCTGGGCTATTTTTCGACAATACTGTCCGCCCGAAGTTCGTAGGTACCTTGAGAGGTGTACCCACAGAATCATGAACTTTTTCTATCCTTACATCAAGATAACAATCCATGAGTACACAGGAGATCGACTCAAAAGAAGTGAAGCCTTCGCTGCTGTTGAAGCGTATCTCAGTGTCAACTCATCAAAGTCTGCTAAAAGGTTAAAAGCAGAGATGGGAAGAGGTAACAACAACCTGGTTCTTACCATGGATGAGCACGAGAGAGTGACGGACGAGTTTAAAGGCGTTAAAGTTTGGTGGGTTTCGGGCAAAGTTGTGACAAGCTCACAATCCTTGTATCCACAGCCAGAGAGGAGATACTACAGGCTCAGCTTTCATAAAAATCACAGAGAGATCATTACGGAGAGTTACTTGAAGCATCTGGTGAGAGAAGGGAAGGAGATTAAGGTTAGAAGCAGGCAAAGAAAGCTTTATACCAACGGTTCTGGACACAGATTTCCGAGTTACAAGCAGACTGTGTGGAGTCATATAACTTTTGAACATCCTGCCACTTTTGATACCATGGCCTTGGAACCTAAAATAAAGGAGGAGATCATTGAGGATCTTGTGGCCTTCAGCAAAAGCAAAGATTTTTATGCTAGGATTGGCAAGACTTGGAAGAGGGGTTATCTTCTTTATGGCCCTCCTGGAACTGGCAAGTCTACTATGATTGCTGCAATGGCCAACTTGTTGAACTATGATGTTTATGATCTTGAGCTCACTGCAGTGAAGGACAACACTGAATTGAGGAAGTTGTTCATTGAAACAACCGGGAAATCGATCATTGTGATTGAGGATATTGACTGTTCGCTGGATCTTACAGGGCAAAGGAAGAAGAAAGCTGATAAATCTTCTGAGGATGACAAGTTAGATAAAGAAGCTGTTCGTAAAGAACCAAAAGAGGACACAACCAGCAAGGTTACACTTTCAGGGCTGTTGAATTTTATTGATGGTTTATGGTCTGCTTGTGGAGGTGAGAGGATTATAGTATTTACTACAAATTATGTAGAGAAGCTTGATCCTGCTTTGATCAGAAGGGGAAGGATGGACAAGCATATCGGATTATCTTACTGTAGTTTTGAGGCATTTAAAGTGCTGGGTAAGAATTACTTGGAACTGGAACAACATGCTATGTTTGAGACAATTCAAGGATTAATGAAGGAGACCAAGATCACACCTGCAGATGTTGCAGAGAACCTTATGCCCAAGTCCCCATTGGACGGTGCTGAAAAATGTCTTTCAAATTTGATTCGATCACTCGAGGAAACGAAAGCAGCAGCTGCTGCCAAGGAGCGGGAATTAGCAGCAGATAAAGAGAAAGCTGGTAAAGAATCATCTAGGAAACAAGCAGAGAAGGAAGGGGTTGATGGTGAAACAGCAGAGAATATTTTCAAAAAAGAAGCTGCCATGGAGCAGGAAAATGGAAACAGCGAAAAACACACACAAAAGGAAGAGGCGGATGGTGAGACATGTGAAGCTTCCGTCGGAAAAGATGAGCTGCGGCAAGAAAATGGAAACGTTGTAATGTGATTCCCCTGAAGGGCAAATAATTACTTCGGTTATCCAAAAACAACTTTTGTGGTCCAGATCACTCTGTTAATAAGGCAGGCCTACTACTCCATATAAGATCAAAGCCAATCAAATACCACATGAAACACTGCTGCTTCCAATGTCACTATTTATCCAATTTGATATTGATAATGTAGAATAATGTATCGAATGAAAAACGAAACCTCAGTAATGTGTTGGCAAGGGTTGATTCATTAAAAAATATTAAAAATTCAGCCGAACTGATCAATTTTACAAGAACCAACCACCAAAACTGTTAGGACAGAGATAATTGTCAAAAGTTATTACAGGGCTTGCACATCTAAAAGCCGAAGTTTCAGTTACAATATCAGTTAAAGGTTATTGTACGTTAGTTGGATAAAATAAAGAACCACCAACATATTCTCATTTACCCATTTGAGGTTTCTGTGAACGTAGACATTCTAAAAAATGACTACCTAATCTACAGAACGCTCAGCACCAGGTCGTTCCCTGCTGCAAATCCAAGATGAATCGCATCCAGGTTGCTTCAACTTACACCACGGAAAACTCTGATCATAATTGCAAAATTTGTAACTTTCTAATATCATACACTATTAAGCTTCCTGAGCGGAGACTGCAAATCTTGTGCTCTGGTAAGAGAGAGCAGCTCAAAAATCATCTCTATCATCATCATTTATAGTTGCGTTTGGACCATCATCAAACCCAGACCCTGGGGCAACTTCATTAAGATCAAGTAAGCGTCTTTTTCTCACACCTTCACCTTCATATTCACCTTCACCTTCACCTTGATCTTGATCTTGATCCGGGCTATTAGATTTTTCAAGTGGCTGAATTTGCTCCTTTTCTGCCGCCTTTGTACAACCATCAACGGGCAGATTGATTTTCATAACTTGGTCATCATCGATGCCATCAGAATCTTGACTTTCAGCTGAATACTCCGTATCTTCACTTGCATCTGAGCGTCGTTCATCTGATGCATTTGATTTTTCGGGTTTCATGAACTCAGCTTCTGATTCAGAGAGTTCATACTGTCGGTAATTAATCCGGTTCCTAGTGGCCCTTTTACTGCGTCTTAGACCTGATTGGATCTCATCAACAGATCGTAATTTAAACTCCCTCCGAGTACGACCTGGCAATTTCTTGATTTTTTGTGGCCCATCACTCTCCTCACTGATACTTAAGGAATCCTCCTCTTCTTCCTCATCTTCACCATTTTCTTCATCCCACTGGTATTCCTCATCCCCTTCTGAGCTACTAGACAGCTTCCTTTGTTTACGTTTCCTTGTATATTCCTCATCATATACAGCCTCTCCAACTATGTCATCATCACTGTAAAAATCTGCATCATTGTCTGAAACTGCTTCAACATACTCTTTTGCTGAGTATCGTTGTGGCCTCTGTCTTCGCCTGTTACTGCAAACCATTGCAGATTATGAGATGGTGGAGCTTAGGGGCAATACAAGAAGCTGGAAATGGAAGATTGTTCTTACCTTCTGTCCGATGGATCAAGCATATGGTCTTCACCAAGGTCGTCGTATTCAGGTGAATCGGGAGATGTCATGCTAAAAGTGCCATGTGGGGAAGTATGTGAAGGACCACTCCACCTACCATTTATGATCGCTTCTGGTCTGGCAACTCCATCTCTTCTTTGAATAGGCTCTGGTGATGGTGGTTTTCGCCTGGAGACAAATTCCAGAAACAGAAATATTAATTTTAGATTGTACTGCTGTATGTAGTATACAGAAATTCCTATGAGAAATAAGCTATGCAAAAACTACACGAGCATGTGTCATAAACTTCATACTTGGTTACTTTGATAGCCTCACTGATTGACCGATCATAATCATCTGCAAAATAATTAAGAGATGAATCAGACCTCAAAACACATGGTGTCAGAACTGTCACTACTTACTACTAATATGTTAGCTTTTTATAGTATGAGGGAAATGGAAGCAGTAGATAAATCCCTGCCAAGGCCAATAAACTAGCATATAACCATTTCGTCTTTTTTTTTTTTTGGGGTTTAATAGTTTTTTTAGTACTCTCACCAAAAGTGTAAGTAACAGGTTTCCTGTCACGAAGGGAGCGACCCGCTACTAGCCCATCCATGTTCAGGAAGTTATCAAGAAGCAAAGCCTGCCTGTGTTGTTTTTTCAACAACTTCTCTTTCCTCTGAGCAAAAACAGAAGCAGGGAACTAAATAATTGATCAAGGAAAGCAAAAAGAATGGAAAGCAGATGAAATTAGGAACAGCAACATGAGTAAAAAGACACACCTGATTCTTTCCCGAGTATTGATATGATTAAATATACAAGTGCTCACACAAGCAATTATGAATTACCTTATGAACCTTCGCAATCTCTGGGAGCATGTCATTCTTCAGCTTCTTTCCTAACGAAGCCTCTGTTCTGTTTCTACTCTCAAAAAGCTTCTCCTGCAGCAAAATTGACAAGGTAAAGTGAGGAAAATTCCAAATAAGAACGAAACCAGTTGCAATTTGCAAATCCAATATATCTTGGTACAATAGAGAGCAAGGACCAGTTTCTTTGCACCACGAGAAAGGCAGACAAAAAGTCCTTTCAACAGAAGCACATTTTCCAAAATGAATGGTTAGTTGTCTACACTGTGCACAACTGGCTATACAACTGGAAGGACTCTATGAACAGAATTCCAAAGATCATATAAAAACCTCTGGAAGCAGGCCTTACTGCTTTAAAATTAATGTAGAATAATGAATTCTTAATTGGGAGCATTACCCATTAGTCTTGAGGTGGAACTTTTCAATTTCTGCTAGTTGTTGCTTGAAGGAGAAAACAATATCTTTCTATCCAAAGTTCTATTTACATCTTTTTACCAGAAATCCAGTTAAGAAACAGGACTAGCCAATAAGATAGAGAAATCGTACCAAGAAAATTCTATGATTACTGCTCAAAAAATGGATTATGTCACATCCAGATATTACAATTGCTATCTCAAAAGAAAACAAAAATATTCCATATTGGAACACAAGATCGTTAAGCCCAAAGCCAGATCCAATAACTTCTGTGTGCGTGCACTAAAACATACAAGCATGATGAAATTAGATCTCCAAATTTGAACATAAGCGAACAGTCCATACAAGGTAATAAATACTCACTGGAATCCTATAGGCAATCCTTGTATGGAAAACACAAATATGAGTGTTGGACAAGTGAACTGGACTACACTTAAGTAAAACCATGAATGTCATATTAACCATATACAGTTAATAACGTGCAAAAACGGACTGGTCTACTAAACGACTTACAGAAACATCTTGAAATTCTTCCAAATTTGTTGCCACTGTTTCCCAAAGGTATGTTGTACTAGGAAGGACCTGGGAACCTTTTGTCTTTGCTTTCTTCACCTCAACTTTTCGTATTTCACGATATAGTCGATGACCAATCATTGGATCGTCTTCATACCTACAACAGTAACAGAAGCATAAATAACAAACCTATAACGTAGCATAGAATTGCATCAAATAGAAACTGTTGTTCTAGACAGCAATAAATCTTTAAAAATTATCTTCCAAGATGACAGAAACACGTATCAATTTATACATCAGATTTACAGTACCAGTAGTTAATTCCTTGGGAATCACCCCCAACACGTTCTTTACGAAACATAGAGAGTTGAATGCCATGTTTAAGGGAGTTATCCATATAATTCTTGATATCTTCTTGCTGCAAAAGATTGATCAGATTCAATGACTTTGATCTAACAATAAAAAGAAGCTATTAAAAAATAGTTACAATTGATCAAGTTTGAAAAACTAGGATCTACAAGAAACAGCTGTTCTGGTTGGCCATTTTAGTGAGATTAGAAATACATTCTTTCCAGAATTCAAAAAGAGATGGGATTGCAAATGATATTTGTTATATGGATTTATTTGCACAAATTAGACAAACCTCTGATCTATTTGCAATTAGTACAGAACAGGAAAGAATATTACTAAAAGAATAAGCAACCAAATCAGAATGACAAAGACATTTAACTCTGAAAGAATAGGCAAAACAAAAGCTTTTTAAGTGTGAAGAATACATCGCTAGTTTATGGCAAATAACCCAGTAAAGCCCTGGGAAACATTGCAGAACACATCCAAAGACACCCAGTTTCTTTATTTTACAGTAAAAGCTTAGTGGAAAGGATGACTACCAGAACACATCAAAACATATGCCCAGTGCATCTCATGACAACGTCAATGACAATCTAAAACAAGATTACACAGCCCTAAACAAAAACTCTTGCTGAAAGGTAAGAATAAACCTCTTTTCAACCATTAGAGAAAACCTAACCTCTCCCTATACAGCCCCAGTTCAGAGAAAGATGACTCCATAATCTGGACCAGGCACCAGTCAAAATCCTTGACTAACCAATCTTGCCTGGAAATGTTCTTAGGCCCTAAACAAATAGTCACGTGGCACAAAAAGGTTTGGGTTCCTAACAATTTTCCTAAGGCTTCCTTCATCCTGTGGTTGGCCATTAGGCAGAGATGGAATACCAAGGATAGACTCAAATTCACATTCTCAGGCTCATCAACCTGCTCCTTGTGCACTTCAGACAACGGAACCATTAACCACTTACTAGTTTACTGTCAATATGCTTCTGCACCTTGCTGTAAATTCCAAGTATTGTGGAATGTATAATGATAAACAGGACTGGGCACAAATCATTGACTGGGTTAGATGCAAAACCTTTTGGCGACAAAGGAGACAAAACCATTTTTAGGATTGACTTCAGTTGCATTGTCTATGCACTATGAAGAGAAAGGAATATAAGGTTATTTCAAAATGTGCACCAAGATATTCTTCTGTGCTCATACTTTCTATTGGATCAGACAGATCTTTATGGCCAAAGAAGTTGCAAACATAAGCACAATAGCGGCACAGAGATGGAACCTACAGCCTGTCCATGGATAACTACCCTCTGAGGGTGCTTGTTATCACTAACATGCTAAGGAAGCAGTCTCTCCTGCACTTCAACCTGCTCAGACTGCTTCCCCATCAGCAGCTATTGTTTCTTGTTATGGCTGCATTTTGACTAATTGGATATCTGCACCATTTTGGGTGTAACTTTGAGCATATGGAACATGCTTGGCTCTAGCCTTGGTCCCCTTTCATTATTTAGTAATTCATTTCAATTTCCCAAAAAAGAAAAAAACCTTCTTCTCAAGTGCTTGTTGCAAACTTCTAGAAAGGGCAAACTTTTGCACGATCACAACATTGCCAATGGTTGTTCCCAAATGGTGTCAATAAAGGGGTTAAGGTTTTCAAGCTTTGGTAACTACAAAAACAAGAATACAAAAATCCAAGCATATTGTTTAATTTTCAGGTGCAAACAAAATAATTCGTTAACAAGAATATTGAGAAACTATGTTATGCACCGAGCATTAAATCAAAAAAAAAGTCAAAACTAGCACATTCACCATGCGTGACCATATGACTGAAGCTTCTGGGTCTAAGAATAAAGAAAGCAACAAAACAGAAGTTTGAAGCAGTAAAGAAAGTTAAAATTACTAAACATGAGAGGATGTCTTGGGTGGCCTCAAATCTTTGTCAAAAGTTTCAGTTACTTACTGACAATTTGGTTCTTATACCACTGATCAAATGACATTTATCATCTTTTTTAGTAAGAATCAAATGATCCATTTGGCACCACGTGTTATACAAGGTAATCATATGATTTAAGGCCAACTAGGTGGACAAAGGACAACATACAACAGGCTACGGGGCAATAATTTCAAGCTATAGTGATACCTCAGTTCGGATGTCGCATAGAGCTTTCAAGATCACCACACGAACTGCAGGATCAAGGGTCTTATATGCTTCTATCTCCAGTCTAAGACATAGAGACCATAAGAAGTTAGAAACACAAAAACAATCTCGTACTGGAGTACCACAACAATGTCAAGAGTGCTCACCCATGAGAAGCAATTATTGGAAGTTCCCCATCTGCAACCTGCAACCAAGTACCAAACACGACTTAGAATAAGCATAATTAGAAAATTGAACAAGGTAAGGTTCAAATTTTTGTAGGGTCAATAGAAAAAAGTGGATAACAATGAAAACAAGTGCGACAATTGAGTTACCCAATACCACCAGTCTCTTAATTTTCTGCACAAAACTGTAATCCAGGTATCTCGTGTAAGGGCCATTCGTGTAATTGGTGGAATTGCCTGCAGTGAACAAAGACCAAACAGCAATGAAAAAAAGCATTTGCAATAGCAAAATAGAATTTATTCTGGCCTTTTAATATGTTGTACAACAGAACAAGATTGTCAAGCCCACGTAAATGCTGAATTGGAAAACATATATTTCAAGGTTGGGGCCTTTGGGGAAGAGAGCTGGTATACTAAAAGGTGAGATGCATACAAACCAAAGTCACAGTTATATTGATATTCCACGTTGACTACGAGTAAGAGTGTAATAAGTCTGTAATAAGTCTTATGAGGCTTGGACAATCCTCCTCCCCTTAAGGTGTCTTTTGGGGTGAATTTAGGTCAGTTTTATCATGATATTAGAGTTACTCCTACTTTGATGTTGGGCTACTTGTAAATATCAAGTCTTGTAAACTTTAGGTATCCAATGTCTATTAGGGGTTGTGATAGCTATTCTTATATCATACATACTGACTAGGAGCAACAGCCTAATAAGCTTCTAAACTTGACAACAATCAGTAGTATGTAACGTTGTTGTTGGCATGGCATTGGCTAATCCACGAAATTTATCACCACACGATTACGCAAGACAATATCCTGGTTGCTAATATCGATTAAAAGAATAACCATGGTTGAATTAGCAAAAAAGATGTAATAATTTTAAGTAAATGATAGTATTTTTCCAGGTTTTGAAACAAAACCTGTTCTAAGGAGGCTTTTTCAATAATGTCAAACACATGAAGGTTATTTTTTGTGTATATACATACATACATATATCATCAAATTTTTGTGAAGAAGGATGGTGAGGCAAAGAATCATTCTTTTTGAGGAACCTATCTTGTTTGTCGTAATGGCTTACTGTTGTGATGGCATGCTATTCACTCATATTATATTTTTATCCATTGTCATTCAGTGGACATGTTTTGGTTTAAATTATTGGAAAAAGAAAAAGTGGGTATGCCTCTCTGTAATGTAAAATGTCAACTGTATAGCTATGTAACCACTCAAATTTAATTAAGAAGTTTAACTTCCTAAATCAATATGGAGAACATTTTTAGGAAGGATCAAGGAAGCTGCAAGACAAATTTGCAAAATCGAATTGTAACTACTTTACAAACAAAGGATGAAAAAGTTAGTGCATTTACTGGTGTAAATCTAACTCTAAAAATCACCCTTAATGACAAAGCTTCCTTTTTGACCTTTACTTTAACCTTTTTACTGAAGCACTCAAAACCATTCAAATGCACAGATATTCTGAGTGCATGTTACAAAATAACTGTAGAAGAGCAAAAAGGGTAGAAATAAGCAATGGAAATGATGCCTAGACCCACATAAGGATTGCAGAAACCAAGCAGTGGAATGAGTGCTGATTATCACTTAATATGTTAACTCACTAAGCACCATTAAACCCCAAAAAAGTTTTGTCCAACTTAAAACTTCAGCATTTACTTGTTTGATGTCTAAGCAAGATTGACATGTCATTTTCTGCATCCTTGATGGCACATTTCAGTGACCACTTCACATCCAACGGTAAAAAAATCTCCATCCTATAATGTCCATTACAAGGGTCTGGCACTAAAATATAGTATCCACGAAAAGGTCTGACAATCAGCAGCTAATGCATCCGACTGGCAAAAGGTAAACCAGTTTCATGTTAGCATACCACTAACTCACAAATAAAATGAGCAGAATTGATCTATACTTCAATCCCCCTTTAGCTATGGAACAAACAAAGATTATGAGTAGTGATTTCCAAAGATTATCAGCCTCTTTACATCTTCAACATCTTTTAGAACATAAAAAGCTTTCTGGTAAAGCTTTCCACGATAAACTCTGACAAAAAACTAAAGAGACATGCAAATCCGCATCCAACATTTAGTTTCTGCAATTAACAGATCCATAATCCAAATTTCAACCAACCATCAACTAATTCACTTCCTTTGCACCAAAAAGTTAAAACTTCACACACGAATTACGTCAAAGAATCAAATGCCTTCTCTATTACGTTACACTAAGCTTCCCAAAAGAACACATTACGAGCAGGAGAACTATACTATTTGAAGACCATGTAATTACAGTTCAACAAAGTGGAAAGTAAAGCAAGGCACCAACCTTTAGTAAAGGCATGTGTATATCACCCAAAGTATCATTAGGTGTAAGCAAAGAAGTTTCAAACTCCTCGGCGGAGAACTCAACCTGTATATTCAACAAAGGCCTAAAAACCTACACCAAGAGGAAAAAAAAACAATCAATCAGTTGAAATCTTAAGCTCTAAAACCCCAACAGAACAGAAACAAAAAACATACAATATTTTGCAGCTTGCAATCAAACAAAAAACGCTCACATGCAAGAAATTGAGTATTGAAGCTAACTCCCACATGGAGCGAAGGTTCCACCTCGGCAACTGAGCCGGCTCCGGTAGCCCAACCAGCGGCGTAATGATCTTGCCGCTGCTACCGCATTGCTCCTTTTGCGGCGACGATTCGTCGTTTCGCTGCTGCCTTTGTCGCTGCTCCTTCCGTTTCTGCTTCCTTTCGTTAGCTGCCTGCTGTCGCGCCGCGTAAAGCCTCGTCGAAGTTCGGATTGTACACGCGCGCGACAGCCGATTGGTCCTATTCGCCGGAGGAGTGGGAGCCGGCGCCGGAGCATCGCCGGCCTGTTGAGTGCTGTCACCGGCGTCGTTTTGGGTAGTGGTAGCATCTTTGTCGCTGTCAACTGCGTCGTTTTGGGGGATCGGAGAAGAAGAGGATCCCTCTAGGGTCATGATTAGGGAGATCGGAGAGGGTCCTATGGCAGTTAGTATGGGATTAAACGCAGAGGATCACGGGGTTAGAAGAAATCAATTAGAAATTATTTATAAAAAAACAGTTTTTGGAATTTTGAGTGAAAGACAGAGAAGAAGAAGTTAAAAAAGGGAGAGATGGGAGGACCAGAAGAAAGAGGCTAGAGGTCCAACCATAATTAATTTCTCATGTAATTAGAATATGAGTCTTGTGTTTCTAATGTATATGTGTAGAAATTTGAATAGGAGACCAAAACCAAAAGGAGATGGGAAGAGTTGGGAGAGAAAGGCAGACATAGAAGTTGGATTTTATTACTTTTAACCCCAGCGTTCTCGGGGTCGGGGCTCAAGTTTGATATTTAATTCTTTTTTATAATAATAAAGTATATTTTAAAATAATTTCAGTATATTAGAATTACTTAATTAAGGATAAATCACAATCATTAGACAATTCGGGTGCTTGATCGTAGAGTAGATGACTCTGACTCTGACTCTGACTCTGACTCTTGCAATTGCAAAGTGAGGAGTGTGTTTTGGATTACATGTGATATGCTTCTTGAAGTTGAACACTTGCGAAGGAACATCAGAATTTGGAAAACAAGTATAAACAGGTGAGTTGTAGCAATGATATGCTCATTCCCGGCTCGAATCGCCGGTACGCACCTACGTCAGTATAGTGTGGAATAACAATATTGAATCCTCACATATTATTTATTTTGATGGGAAATAAAAGCAGTAAAAGGGCAGAAGAGAACAAAACAGTCCTCACGTCAGGGTTGCATAAATGGCTTGCAAGCGATGCACGATTGGTTGGACTGGGGGTCGAAACGGCTGTGACATTTTCTTTGGAGCAAGTATAATTGCATCGACTTGGACGGACAACTCTATAAACGCCATCATTCCCAAGAATGAATACATCTTTGCGGTTGTCCTCTCCAAATGAGAATATGTAACCCAAAGCTGGCAGAGCACCCCCATTTCCTGGAACGGTCGTGCAGTCAAGAGGTGAGTCGTTTGCGCAGCCGAAGGAAATTCTGCTGCTGGTGAAGTTACCACTGTTCTCGGGGGTTTCTATTGCTGCCCATATAGCACCAGCATATAGATCTCCATACAAGTACCTGCAAAATATATTACTGGCTAGTAAGGTTCATGATAGAAGATGAAGTAGGCTGTAACTATATTCGATAACCAATATGCATGAAATTCACATACCTTCCATACATGCATGGATCGGTCACGGATCGATAAACATAGCCCCCTGTTATTGCTGCTGATTTTTCCTTGTTATTTACTTCAGAATGGTTGTAACCCAGTATCGGGAAGATTGTGTTTATGGAATTTGCAGATGTATTTCCTCCAGGAGATGATACAGGAGTAAAAGCATAAGGTCCCTCGTGAGAACGCCAGCCGTAGTTTCCACCCTTGGTGATGAGATCCACCTCCTCATATAAGTCCTGAACAATGACAATATAAACTGGTTCAAAAAACTTCCGAGTTCTTTTGAATGTGAATTGTTATGCCATCTGCCTAGGTTGTTGCTATACAAGTCTCCCTTAAATGAACAATCTGCTCAGAAATGAAGAGAGTTCACCACTATGCTGGTTTTCCAGAAAGATGACATTCTCATACCCTTTGGAACTTTGACTTTTCAAAAACAGGTGTCCAACTATGGAACCAGCAATGACTTAACCTGTCTAGCAGTAACTATGGCATACTATGATACAGTTCGTCCTTAAGATCAAGGGCAATTATATAATATTAGATGCTCAAGATGTCAGAAAAAATTATAGGTCCAACCTGACCAACATCTGCACAGAAAAAGTAGGATGGCCTTTCTGCATCAAAACTACAGCGCCAAGGATTTCTCAAACCCAAAGCCCATATCTCTGGTTGCAAGCTGCTATCTTCACTAAATGGATTATCTTTGGGGATAGAATAATTTCCCCATAGACCAAGTTTATTAATTTCTTCAGCATCTGCAAATACATTGAAACAAACAAGTAGAATCATTAGAATTTGAGCAAGGAAATGCAGCTGAACGGAAAGAAAAGCCTTCCAGTATGCAACTCCCAAATGGTTTTCTTCAAGGAGAAATATATGCAGGCAATCTTAAATTTAAGTAGAAAGATGAGAAATGATAAGTGATACGAAACGCAATAGACTGTTTTCAACAAAGCACAAGAAACTGTTCAAAGAAACAAAGGTGTGCTATTACCCACTTGGTATATTATCAACATCTAGCCGCATAATCTTTCCAAGTAACGATTTCTTGTTTTGTGAAAAGTTATAAGGATCACCATCACCACCCCCATCTCCCATCATGAAATATAAATACCCATCACTAGGGCCAAAAAGAATTTGTCCTGCATGATGAGATGTAAATGGAAGGCCCATAGTGAATATCCTCCTTACTTCCAATGGCTTGGCAGTTGTTGCCTGCAAAAACATCAAACTTCAGGCAATATGCTTCAACTCGATAACGGCAAAGTCTTGTACTGAAAGATATGCACGTACCAAAGAAGCTGTAGTTGCTGAGCCATTAACAGTGTACTCTGCAACAACAGCTTGATATTGACATGGTTGTGCTCCACTGTCAGGAGGCAACTTCGAAGGATCACATTTTACTTCTGAATTACAAGAACATCTTCCGGTACAGCCAGGCCATTTAGCCTTATCACAATTAAATGATGCAAAGAATCTGCCATTTTGAGCGAACTCAGGATGAAATGCCATACCCATCATTCCAAATGCAGTATTTAGATAAACTTCATCCGTTAGATCAATGAATGGATTGGCCTCATCAATCTCTAGTGTTCTTCCTGAGTCTTGTTCAGGTATCGTCACCAACCATATCTTACCTGCTTGGTCAGAAAAAAATGCACGGTTGGATCCATCAGGGTGAGCAACCATATTGAGATAAGTCCCGTTGCCAATTTTCTCAAGGCACAATCCACGTGGTGGACTTGGCGTTTCAGTGCTATTTAGTCTAACTGGTTCACCCTCAAAACATACAGATCCGTCGATAGAAGCTCCACCAAATGCATCACAGAAATCAGTTTTTGACTGCCAGAGATCTGTCAATTTGGAGGTATTGGAATTAAGGGGTAGTCCAGCTTGACCTTGTAATGATGGGGCGAAGGGAGAGTTCAAAACAGATACATTTACACATGAATCCCACACCCTTGAGCAGAAGTTGTTTGCTGCTTGACTAGACTGTGATGAGTTGGTCGAAACAGTGGAATTGCAGAGAACAGGAACTGACCTGGGGGTAGATTTTATTGTAAACAATTCTGCTGAAAATGGATCGCATCTCTGTGTAAATCAGAACCATAAAAATCAGAACAGAGTGGGACTTGGTCCCGCACTTATAATTGAAATATGTGCTAGAATAGCTCCTGATCAAACTAGGAAGTCAAGACAAGCCTAACATCAGAACATACGAGGGGATATACAATTGTAACTGATTACAAACTTTTGGAAGCAATTTAACTTCTCTCAACTAGCAATTCACACACGTTTATGCTAATGCCATTAAACACTCAAATTATGCTGAAATCTAAAAGCTCAACTTGATGCTGGAAAATTAGCCATATAGAGTGCAGAATTCAAAGTCTTACTGAGCACAGGATTGATTTCAGAAGAGCAGCACAATCAGGACTAGAGAGATTCATAGCTTGGAATTGCCTCTGCAACTGCAAGTCTTCTGTCGAATTACAGCACGTACTCCCATTGTAAGGACAAAAATTGAGAGTGGTATTCAAGTTAGAGGGTGCCCCTGTATCAATAAATGCCAGAAAGAACATCCTTTGTCATGTAGTGAAATTCCTACTTAATCTGTTAGCAGAACACAAGGAAAGACGATAAAGGTAACATAAGACAAAACCTACTTGAATCAGTACATAGTGGAAGAGAAGATGAAAGATCAAGGAGTAACAGCACATTGAAGAACGAGAAGACAAAGACAGGAAGTGCTTCCATGGCAGCAGTCAGGTGGACAAAACTGTCCTCGACAAAGAGCCCCTTTTTTATCTACTACAAGATCATGTGAGGAAGCAAAGGCATGGTTTGACCAGATAAGATAAGCGAAAGCAATTACTAGTACTTTGAACTCGAATGGGTTTTGAACATTCTCCGTCAACAACCTGCTCTTATCTTTCAGTATCAGGTTACCTGCGGCCCACTGTATGCTCTCTCCTTACACCAAAATCTCCCAACAGCCAGTTTTCGTAAGGCAAATCTTCTCTATGATCTCGTTTTCTATTTTCTTCTGTCTTTAAATGCCAATCCTTATTGTATTCCAACATTATTAAAAGTTCTCTTGCTCTCACAAGCTTTCGACTTTTGTCGTTTTCTGGCTGCCCCTTCATGGATTAAATAAAGCCTACAACTTTCAAACAAAGCTTGAAGCTTTAATGGGTAGGTTCACAAGTTGACTCTTCACGAATACTTAAATGAAGTTAATGGGTAGTTGAGAAAGAACCCACTTGTTTTTCCCCCATAATATCAAGTTGAAGCTTATCTCTGACCGGTTCAATCAACACAACCAGGTTGGCTCAGTGCTTAGAAAAACACATCACAAAGACAAACCAGGAAAGCATGGCATAGTACTCACAATTCAATTGTTCACGCATGAAAAACAGCCGGCCTGGCTTGAGTTCATAATACAAAGAATATGTTTTTAGAAAAGACAAAAAACGGATGACATAAAAATTGGAAGGAAACAGACAAAGCTATGATGAGCGAAATGAGAGATACGAACCTAAAAAATGAGAGCTTCTAGATCTAGGACAGAAAAATAAGTCAAACACATGCACGTCTTCAATGTTGGCCAACATTATCCACTATAAAATTATGGAATAATTAACGTGCCAAGGTCTACTAGCATTAATTCAGGCGAGAAAGTAGTAAAGCAGCTGTAACTGTTGTAGATAATGGAGACAGAAAAAAGACATAAATGAGCTTACCAACTGGTTAGATTATTTCCTCGTTGAAACGGGGTTTCGGGGTATGATGATGAAAACAAGATGCCAAATCATAACTTGGCAAATTCAAAAGCCACGTTTCAGAAGAAATCTACCAAATGAAGCCAACTACAGGACAAGAAGGAAAGAGCCTTTGTAGTGGACTTTTGAGCGTTATTTATTTGTTTTATTACATCAAAGTCTTAACCATGACAATTACATTTTGGGTTGTAGTAATCCTTTTTACCCTCCTTTTTGGGTAAATTCGAAGTGACTATAATAAATTAGCTTTTCTTATACATATTGGGATCCGTAAACTTTGGTTTCTTGACTTTTATTACATTGATATAATACGTTAATTTTTAGTATAACGACTATTATTGCTGCTGTTATTATAATTTATATCGCAATTACTCAAATTTTAGTACTTCCAATTATAATATCGGCCAATATTTGACCGGTACTTTAAAGATTTAAAGACCAACAGGTAATATGCAAAATTGCCGGTACCAATGAGGCCGCAATGTGAAGGGGCCGAAAGAATGGTCCCCATATCGAAAATTTTTGAAATTTATGAAAAAAAAACTCTTGAAATCATTGATACGCACAATGAAAAATGAATTTAGAAATATTTCTAAAAATTCCGGAGCGCAAATTTAGTGGGTTGCCCCAAGCAAAATATATCAATTGCCTGCTCCATAAAAATTATCCCCAGTACACCTGCCTATGAGGTTTAAAATTTGACAGATTGAGAGATGAACCACCAATGACGTAACAGAAAGTGCCTAAGCACAAAACTGAAGATGGAATCAGAGCCAGTGGGAATAGTAAATATTAATGCAAATTGATCCACCCTACCAGCCTGTACACATTGCTCCAGTAGTTATTTTGCAAGCCACTTTTGTGCCATTTTTAGCAGCTAAATGCTTGAATCAATTAACTGTCCAGAGCTCCAAGCGCTTTCATGTCCTCCAAAAAGGCCGTATACGAGTCGTCAATGCTCTGAGTCTTTGGAGCTGATGATGAGTTGGTCGACTCTGGCTTAATTACAGTGGGAGCTGCTGCCCTGGTGGCTGCTGTTGAAGTTGATGAGAGTGCTGGCCTTGGTTTTACTTTAGGAGCAGCTGTCTCTCTCCTCACTCGAACTGAGGCAGGAATCTGAATGTGCACCAAATAATTTAAATTTAGGGGAGAAATTATAGCTTTAAAAGAGAGAAATTATTCCAATAGCTATTGAACAACAAAGAAGGGAGAATCACTGTTCAGTTGTGGATTAAACACGCCACAAATATCGAAACCTAATAATAGACATGATGGTTTCTCCAAAAAACTACACTAGTATGGGGATGACCAAATGGAAACTAAACCTAAGCTGCAAATATGGTTCAGATTGTTGATTACGCCTAGGGGCAAAGCATTCTAATCGAGATTTTCAAAGCTTATTTGCCAACGAAGCAGCAAAGGATCATGACATGAAAGAATAATGGAACAATAATTTCTCCTTGTGATCTTAGATTTATGACAACTCAGTGTTGTCCCAAAAAAAGGAAAAGAAAAAAGGAGAAAAAAAAGTGATCCTAACTTACCATAGCTGTAAGTTCAGGAATGTGCTGTGCTAATGGCCTTTTGACAACCGTAGACGCAGCAGACTTGACATAAGATGGCTTCTGAGGAAGAGGTGGCCTTGTAGGATCTTCTGGTAACATTGGCGGAGGACCTGGTGGCAGTGGTGGTCTCATCATTGGGGGAGGTCCAGGTAGAGGACCATATGGTGGTCTAGGAATTAAAGGCACCATTACACCAGGTGGAGCCATTTGGCTAGGAAGAGCAGAAGCAGGTAATGGTGGCCGCATATTTGGTGGAGGTGGGGGTGGGGGGAAATGTGAAATTCCAGGGGGTAACGCATCAGGCTGCCGAGGTGGCATCAATGTTGGTCCAGGCATTGGAGCCTGTTGCCTGGGAGGAGGTAGAGGAGGTGGAGGAGGAACCATTGATGTGTTGTCCTTTGACGCTGATGGAGTATCATCATCTGCTGCATCTTCAGATTGGCTAGCAGCTGACTGTGGAGGCATTCCTGGAAGAGAAGGTGGTGGAAGCACAGGAGGTACCTAATGAAGGCACACAAAAGATTTATCCCTTCTTACAAATTGACTGCAATGACTAGAAAGGTACTGGAAAAAGTCTTTTATGGCAAACATTAAAAAAAACCAATAAAAAGACCTTGGGAGGGCGCACGTGGAGAATCAAAAAATGGTTTCATTTGGATTAGGTAAATCCACTAGAGAAACTTTTCAGCTTTGTCACTTGTTTTGTGGCCAAACATCTAGCCGGTTTCCACTGTAACCATTTAAAGATTATCTTTTACAGTCATAGACAGATAAAGTCGTGCAATTTTCTGAGTATGAGATTATATATCTATAGTGCCAGGCAGCTAAAGTCACTTCAAACGTTTTCTTCAACGAAAAATATTTGAATGAGGTACCTCGACAGCAGGGTAAATCTGTGAGGCCTGTTTGTGGCATTTCCTATATACATTACCTAATGCTATATTTTCCCACGATTACTAAATAATTCTGACTTGAATCAGAAGATATTAGGAAGGTGAAAAATGGACAACTTACTTGAACTGTCTCCTTGGTAGATGATTCACCTGTTAATGTAGTTACACTTTTCTCCCCAGTAGTTTCAATGGTGCCTGGTGGAGGAGGCTGAGCAGATGGAGGAAGTGGGATTTGATTTAAAATTTGATCTTTTGGTGGGGGCCCAGGAGGAGGTGGAGGGGGCGGAGGCAGTGGCATACCCAAGCTAGGTGCAGCAAGCTTTGGCGGCATAGGAGGTGGATGAGGTAAAGGCAAGGAACCAATTATGGCGGAGTTATCTGCAGTACCACTGCCCTCAGGCAAGGGAGGTGGTGGCGGTGGCGGAGGTACTGCCAAAGTTGCATCCTCTGAATCTGTCATGGAGGATGAAGCAGCTGCACTTGATGAAGTAGCGGATAAGGGAATCCGAGGTCCTAAATGTCAAGACAGAGTGAGTGAGAGAGGGGAGACAAGTGAATGAGAATGATAAATTGAAAAATCATGAGATAGAATGAGAGAGAGAAAGAGGAAAGTGGGGCAGTGAAGAAGAGAATAGACCTATGGATGATTTGTACATTGGAGGCTTTCCAGGTGGTGGAGCTCCGGTAGGATTCAATGTTGGGTGATAATAGACTGAGTCCTTAAGCATAAGAAATGATCAGTATGAAGTGAAGCGAATTAAAAGAAACAACAGAAATGTGAGTTAAATATTAAGAAAAAGATGGTCATATTCTTTTGGTGTCAATGAGATATACTTCAGGCTTTGGATGCTTGACTCTTTCTTCTTCTTCTGCAGAGGTCCTTCTTCGGGAAGGAGGGCCCAAATGACTGCATCAGAAGGCAAGGTACAGTTTCCCAATCAAGAAACGGTACATCTAAATACTCCATGAACAGAAAACAAAATGGCTGATAAAATTTACCTGAACATGACAGGGGCCTCACCTTTCTCCTTCATTTTATCTTCATATTCCTGTTCAAATGGGAAAGAAAATTCTAAAACACTGAAAAAAAGATGAGCAACCAACTAAACGATGGGAAAGAAAATTATCATGCTATAGCATCCATAAGATCCATCATCCAAGTATTAAACATTGGCTAAAAAGGGATTTTAAAATTTACGATAAAGAACAGGTACAGTAGCCCGGGGTCATGATGAAAATTGAGCGTCTAGCTAATGAATGGATAGGTAGAGTAGTGAAGAACTAGCAGATCCTAAACTGTTGTAATTTTGATCCCAATGGCAGTAAAAAAAACCCAATAAGAAAAGGAGAAGCAGAGCACATAGTGTTCCGGCCATTACCTTTCTTTTTTTCATAACAAGGTTAAGTGTATCCTCAAGTTGTCTCTTCTTGTGTTTTCTTGCTTTGTCTAAAGCACCATCTGCCTCTGAAACAAAAATATGGGAAAGATAAGCTTTGACTGGAAATGCAAACAAACCAAACTTCAATTTCAATCCAAAAAGGAAAAGCCAAAAGGATATAATAGGAACGAGTTGATATTCAGCCATTAGAAAAGATGAAATAAATAACAAAGCAAAGTAATGAAGCATCTGAAGAACAACTCACGGCTAAATTCAAGAAGTATCTCTTTCAGCTTAAATTTCAAGTTATGACGATCATTTTACTCAAAGCTAAAAAGTCTTACAGTTTTATGCATGCAGGCCCCTAGTAGCTCTTCCACTATAACTAGCAGGTTATAAATTACCAAAGTGAACATCTTAATCATGTAGTCTAGACAAAATCAGAAACATTACAATAAATCACTCCTTACTCATCATTTCCAGCTTTTCAATCTGCTCCTTCAGCACCTCAGGGTCCTTCTTCAATATACCAACCTCTCTCACCTTTTTCCTTTCTTTCTTGTTCTGCAAAATGAAACACAAAATGTTGAAGATCTCAATACAAATGCTTTAAACATAAAAGTTATCACTAGTTCAGTGACTCTTCAGTCATAAATATCAAGCAAAATGATGAACAGAATAAGAATGAAATAGTTTAGTAGTTTTATTCTGTCATCTAAACACAATTCTGCCCCAATTCTCTTACCACAGAGGAACACTCAATTGTGTAAAATAATCACGTAATAGCAAGAAGCATGTTGATCCGCAGAGAGGCAGTTCGCCCATGAAAAGAAAACCAAAATGGATGCGATGTCTAGCATGAAATCAACTCAGAGATCTCCAGAAATAACAGCACAAAAAGTTCATTATATAATCAAATGCAAGATGGTACAAATAAATGGAAATTAAACTTAAACAATGTAGATAATGTTCCCTTCCAAAATCTTGATCAACAAACTAAAGTAAACTAAACTAGCAAAAAAGAGTACACTTGAATACTGACTAAATTTAATATACACCTTCAGCAGTATACTATAAGAAATTTAGAAAATCTAAGAAGGAGCAGAACTATTCTTCGTATTATTATTAACCCGAAGGAAAAGAAGAAAGACAAAGGCATAAAAATTTCATATATCCTTCTGGTTATCTGAATAGTCAACAAGTACACTAGGATATCTAAATTACATCCAAACCAAGAAACTTGCCAACCAACGAAGTCGTAATGAAAGCATAAAGAATAAACTCAAGAACATTAAGTAAAAGAGGAAACAAAAGAAACAGCTAGCTCAAGAATCAAAATATCCGAAATTAAATGAAGCGCGAACATAACTGAAGCCAATTTCACTAAGAACCCCAAAGCTAATTTCTCAACCCAATTTTCCCGTGGTTCTCTTCCCCCATCAATTATCTAACCAAATCCCGAAAAGAGCTTCAACCCACAGCAACCCTTCAAATCACTCATAAAGAACAAGAACCTAACGTATTTGAAGAGGCAATGAGGAAAATCTACCCGTTTTAGTTCCTTCTTACGGAGCTCCTTCCGGTATGCATCCGTAGGGTTCATGACTTTGCCTCCTTTGGTGGTCTTCATCTTCCAAAATGCCTCTCTTTCTCTCAATTGGAAGTTTCGTTAATCTCTTTGCCGCCGATTTTGGATTACAATTAGTTCGATTTTTGAGATTTTGCGAATTGGGGAAATTTTGAAATTGAAGCCCAAACTCTTCTACTCCTGCCCTAGGTTCGGTTGATAATAATAACAGTAAATCGAAGGTTTATTGCTTGAAGGAGGTGAAGTTTGGGTGTTTTTAAGGACCCATTTCTCATTCGGATATGTCTTCGGAAGTAATTATCATTTTATTTAAATAATAAAATATCTCTACTATAATATTTCACCTTTTCGGATTTTTGTTAGTATCGGTAATGTCGTTGTTATTTGTGTTGAATGAAAAAGAAAAAACATAATTTCATTGGGCTGGATTCACTGGCCCATTTTCTCAACGGAAACCTTTGGATGAGATATTCTTTTGCGGGCAATAATGTAAAGTAAACCTTTGGATAAGCTACTCTGACGCTAATCAATATTAGGTAATGTTTTGGATTTTTTTTTAATTATAAAATGTTTTATGATTTTTTTAAATTCAAAATAGCTAATCAATATATTATATTATATAATTTATAATTTTACAATAACCATGTTTCTAAAAATTATAACAATGAAAATTTGAAATAACAACAATCTTTTTATTTTTATTAATCTTACTTTTTACATATGAATAATAATTACAATTAATATAAAAAGATTATTTAATTATCATAAAATATAAAATAAGAATAATAAAAAGTACTTAAAAAGTTAAAATTTCATCATGTAATAATTAATAATTATATTAAAACATTAAATAAAAAGAATAATAAAATTTCGTGACTCTCTAAGTATTATAACAAGAGTTGATGTCAAGGAAACAACTAACTATAAATAAAATCTGAAATAAAGACATTTATAATTATATTTATATTTCATATATAGAATTTAACATATATATCAAATATAGGTGAAATTAAAAGAAGAGAAGAAATAAAAAATATTAGACTTCATTAATCGAATATTCGAATAAATTGCATTAATCTTAATTCTTATTTGGTGCAAAATCCTCACCATTAATAAGAGTTTATTATCACCATCATGCAAATTCAGTACACCAATGCAAATTCAGTGCATCAAATGACATGTCAATATCAAATGACATGTCAATACTTTCTCATCTAAGAGTATCTTTCATATCACTCTCATCTATCAAGCTCAATTCCTCAAAAACTCATTCCATTAAAAGATCGATATAGTTAAAGTAAATTGGAGCTATAGAACTACTTATTATATTAAGAGTCTTAGTAAACAAATAAAATTAAATTATTTGGAAATTATATTCAGTTTAATCATAATAACAATATACCTTTTTTGAAACTTTGAATTGTATCAAACAGAGATCAAGTCATTCAATATTTTGTATTTCAATCTATTTCTTTTTCTTAAAATTAATGAATTCAAATATGTTCCAATTCCTTTCACACTCTATTGCACTCACACATTGACTCATAATTTAATTATAATCTATTGCAATTCTTTAACATCACTTCCCAATTGGTCCCATCAAACAACTGCAAGACAAAAAAAGTAACATTATAAATAAAATAAAGTGATGATTAATTTTTTACATATAATAAAAATGAAAAAATATATACCTAGATTAAGCTTATCACTTTTACGAATAGCAATGGGTATCCTAAAATCAATAGAAACATCTTTATAAACCTTTATTTATGAGTTTAAAAGATCTTGCATCATCTCAAGATAACAATTGTTATAATAGTTAATACTATTCTCGTATTAACTTCAGCTTTCTTTGTAAAACTTAGTTTCAAATAGACATTAGGATTCAAAAATACTCCAATTGTAGATAACGTAAAGTAAAGTTGCCTTTACTATCTTTCATTAAAGAATGTAAGATAAGATGTATATAAAAAAAGGCCTATTTTTTAGATTAGCCTCGATTGCTTCATTCGCTTTCTCCATGGAATCATAAAAATAACTCATTATTGCATTCTTAACACTATTAGCCAAAAGAAGTACTTTCATCAAAAACCCACAAACTCAAATGACAAATTGACATTAGGATCAAAGTTCATGATTTTCAAGTATAATTCTAAAAACCTCAAATCCATCATTAGACTTAGCGTGTTAAAATACAACCCACTTATCACTTATAAATATTTGCCTAAACTCCTTCTTCATCTAAACAAAGCACTAAAGTGATGAGAAATTAGTTGCAAATATTTTAATAGCAGGAGGATTTAAATTTATACCATTAGTGAAATCCTTTCTTATTAAATTCAGGACCTATGCATGATTGTAGATGAACTTAGTATTTTTTTTTCCTTTTTGCATAGTTTCATCAATGATAGTAAAATATTTAGCATCTCCTATATTTTTTAACATCAAATCAATGCAATGTGTAGCACAAGGAGTCCAGTAAAAAGAATTGTACCTACTTTGTAATCTTCTTATAGCTACTTTGTAAGTAAAATCATTGTTAGTAATAAACTGAACAATATTTTTTGACCCAACTTCATTCACAACTTCATTAAATATCCGAAACAGAGTATCGGTATTTCTAACAAGGCCAGATGCATTAATAGCCTTTAAAAACATTATCCCCTTTATAAAATAAACCAAAAATTAATAATAGGCTTATGTCTTCTATTTTTTTCAACAATCACACGTGATTGAACACTCATAAGTAGCTCAAGTCATTCTTTTTTCATTCAAATAATTGTTTATTTCATAAACAAAAATGCTGATAATTTTACCTTTATAATCATCAATAGAAGAAGCTTTATATCGTGGATTATAAGAGGCAATAACATCCAATATAAGATGGTAACAATAAGAATGAGCAACGTTGAATGCTACATTTGAATCATACCACCATTTAGTCATTACCTTATTTAGATTATAAGGCACTATAGATTGAAGACTGAGCTCCAAGAGATGTTCATAGTGCAAAGGAGTTAGATACACGTCTTCTTCTTTTTCTCACACAAGGTGCAACATTCGCTTCTTGTTGGGTAGGAATACCACCTTCAACATCCCTATTATCATCCTAACCATCACAGAAGAAATTTCCACTACTACTTTTATTGTTCATTCTTTGCCTTCTATCTTTCTCATGATGATGCTCTTCAAGTAAAGTCTTCATTTGCCATTTCACGTTATGACTCACTTTTTTTACAAGGCTCCACATTATCTTTGGTCTCAACTAAATGCTTCTTCAATTTGGTGATTCTCTGACCTTTCAAATGCTTGTTATAATACAAAAAACATGGCATGATTCTTAATTTCAAGAACCAATATAGCATGAGCACAAGTTGGATCATGAAATCTTCTTGAAATGGTTGAATTATTAGGAGTACTTGAGCTTTCTTCCATTTATCTGTAAAATAAATAAAGACATATGTCAAAATTAAATTGATAACTTCTTATCAAAATAAAGTTATCAAATACTATTACAAAATGTATGTTATTCAACTTAAAAAAACACAAAGCACATCTTAGATTCTAAAAACATACATATAACTTGAACTCTAAAAACATTCATGCATATTATTTTCAAAGTTAATTGTGCAAGAATACTTACTACAACCAACTATTAGTGACATAAAAAATGTAGAATAAGTTTTGTAAAATAACAAGAAGAAATAGACCAACAACAACTTCTCAACAATCATATGATATAGACATGCAAGTGAATTTTATGAACTTATATAAATGAATCCTTAAGAAAATTCAAGACTTAAAAACATTCTATTCAAAAAATTCAAAAAATGTTAGTATAACTACATATTATGAAAATTTTATCTACAAGTACATTAATAGCATATATCATTTCTTGTATCTTACATTTCTTTGGCAATAAACAATTACACATTATAAAAATGACTTTAATATAAAAATTAAAAACAATAGTATACTCTCATATTTACAATTTATACGAATAATGGAAGCAAATTATATTATAATTTATTATGTAACGATCTTAAATAATCAAATCTCAACTATTATGAATTATAGAATGATAAAATTTTCTCAAAATCTCAATCAATAATTTATTTTGGAATGATAAATTAATGGCAAAAGGGTCAAATTGAATCCTAATGTTTCATCATAATTCAATTTAAAACCCAAGTGTTTTAATACGTTAAAAAAGAACCTCAACTTTATATAAACGTTAAATTTGAACCTCAACTTATTTGTTAATCCTTTATTATAAAAAGTATATGTGACACTTTTTTTGTGTCCCTTGTTAAATCTGTATATTACATGGAAACTAAAGTCTAAAAATAAAAATTATTTATTCTCTCTCCTATCCTCTATCTCTCTCTCTCTCCCTTTTTTTCTCTATACCCCTTGTAGTTAACCATTTGTACGTTCTTTCAAGATCTATTAACTAGTCAAAACTGATGGGAATAAAGAACATTGAACTTATTCAAACTAACTCCTACTACAAATTGATAAAAGGAAAACAGAAATTGAAAAAAACACAAACGTATAAATTGACATAATATGGAGGTGTGTGTAACCCAAATTTATAGAAGTTTTCCTTCTATAAGATTAGGGCTTTAAACACCACTAAGTAGATTTGAAGAGTTGAACCAATGTGATGCAATTACAAGCCAATTGCCTGCCTTATTAATCAAAATCAAACTCCAAAACAAAATAAATTTTCATCTTCCTAATAATCTAAAATAACTCTTCTCTTCAAGAAATTTCAAAGGAGTTCAAAAGATAACTAAGCAAACAACACAACAATCAACAAAAGGATTACTAAGAAGCAAGTGCTTGTAGTCTATAGGTGTATAAGATTTTGTTATGCCATGGTAATAACGTTCAGAATGAAGAATTTTTTTATAATCATCATAACCAACCCTCTTTATAGAGTACCCAATTTGAAAAAAGAGTCAAATTGAAACCTGATCTTTTCACCAAAATTTAATTTAAACCCAAATGTTTCGATATGTTTAAAAAGAACTTTGTTGTTTTATAAATGTTAAATTTGAACGACAATTTAACTTATTTATTAATAATCTATTACAAAAAATATATGTGACACTTTTTATGGGTTACTTATTAAATTTGTATATCAAGTGGCGGTTAAATTCTAAAAGATGAAAAAAAAACTCTTTATTTCTTTTATCTCCTTTCCTTTCCTCTCTCTATCTCTCCCTTTCTACCCCTTATAGTTAACCATTTGTACTGAACAAAACAACAAACACATTCTTCCAAATTTGGAGGTAACTGACGGTACCTTATCCCCTCCTCTGTATCTCTTTGGCGAATCCTCCATTCATCTAGTATAGCACTTGATGTTAGCATTTAAACAAGTAGGTCTTTTAGTCAATTTCAAATATGTTATACCCAACTCACTTCTTTAAATGTTTTCTTGTCATAATGTTTCTAATCACCTCTACTAAATCAATTTTACCTGCCAAAGCACTTATGTTAGAAAGCATCACATAGTGACGTAGATTTTTTGGTTCAATAACAATAAGATGCTCATCAACTTTAACTCCAAGATTAGAATTCTTATGTATTTTGCAAGCCCCAAGCATAGGAGTCTAGATAGCCAATATGTATAGAGTGATTAAGAAATTAGGTAGGCAAAAGGGTCAAATTGAATCCTAACTTTTTCACCATAATTTAATTTAAACTTAAGCATTTTGACACGTTAAAAAAGAATCTTAACGTTTTATGAACGTTAAATTTGAACCTCAAATTCACTTATCTGTTAATCCTCCACTATAAAATGTGGCTTTTTTGTCCCTTGTTAAATCTATTAAGTGGCAATTAAAGTCTAAAAAATAAAAAAACTCTTTACTTCTTCTCACCATTAGACTCTGTTGCATCCTTCTGTGCCTTGTTAACATCTTCAATGGTTTGATCTTCAACAAACACAACATCACGACTCCTTACAAGTTTCTTCTGGATTGGATCATAAAATCTATAACAAAATTCGTCTTGGCCATAACCGATGAATACACATTGTCTTGTCTTGACATCAAACTTAGTTCTCTCATCCTTTGGGATATGTACGAACGCTTTGCAGCCAAATACCCTCAAATGATCATAGGAAACATTCTTTCCTGATCATACTTTCTCTGGAACTTCTTGCTATAAAGGAATACAAGGTGAACTATTCAGTACGTATGTTGCTGATAGTACGGCTTCACCCCAAAACATCTTAGGCAACTTTGAATGTGAGAGTAAACATCTAACTCTCTCCATCAAAATCCTATTCATCCTCTTAACTGGTCTATTTAACTGCGACATTTTTGAAGATGTCATTTAATGTCGAATACCATGCTCTCTACAATAACCATCAAATGGTCCAGTGTATTCTCTGCCATTGTTTTGTTCTAATATACTTGACTTTCTTCCCAGTTTGTCTCTCAACTGAGGTTACGAATTGCTTGAACACATCTAGCACTTAGTCCTTTGACTTTAGAGCATATGCCCATATTTTTGGTGAATGATCATCGTAAAAAGTCAGAAAGTATTGAGCTCCACCAAGTGACCTTGGCATTGGTTCACACAAGTCTGAGTGCACCAAATCCAATACATTTTTCATTCTAGAAGGAGGGGAACTTTTGAAAGTAACTCGGTTCTTCTTTCATGCTAGACAATCAACACATTTCTTCAAGTGTACCTGTTTATGTCCAGATAACACATTTCTTTTCAACAACAGTGTCATCCCTTTCTCACTCATGTGACCCAGTCTTTTGTGCCAAAATTTAGTTGTGTCATCTTTCTCCATTGTATTTACAACATCATTGTAGAGCTTTTCTTTTATCACATAAAGCGGTTGCTTTAAACCTTTGGCCACCACCATAGAACCTTTAGTAAGCTTCCATTGGCCATCCCTGAAGGTGTTAGAGTAACCTTCATCATGAAGTTTTCCTGTAGAGATCAAATTTAAGTGTATATCTAGAATATGCCGTACATCTCTCAGGACGAATTTCATTCCATTCTCCATTATCAGGTGAACGTCTCCTTTGCCAACAACTTTCGACAAATTGTTATTTCCAATTCTAACCACACCAAAATCTCCCGGTGTGTAAGATGAGAAACATTCCCTTCACGATGTACCGTGAATGGTTGCACCACTGTCAATCACCCAAATTATCTCATGGGTTGCCATATTGATTATATCACCATCATCACCATCGTATACGACATTGAATTCGTCGACGATATTTGAATGCTCATCATCACTGTCATTTTTCTTCACATCCTTGTCTTCTTTGTTTTCTTTTATGAGAAGCCAACAAAACCTTTTAATGTGCCCCTTCTTTTTACAATGATGACATTCCACGTTGGCATACTTGTTCGACCTTCTTCTACTCTTGTCTCTGGGCTTAGAACTCCTAGATTGACTTCTTCCTCTTAAATCGGCAATTAAAACCTCTGATTATGATGAAGAAGATGAATTTCTCCGTCTCATTTCTTCATTCAAGATTCCACTCTTGGAGGCTTCTAAGCTGATTACACCATTCGGTGCAGAATTTGTAAGTGAAAATTTCAAAGTTTCCCAAGATTCTGGTAAAGAAGCGACAACATAAGAGGAAGCACTTCATCGTCAAACTTTATGTTCATTCTTGATAGTTGATCCAAAATCCTTTGCAAGTCGTTCAAATGGTTTACTACAGAAGTACCTTCTTGATATTTTATCTGCATCAACTTTGTCAGATAAAATAATTTGTTATTGCCAGTCTTTGAGGCGTACAACTCTTTGAGTTTCCTCCAAAGTGTTCGAGCGTTTGTCTTAGTGCAAATGTGGTTATAGACATTATCTTCAATATATTATCGAATGAAACCACAAACTTGTTTATGCTCGAACTCCCATTCCTCGTCTGACTTCTCTTCGGGTTTAGCAGAAGCAAATATTAGAAAATGCAATTTTGTCATGAACAATAGATTCTTCATCTTGTGTTTTCCATCTGTAGAAATTTATGCCATTTAAACTGATAATCTTTGTTGCCTTTGCCTCTATTTTGACCGTACGTATGAACACTGCCCGTACGGATAAACAGTACCCGTATGTATGAATAGTACCATACGTAGGAACCTGGCTTTGATACCAATATGTTGGGAAAAATACAAACAACATTTTCCCTTAACTTAGTTTAGGAAATTAAGTTTTCTGATATAGAGGGTCCACTTTAGTGGTAACTATAGAGGATACGACTTAATCAACCAATAAACTAAGTTGTAATTGTGTAAAATGGAATTGCAACAATAATAAAATAGACATGAAGATTTAACGTGGTTCACTCAAATATTGGGCTACGTCCATAAAACACATTCAGAAAAATACTTCTCACTATAAAAATAGTAGGTACAAAGAAAGTTTCACAACACCTCATAAATGAGTGCTACCCAAAAATAGTGGTAGTCTCAGTATCTCTCAAAGAATACTTCACAACAATTTCTCTCACTATTTTATCACTCATACTTTTAATAACCTCTTAAAAGCTCAACTCTTTTTCTCTCTTATTTTTCTTTTTGCTTCTATATTATGTTGTTATGTTTTTAACATAACGAAGGAGGCCTTATATAGGCATTCAATATGTAGAATTTCAACATCTGTGCTAAAATTTGTTGAAAATTCTACAAAGTTTGACAGTAGTAGCCCATGTGTGGCTGCTACTTTGACTATCTTTTTTTAATATATGGTGAGCCCCCATATGGGAGGAGCCCACCATATACTAAGTGGTGATGCTACGACTAGGAGGCGAGATGGTAGTGGTGGTGCGACAAGTTGGTGGTATTGTGCAGCGAGAGAGGCACCAGACAACAACAGGGAGTAGGGAGGTGGAGAGGCAGAAGCAATTGTCGGGGGGAAGAGAGGCAGAATTTGAGATAAAAATTTTTAATTTTACAATTTAGTCCTAAATTTTTCAAAATTTACCAATAAATAATCAATATTGCAAGTAATGGCTAATAAAAAAAAAGAGACTAGTTTACACATATCCATACCAGTAATAACTCACTCAAAAGGTAAAGACAATATATGTTACTAAATGCATGTTACACAAATCAATACAAGTAATGACTCACTCAAGATCCAAAGCCAATGTACGTTACTAAATGATGTGTTATGCATAGTCCAATTATATTGACTCTCTCGTAGAGATGGCAATGAGTTGGACTAGCCTTAGGCCTGGGTAGCTCGATCTGTTGCTAAAGTCTAGGTCTATCCCGAGGCCCAATCAGGCACAAGGCAACAAACTCAAGCCCAAACTTGAAGTGGCTAAAGGAAGCTTGGCTTGATTTTTTTTAAAATTTAAAAAAAATGCCAAAATGATATCGTTTTACATGGAACCCAACTTGAGACTTGGAATTTTTTAAAAAGCTGGGCCTTCAAGCCTAATTTGTTGACTTCGGCTGGGCTGGTTGCCATCTCTACTCTCTTGACAAATGTTGAAGTCTTCTGAGTATAACATGCTTGTAGACCTGTCTTGTCCGCAAGAACAATCCTAATGCTGCAACTGAGCCTAACAACGTAGCAGAAGCCATAATCAGAAAGGATAACACGAAGCAATGAGTTCCAATACACTTATTCCCTTCCTCTGATGCTTGTTTATCATATATATATCCAACCACTTGCACAGAGAATATGTAAGATCCAACAGGACATGCAATTGTAATGGAGTTGAATATGGTGCCCATGTGCTGTACACCAAATATCTCAGAAGCAATTGTAGGCATTAGTGACCATTGAGAACCATAACAAACACCCACCAACACTGAACCTGCATAGAGAGCACCAGGCAAACCAGAAGCAATCACCAGATGGCCAAGAGTCATGCCTACAAGAGTAACGACCATGAACAATGGCCTAGCACATCCTCTACTGCGTAGCAAATAATCAGATATATATCCTGCTCCAAACCTTCCTAAAAAGTTCCAAATGCTCCACAAGGAAACCAACGTACTTGTCTCATATCTCCTGTAACCGAGAGATCCTCCTACTTGGCTCAAGTTATTGACTGTGGCAAGTCCTGAGCCCATACCACAAGCCATAGCCAGAAACAAAATCCAGAAATCCAATGTAAAGATAGATTGCCAAAGGTTCAGGTTTTCAACTACTTCCAGACGGCTTTCTTCACTAGAATCAACACCATCAGAAGTGTGTCCGTGCGGACGATGATAACTTGTAGAATCCTGCTCTGCCAGCTTCTTAGAGTCATCAATTAACCGACTCCGCACAGAAACAATTTCAGAATCATTGTCACGTTTCGTTGCAACAAAAAGAGGGGATGCAAGTAATATCACGAGCAGCACAAACATGATGACACGCAGAACCAATTGGAAGCTAAATATTTGCTCCAATATGATACCAAACATAAGATAACCACCAAGAACCAAAGCAATTACAGAGACTCTATCAAGGAACTTCTTCTCATCACCTTCCTCAACGTTGTAGATTCTCACAAACCACATCAGTAACAAGGGTACACCGCTTGACAGAAGTGCCAACATCAGAATAAACGAAGCAGCTTTGCCGTTGAACAGTGTTTGATATACTTGTATTAGTATTGCTCCACTCAAACCAAGAAATCCCTGTAAAGAACAAAATTTCAAAGAAAGAACCAAAATTTGACCAGCAAAGAGACACAAACTCTATCAATGAACGGAGTGGACCTACCTTCATGATCCCAACGGCTGTGCCGCTATAGTGAGGGAAATTCCGTACAGAGGTGACCACGTTGGCTGTGTTAAAGAAACTCTGAGCGTGAGCCGCCGTTAACATAAACAAACACATCACGGCAACAGGCGGGCGAGGAATCAAATGGGTGACGGCAGCCCACATCAAGAAATACCCCGCAAAGCACTGAATTGCCCCCACCAAAAGAACCATCCAGGGGCCAAGAACAACGGCCGAGGAGTTGTGGTCAGAGGTGGCAGAAGTGTACAGGATGCCGGAGAGCACGCCGCAGTTGGCTCCAATATCCTTGAAAACGGAGACGGTGTCGAGTGTTGATTGATCGTAGCCTTGAGTGGACTTGAGAATTGGCGAGTAGATGGAGAAGGTATAGAGAGAGCCACTTGTGCATTGGATCCATATACTGGCTACCGTGGAGAACCATTTCGTGTTGAGCTTCAATTTCTCCATTTTCATAGCCAAATTTGATCTATTGTTCATGAAGTTACGACCTTTTTAATTTCTCTCTTACGCAATTATTCAACAGAACCTAGACATTGGGGGGATCAGCCATGATTCATGACTCAGGAATGGACCGACAGAAATTTTGTACACTAAAGTTCTCTTTTTGGAGTGGGTACGAGCTCAAACTACATAGAAGTCCAAAGATGTAGACAATGCAAAAGATGCAACGAATATAGGAAACAAGTCATTACGGATAACTAGAGATTGATGTGGAGATTTAAGTTAATTGAAAGACTGCAGAGTTAAATAGTTGTATTTCCTGGAATGCAGGGTGGAAACTTGATTATCCGAATTTCCAAGTGTATATCTAGGAAATCCAGATCCAAATACATGGAAAGGGTTATGAATCTCGAAAATAATGATGGCACGGTGGAGGCCATACATGACAGCCCACACCGATACTTACCCTGCGTTTGGTTAGTGTCCTTAGGGGTGAGGACAGTGGACAAGGACGCAAAAGTTCTGTCCTTCGTCCTGTTTGTTTGCTGTCCTCACCTATTTTTGTTCCGTCTTTAGAGGACAAGGACAGAAATTTTTGTTCCTTCCAAAACTGAGGTACAGAAATTCTTGTCCGACGGACAAGATCAAGAAAAGACGAAAATAGCCTCATGTAACGTCTGAAACCTAAAACAAACAATATTTTAATTAATTAATAATTATATTTTAATTAATTAATCAATATTTTAATTAATTAATTATAATATTTTAATTA
>JANZXP010000007.1:22496401-22514726 GCA_027576715.1 Erythroxylum flavicans | reverse complement strand
CCGGGATCAACACTTATTTATTTATTTTTAATGATTTATCTCAATTTATGTACGGAGGTAAATTAAATAAATTTGTTTGTTTTACGTATCCTTGGTGGGGAATTCCTCCCCCGTGGGCCACGGGCCCAGATGTCACGTAGGACGTCGGGCCGTGGACCCGCCCGGGGAGGGGTTCCAGCAACACAACTAGTCCTAAGATTAGGAGAGGAGACGCACAACAGGATGGCGCAGCAAGGAGAGGAAAGGACGGTGCGGCAAGCGGAGGAGACGCATGGTGCGGGAAGAGGACGGCGATGACTGAAAAACGAAGAAACAGAGGAGAAAGGAAGAAGAAAGGTTCAGGGTTCTTTAACCCTTGAATTGGAACGACGTCGTTTCGTATTAAACCAAATGACGTCATTTTTGTTTTAAAACGATTAGTTTTAATTTAACAACAGAACCTAAACACCGTCGGTACGTAATCGACGCCGTGTAAAATTCACCGATAGAAAATATTTCATCGGTAACATTCTGTGGCTGTTCAATAGCGCGAAGACTTCCCGCCTGATTTAGCGATGGTTGCATAATTTCTATCGTTATATTCCATCGAAAAATTTACACGAATGTTTTCCTTCCACCTTTATCGACAAAAACTTGGTCCGTCGCAAAATGAAAATTTTCACAACAGATTCACCGATGGATACTGAGTTTCCGTTGGTAATTACAGGCGAATTTTTGTTCGTTGGTAATATTCCATTGTTATCTTATATTTTTCTTGTAGTGAGAGCTTTGCAAGTATTTATCCTAAGTTGGTAAGTTCTCCAATGAGTTATAATCTATTAAGAAATTTTTTTAATTTTCTAAATTATTTCTAAATTGTAACTAACAATTGTTTTTGTGGATGGAAAAAAGAAAGAGAAGATAAAACTCCACTCTCTAATGCTAAAAAGTATATTACAACTTATAAAAGAAAGCCCGAAAAAGTGTACAAGCAATCTACTGAAGCTATAAGGGAGAAAATTATGAGTAATGCTGGTTTTGTAATAATTTTCTGAATTGTTGCTACTTTTGTTAAGATACCCAAATTTATTGCTTATTTCATATGTTTATAATTCCATTTTATTTGTTTTTTATATTTTTGATTTGATCTTCTTGTCAAAATGAGTTATTTATAGTATAATTAGAATTACACTAGGTTTTTTGTGATCATATATGGTGCTTGCATTCATTACTATGACTACGAATTTTTTTTATAGGCTCACATTGAAGAAGTACAAAAGGAAAATGACAGTGAAAATCTTGATAAAGTTGTGGCTGATTTGGGGATGATAAGGCCTGGCCATAATAAACTTTTTGGAAGGACTGTGAAAGCATCTACCATGAAAGAAAAAAATTTGGTGAGTGAAGCCTTGTACAAAGTTCTTGATAAGTATTTGCAGTCCATCAATAACGCATTAGAAGAAGAGATGAATCAAAAAGTAGAAGTTGAAAAGGAGAGAATGAGAAAGGAATTAGAATAAAAGAAAGTTGAATGCTTGGAAATGAAAAGGCAACTAGAATAAGATAAAGTTGATAGAGAAGAAATGATGAGACAAATGTTCTCCCTCATTCAATCTCAGCGTGGGCAGGCTAACACCAATAATATAGACATGCTTTGTTAACTGATTACACTTAGTCAATCAAGAAAGGAATCCTCTATTCCTCCAAATCATACATATCAACATAAAGAATATCAGGTAAGAAATTTCCTTAATTCAGTGTTTTTGTACATCATCTTGTTATCTTTTTTGTTAAGATTAGCTGCTTATGTTCATGCTTTTTGAATTTGTTCATAAAAAGAAATGAATCATTGTGTTGTTATTTGTTGGACTATATTATTTGTCTTGATTAAATTAACATCACAATAAAGTAGTTAGTATTTCATTTTTTATATATATCAACTTATTTGTGAGCATAGTAGTTTTACAATTCTAATATAGTTGTTATTTCTTTCTTTCTTTTTTTATAGGATGGTGATGACTAGGAATGGACAAAGAGGTACTTGGTGAAGGATTTTAGATCGCCTATATATATTGGTTTTGTTTACTATTTAGATTAATCCACTTATATTCAACACGGAATAGTGGACGATATTATAGATGGATATTTTAGCTAGTAATTTTTGCTTTTGTATTTTGAATATATTAAAAGATTGAATTTTTCTAGTCCTTATGGACTATATATTATATATAAATGTCATTTTTATCGTTAATTTATCGTTGATAATACGTACTTAATTAAGACGTACATTAATATCTAAATATTTCTTTTAATGTCGATATTTATGTTCACTAAATAATAAGAAGAGCTTGATTTTACGTTAAATAATATTGGTAGCGAAAGAATAAATTGTTACCTTATTAAGAGTTAAAAGTATTGCAATATCTATTTAATATTATTGCCATAGTTTGAAGCTAACGTATTGCCTTAGTTAAAACTTAAAACAACATTTTTTTTATTTTGTTGTCTAATTAAAAAATTCTATTACCTTATACTTGTTGCACCTTCACTTAATATGAATTCTGTTGCCTTAAACTAAAGGTAATAATAATTATACTTATAGCAATGATTTTGTCTGTTGCCTAAAATACTTTTTGCTGTAGTGTTCTTAAATGGAGTCTTATTGTAATGTAAGACATATATCTCCAGGATGCCTAAAGAGTAAGCATATTCCACATATTTGCATTGATTGTAATTGACCTACAGCCATTTGACAAAATAGAACAATTAACCCTAAAATTTTATCCTCAAAGTTAGTAGTATTTACCTTATTCGCTCCTTATCAAATGGAAAATTAAAGATTATTAAAAATGGAAAATTAAAGAAAAAAGTGATACACTAAATGAGGCAATTTAATAGTTAATTAAGACATAATGAAATAAATTTTACATTTTAAATTTGTAACACATAAAATTAAAAATTGAAAGTAATTAACCAACAACGACAAGAAAGAACTAAAACAGCCTTTTCATCGAAACCTCTCCTCTATTGCCGGATATACATTTTGAGCATAACGTAGGATTTAGTATTAGTTTTATAGGAATCGTAAACATTCAGGCACCAAAAAGAAGATAACTTTGTTTATAAGAATAGGAAGATGAACAAATACTTTGAGTCTACATTCGTTTTTGGATATTCAGAGTTCTGCAGGCTGTAAACTAAAGGACACAGATAAGGGAAACGGGGCCTCAAAATTGTGGAATATTTCTCTCTATATATGATATTGATTAGTGGGAGATTGTAATAAATGACTCAAAATTTTTACTTATCTTCAGCTCACTGATCAATTTGTCTACAATTCTAAGCGCTAGCTGCAAGTTTGCCAGCTATCCTGGAATGGAAGACGCCGCACTTCCTCTCCATTCCTGATCTTACCGATCCATCAATTGACACTGGTAAGAGTAAAGCACGCAGCAGCACTCTTCAGTTCATTCTCTGCGATATCCTCCATCCATTGCGTTGTGTCCTTCAACGATTCTTCGGAGCTGTAGTGTAATTTTAATTTGTTAAGACCATATGTTTTAAGGACACGAAAAGCTTGAACAAATACCAGTTTGTGCTTGCCTACCTCGACTCATCGGATTCCTTTCTTCTCGTGATACAACTATGACTCGAAGTCGAGACCGGGATGTGGGAGAAGGGGGACAATGCTAATTGAGCTAAAGCTCGTTGGCAGTCGTATTCTTCTCCGGAATCAACATAGGATTGTCTATCATCAATGGTGTCGAAAAATGGTTGTATTTCATTGTAATCTTGAACAATTTCTTGTTGGATATCTAGTGGCTCTGTAACAACTGAATGCGGCTGATGAATTCCCATTGAATTGGGATTGTTATTAATAGCACATGGATGCTGAACCCACATAGAACTTCCTGCATTTTCCTTGGAACCCAAGCAACTAGAGCTATAATTGTTGCTGTTAGAGTAGGATTGCTGCTGTGCAACTGGCATTGATGGAATCGTACTAAAAGCCTGCGTGTTATGACCAAATAGCTGAAGAGCATTACCAGGAGGAGCCATTCCAAGTTCTAATTGCGACGGAACGTCATCTGCGATTGAAGAAATGTGATGTTGGCGGTGGTGTTGCCTGTACATTTCAAGTTGTGCAAGAACTGCATGAAGCTCTTGTTCAGTCTGCCAAATTTGATACCTTAGATGTTGGATCATACCTAAACATCCATGCACAGGATACCTATCTCGAATATTTGATTGGAAGATAATAGAAGTCATTGCCTCAGCTTTTTGAGAATTGTCAACACTCTTTAGTATCTTAACGATATTGCTTACACCAAATAATTTGTGAGCGTTTCTGAACATCTCATGTTTATCAGCGGGAAAATAAGGTGCCAAAATACACTCAGATGTACACCTTTTTCTTTGGTGCTTGCACGCAGCACAAGCTTGGCCGGTGCCACCCTTTAGGGTCATCAAATCTCTGGAGTTAACAAGACAAGGAGCAAATGGGATGGAATGTTTTTTCTTGTTCTTGAAAGCATAAGAAAGGAAGAGGGAGCAGGATAGAGAAGAATAACGTGAAAGATCAGATAGAGATGATTATTGTTGTTGAAACTGAAATGGTTGTAACATTGCTTTGTTGAGGCTGAACTGGTCTGATAAGAACGGATTTACTGGATATGAAGTAGACTGAGTAAAAGAAAGAGGATTGAGAGAGAGAGAGAGAGAGAGCGAGTTTGGCGGGGAGAGTTAATGTTTGGGGACAAATGTTGAGCGTTGGAGGAGTCCGACATTTTTGGGCCATTTTGTGGTCATAACTTATTTTATTTGTGTAAAAGAGAGAGTCTGCTAGTGAGAAATTATAATATAATATTTAATATATTGATGATGATTATTTAAAACTCTAATTAATAATGTAATTATTTTCATTATTCGGTTATAACTATTAGAATTAATTCTTATTTAATGACATATTCTATTCTATGGTTGTTTTACCATATTATCAAGATAGTAATTTGGCTTATAACATGTGGATGGAGGATATTCAAAACTATCCAAATCAGTGTAGAGGTTGTTAGAATAATTGAGAGAATTAGGGCAGCAAGTTGGTTGTAAAGTAGATATTTATCTCCAGCTGCAGTAGTTCTTGATTTCATTGTCTATTCGCATTCGGCCACCCTACTCTTACCCAGAAAACGTGCTCTTCTGGGTAGAATATATCTGAATCAATCATTATCCTGTCTTCAATGGCTATTCAAGAATGATTTTATAGTTTCAGAAGGTGCAAGAGATTGAAAGAGAGAGTTGAAAACAGTCAAAAGTCTCTAATTCTCTTCTGGTTGTTCCATATTATATAGTGAAATTGGTAGCCAAAAATGTCCTAAAAAAGTCCCCACCTAGTTTTATTTCCTAACATGTTTCATTCGCATTCAAATCACCGGTGAACGGTGGCCAAAAATGGCTTGCTTCTGCAATGGATGAAATTAGATGAGTTAGTGTTAGGTATATTTTTCATCAATTAATTATTTTATTTAATATTAATTAATTAAAATTATGACACAGAAAACACGTCTAATATAACTCGACACTAATGTTAGGCTATATTTACAAAAAATTGAAATCTTTTTATAATTAACCATTTTTTCCCTTGTAATAATTTCCTTATTTTACTTTATTAATAAGTTTTTATCTTTGAATATATTTTCAATCTACAACTTTTTTTAAATTTATTTTAGATAAACGTGGAAGCTAATTAATTAAGCAAAGATATTTTATCTGAATTAACCTAAACTTAGTGAAAATAAATACAATCATGAGCATTGCATATCCGTTTAAATACAAAGAACGTTTTTGCTTGCTTGTTTGTTTGTTGTGGTGATGTATTGTCCTATACTAAATAAAAAAGAAAAAAGAAAAAGGACAACGAGTCCTTCTCGCATTCACCATACTCTTGTTGGATCGAATATCTATTTCCATCCCAGCGGCTATTGGCTTTTAGTTGTACTTACCCCAATATCAGCACCCCACCTCTATATCCAATATCTATCTTCAATAACAAAAAGCAACACTCACTAGCAGCATCACAAACATTCAACTTCTGGGTACCAAACTGATTAACTCAAAAAGAAATGAGAGATTCTCATCTCATTTCAGTTGAAGAAAGAATGTAGCTAGTAATAGCATCGACGCAAGTCTCCAAGAAATGGAAAATAATTAACTTCCACCAGTTAATTATTTTCCATTTCTTGGAGTATATACACACACACACACATACATATTATGGCAAAAACGTGGGCTTCTAGTCCTAAGGATGAATGATCAGAAAATTAGATGGTTATATCAAATATCTGACAGAGATAAATAAGAAAACTATGAACTACACCAATTGTTCTTGTAAGACTCAAAAAGAGACAACGATATCTGTACAGTAACACGCGGGGGAAAAGTGCTTAACTAAAAAGGATCACCTTGCTGAAGGCTCGTAACCTAATCAGCTAAATCCCCACATATAAATGCTCTATTGGTATCTCCCTCCGGTCCCAGCAACAACAGGAAGCCATTTACCACTATAAACCGCGGCAGCATATGCATTGGCAGTCAAGCAACCATTACTGGCTTTCTTTTTCCATGAACAACCAACCTCAACTGGAAAGACATCACCAGAAGGAAAGGAGAAAGACTTTATGAACAGACTCCCGACAACTCTTGACAAAAATTTATGGGAAGGAAAAAGATGCAAAATTTACACTTTCAAGCATTAGCTTGGTCCTCCAACCTACATGAAATTCACTCTCGATACATCTTTCTTCCCTAAAAAGACCAAGTTTTCCCTATAAAACCGCCTTCCCTTGTACCAAAACTTTGGATTTTTATATCCCCATCTGTATACACCAAAATTTAACCATCTTCGGAAAACATGCTGCAAGTTTTACAGATTGAACCGTATCATGGTGAAGCTGTACTTCCATCTCTTTAAATTACACCTTCCGATAGATACCATGCTCCACAAAGGAGAATAACATTTGACAAGATTCCACCCAAAGCGCTAGTTTACAGCTTCAAAGAAAAGAACCTGAGGTTGCAAGTGCCCTCTTTCACACATAGAAAGAACATCAGCCCAGCTACCAATTACCTAGAGATCACAAGCAAATTGTGACAACAGTTGCACAAAAATGACGTGATTTGCATTTGAAGTGGAATTTACCTTTACGGTCTTGTCATCATACATAATCCATTGTTGATGCTCAGGACTATATGCAAAGCAATGATAATGTTGCCCATAATAGCAAACCTAATATCCAGAAGTATAAGGAATAAAGGCATTACATCTAATAAGCATTTTGTCAATGATGAACAATCAACATTTCAGAAATACAAGCAGATATTCAAGAAGTCAAGGATAAGCTCATCTATAAAACAACTATAATTTTGTTGTTAATCATACGCCACATCCCCATGGGGTTTTCAATTTGCAAGTCAGTCAAAAACTTTCGACTTCAAACACTTTTCAGTTATGAAGAAAATATTTTCACTTGACACATCATTCTTAATCTCTAATAACTAAGACAAGTGGCTTTGGCTTTGGAAGTAAATTTTCAGATTTAATATCATTTGTCTGCCTTATGGTCGAAATAATAAGGAAGGATTTTTTAGCTTTCCATATCCCCTTTCTTCTTAATTTATTTATACTTTAATATCTTCTTCTTGTTTGTTTATATTTCCTTGCGGTTCAACATGTTACAATATCCTCCCTCATTCTTAAAATGTTATTAAAACTCACCCCAAAACTTTCCAATCGGATAACAATAAATGTTTTCAAAGCCAAATCACAACTAAATGGCATAAGTTGAGCCCAGTCAAGATGCATACCACTGACACCAGGTTATGAATGTTCTTTGGATCTAGTCCACGGTAAAGTACACTGATATCTAGCTCAGTACTTAGGGCTGCTAACGTTGCTGCTATGTCATCAGCGCTTTCACATGTTTTCTGCCAACCTAGAACTGCAGTCCAAAAAACACATTTCTTCAAGTTTCCGAAGGAGTGGACTAGTTAAGGCACAAAGCTCTACTCAGTCAGTCAAATCACCTGTTATAAAAACATGAGGTGGAGTTGCCAAAATGTGATGGATGTAGTTAGGCTTCCCACAACCACCAGTCTCAGGATCACAAACTAACTGGTGATTCATCTCAACAAAATTAAGAAGCTCATCAAAAGAACTTTCAGCACACATCATCTGCATAAAGATGGAAGATCAGAGGGCATATAGCTAATTAGGTAAGTTTTCCTATGAAAATGACTATAAGCAAAGGCATAATAGATTAAGAATAGAATATTTATTAAGCTTTTATTACCAAAAAAGAAAAGGCAATCAACATAAATGTTTAACTGAAAGTAGTTACCTTCATTGTTCGGAGGGCACTGGCATTTATATTGTGGAAGAAAGAGGTGTACTTCATATGTCTGGACTCCCTTTGACAATTGTGGCAATTCATTTGCTCAAAAACATCCATTCCAAAGAGAGAATGCACTATACAAGCGTCACTTTTACAGTCCCAGGAGCCCATACAATTACTTTCTCCTGATTCAGAATCAGAAACACTGAAACCTGTAGTAAATGCTTGATGCAGGCACTCAAATATTACCGCCAATACTTCAGATGAATCATTCATTTGAGCCTGTCAGTTGTTACATTTTAGACAGGATACCTTATTAAATACACAACCTCATAATTAACTTCTGAACCAACAATCAAACAAACAATTATAATGAAGGAAAGATCTCATAGAAAGCATGGGTGAATAATGTAGTTCTCACTATTTTACCTCCTGGAAAAAATTACTATCTGGATACAAGTTGCTCAAAGCTATCCTCAGAGAGGTGGGAGCAACAGCTTCTCTTCGCAGATCAGTAGAAGCAATATTCAGAGCAGTAAAAATATCATACAATGCACAAACAACACATGGATCTCCCACATGACCATGGTCTGATGTTGATCTCCTCAAAAACTCATCTCGAAATCGTCTCAAATGCCATAACGACTGAAATCATACAAGAAAAAGAAACCATCGAAGCCAGAACTCTTGACGTGAGTCATCATAAATCTAATTAATATGACATATGAAACTATGAATCATGTGATCTACCTGTATAATAACATTCAGAAAACAATTGTATTCACCAACATCATTCTTCAGGCCAGTACCAAACACATCAGCTCTACTCACAGTTCCAAACATGAGCTCATTTGGCAAGACACCAACATTATTCCCTTCTGGAGGTATCTGAGGTGACCTCAGACTAGAAATGGGCATTTTCTGATGTGCTTGAAAGGTGTCTGAACATAATACATATAGACAAGTCAACAATTCTCCAACCTATACTTTAAGGATTAAGTAAAAGTAGCATAAGACTTAAAGATGCTTGCAATGCATTAAAATTCCTGCACTAAGTGCAACATTAATAATTCAACTATACAAAAGAATCAATCTAAAATACAAAGTTAACTCCATCTAATGTTTGACTCAGCATAGTGCAAATGAAAACTTTTCAATTGATAAAGTCCCAAGAGTGGTGGCATCACTGAAGTAAGAAAGTAAGACTCGGTCCAAGTGCATAACTAGAAATATAACACTTCGACTTGTATTGACCCAGTTGAACTAAATGACTTACAACTAGATATCATATGGTTTCATTAACCACCACCCACTTATAAAGGCCAGGGATAAAACTACGGTAAAATGATCCACTCGTCCTGATGACCAAAAGGTTTACTACGGCACAACAACAAGGTCCAATCAATTTATACAATCTAGAATAGTAGGACAATAAAGGCAAGATAAAATCTGAAACAGGCACGAAACACTTTCCCAACAGCAAAAGTAAACCATCATAAGTCACAACTTAATTTATGAAAAAGCATGTATCTTAATTGTTGTTAGGGAAAAAAAGAGGCATGCCCCTGGAAAAACAATTTCCACAAAGTTGCACATCACAATGTTACTAAAACCACAAATAATAAATTGTTCCAGAATGAAGTATATGAAGAGTTGCAGCATTTAGCATGAGGTACAAGAATCAATGGCACAGCAAATTATCCATGCTACAAAGACCAAAGAGCCACAAGCCAAAACCAAGCAGAGGATTTTAGCTAATATTATTTTAGATCCTAGCGATAAGGCATGCTGTTGGGATAATTAACCTTAATAGTTCATAAAATTTCAATGGCTATATTAACAGATGATAATTAAAAAAAAAAGGTACAATGATAAAGAATTTTACCCAGGCTTTGGCGGACAGCCTTCTCTAGGTCAGCCTGGAACCTTTCCTCGTCATCCTCCTCAGCTTGTAAATGTCTCAAAGTCATACTTGTACCATCTCCTGTACCAGGAGTAACTGGTTGTGATACAGAAAACAAGAATATCAGTCTAAGTTTCTAGATAACTTGTCATAGAAGGCCTTAAGGAACAAACTCTAAATTCAATTAGTGAATACAACAGCATAATATAGGAGGGGAATAACAACCAGAAATCAACATACTAGTATTGAACAACAACAGTCAATCACTACAAAGGGGTTATGTTTGCTACATTCCAGCATTCATCCATGCACAACAAAGTTTACTCCAATAAAATTATGAAGAAAAATGGAGAAAACACAAATACAACAAGTACCACCTCCAAGTTCAACTTTTTCCTTGTCAGATGATTTTGCTTCAAAAGATTTGACAGCACTCTTCTGCCGTCTACCTCTTCTTACCGTCTGTCTATCTGAAATCACCGTCCCATCCTCTATAATCTCTCCATTCAGTAACCCTGACAAAACTAAGTTAGAAAAAAACTTTCCAATCTCATCTCGTTCAGAAACCCAATTAGACAATGCTAACCTTGCTTTGATTTTGGGTAATGAGGCTTATCGACAATAGCGGTACTGGGAACTGCCCCACCATTAGCATTTACCACAGCCGTGTCCTTAGAACTATTGGCAAACTCATGATTTTGGACCAACTTTTCCTGATAGGCAATATTTATGAGATTTATTCACTATTCAAACGCGCTTCCAAAAAATAGGACAATACTATCATTGGCATAATTTCTAGTGCTCAAATCAAGAATGGCATTTTCAATTAAAATATACAAGAAAAATAGTAGCAATAATTGTTATCCCACACATTCCTAGAGAAACTAAGAGCCTCTAGTGAAAATGCTTACAGATCGTGTATGTACATCACCCACACTAGATTCCCCAGTCAACTCTGTAAATGTCCGATTAGATTTCTTATGCTGCTGCTCAGCTAGGTGTTTCAATTTAGCCTCATTCTCCATTTGTCTCTGATATTCTAAAGTCTCCTCGAGCTTTCTTTCCTCAGCTTCAAGCTCGATTTTACGTCTGAATTCTTCTTCCTGTTGCTTCCAGTCAACACCATTCGCTGGGAGAAGCTCAGAATCATCACCATCTGATGCAACTGCATGGGAACTATACGACAGAAATAAATGAACATAGGTTAGCACATACTTTACCTGAAGAGCATACAAAATATATGGTAACATTTAATCCTACAAAGCAGATACAGAAGTGTAACATGAGATCAAAAGCAGACATACCCCATATCAATAGGCTCATCACGAAGCAAATAGCTATCATTACAAATGGAACTCTGCAATAACAGAAAAAATCAGATAGACGTCATGGTACGCAGATAACAACCAAAAGAACAATTTTAAACCTTTGGATCCTTAGTTTTCTTGTAATCCTTCTTTTTCTTATCTTTTGTCTTCTCCAGAACATTCTTTGCATTATCAGTCGGTCCTCGTGCAGCCTTTTTAGAATCAAGTGCAAGTTCAGCTAAAAAGGCTTCTCTTGCTGCATCAGACTTCTCTGTCGCATCCTTCTCAGCTAGATCCTCTAAATGTGCCTAGAAAAGGAAATTGAACATAAGATAAATGAGTAGAATTCAAGGGGGGGAAAAAAGTAAACAAGGCCTAGCTGTCTTATAGACATTTATACAGACCCTCATGTATGATTTCACCAGAGGCAATAATATCATACGATAATCACAAGCAGAAACAGGGTCAAGTTTGAGTTCCAACTGTTGCATTCCTGTAACATTTCGCATTATTCGTGCATCAATTTTGCTGAGCTGCAAGACCAGTTAAGTTTGTCAGACAAGCAAAATAATACATGATATGTTCTTCATGACAAGTGTTTCACAGTCTATATGCTCACCTCTACTGATAACTGTTCTTTCTGTTTCTGAATTGCAACTTCAATGCAGGTGTCCATTTGATGGAAACAGTCCTTGATTCCCCAGCCATTGGAATCACCAGATTCCAAGTCACATAACTGAGAAGTCATACCCCCATAAGTATCCTCATATCCAAATTGGTTTAAATTTAAAGCTTCTGCTTCTTTCAACACTTTTGAGATAACATCTAACTCAAACCTACTGCTCTGTTGCAAAGCAGTATTCCCATTGGCAGAAAGCTCCTCTTTCCGTTTTCTAAGGATATCTGTATAGATTCCGCTAATAGAGTCTGTGATAGTCTCCCTCTTCTTACCTCCTTCAAGGCAAAGATCTTCAACAGCCTGCAAGGCTTCCTCATAGCTTAATTGCTCACGTTTTCTTTCACAAAGGCTCTGAAGATGCTCAAACTCTTTTTCAAGAGTATGGAGAATTTCTATTCCTTGATGCCTTTTCTCTTCTTTTCTTTGCATCCATGATTGCAGTTGCTCACCACATGAGGAGCCCGAAAACATCCATGACAGCAAAGCGTCGACATCAGGCAGAACTCCATTTCCACGGCTAACACTGGAAGCAACTATCTGAGTAGCATTATCAAGACATGTGTTCGACGCAGAATCTGACTGTAATAGACGTTCATCCAAATAGAGAAACGATGCATCCCCATTAAGTATAATCTTCTCTTTAATCTCAGCACCTTTGGCACCACTGTTTGAATCATCTAGGATACTGCTTTTCTCAGAATACCTACCCAAACCACAAGAATGAGATAGCTCCTGCAAGAATTTGAGGATCTTTCTGAGCTGGGATGCTCCCAGAAAACAAATGCAAACAGGTGTTTGGTCCACCCTGTGGTTCATTAGCTGTGAACCAGAAGTAAGGGTCTGCAACTCATCCATGGTAAACTGTATCACCTTGCTAAGGTGGCTTGCAGCAAGATACTTGTGTCTAATAAGGGCTTCAAATAGAGCACAGATTCTTTCAAGGAGCTTTGTGCGCTCTGGATCATCTGACAACGGCCAGTCGATAGAATATGCCACAGAACCCAGGCTCCTATCACATTCTTTGCACTCAGTGCTGAATGTTGCATCAGTGCCGTTGGTCCGTGCAGTAAAATCATTACAACTTTCCTTCTCCGGAGATGAATCCCAAGCATCTTTAAAACAATCATCACATTCTTCATTAAGATTCCCTTGGTAGAAATTGTCAGCAAGTTCAACATCCTGGCCTTTCCCTTCATTCCCCATGATCTTAAGGGCTGAGGTGATATCCAATGGTTTCCAAGAACAATTAAGAATCATATCTGCCCACTCATTGTCAACACTTTGTGGCAAGACATCCTGCATTTTTGGCATAAGATTTCCCATGTGCTCCTGCACCGCATGGTGTATGTGAATTTCTGCATCTGCATACTTCTCCATGCACCTACAACACATCCAAAATTTCCACGTTTTGTTCTCCTCAGCAAACAACAAGGCCTCATCCAAAACCTCACCCGCCATTCCATGTTTTGATGACCCAAAATAACTCTTCAAATCACTAACCCTGATTTTCAACAACTCCTTTCTCATTTCCAAATTCATCGAAGCCCAATATGACCGTATGTGATCCTTTCTTTCAGTATTACTTGCTTGCTTCTTTGAATTGCTCCCGTACTTTCTCCTCTCTCCTCTCTTGTCGCTTCCACTCGATCCCTCCAACCCCTTCTCACTCCTTTCTCCCTCATTCTGCCCCAAACTCGACTCCGATTTCTGCTGCAACAACCTAGCAGCAGCAACCCTAACTTCAATCTCTTTTCTTCTCTCTTCAGGCGTCTTAGTAGCCTTTTTAATCTCATTCGGCCTCCTTGTTTGCACTAACCTAACCTCCATAGGATCTTCAGTCGCTCTCCGAATAGGTATCAACCTAATCTCCTCCCCAGTCCCTAAATTCTTCATCCAAGTTGAAATCGACGCAATACTAGCTTTCTGCTTCAAACTCCTCAACTCACTTTGCACATGAGCAACTCTCGCCTCCGCACTATTTATCTTCTGTTGACTCTCCTCCTGCAAACTCTCTTTCGCAGGATCAACCGGATTCTGAATTTCCAAAGCTCGGTCGCACTCTCTCATCACCTCCTCATACTCCTTCCCATCATTTGCCGCCTCATAGAGCAAATTAGCGTAGAAATGCGCGAACTCAATCGAGTACGGAGACAATTCTGCGGCTCTACGAGCAGAATCAATAGCGTTTTTCAAATGCCGTTGCTTGGCGTTAGGGTCATCGATAATCGACGCCACTTTCACACACACAGTGCCCTGAACACGGTAAATTAGGGCAGAGTGAGGCGCGTTATCTCCATGATGAGAACATGATTCCTTCATCAGCCTCAGTGCTTTGGTGTGGTTTCCTCGGCGAAGCGCAGTGAGCGCTCGCTCGCATTCAAGCTTAATCGCAGAGTACGAAGAGCCATCCGATTCATGAGAAATAGATGGGTCGATCTTCGCAAGCGTAGAATTACTATGATTCGGCGATTGTTCGGCTTCATCAACCGTCGCCGCCGTAGAAGAAGAGGGAAGAGGAGGATTTTTGCAGCGAGGAGCGACGGCACGCTTCTTAGGCCCCATAACTCATATATAAACTTGTCTACAACAAAAATCGGATTGTCTCATGCATACATAACCGTCTCTCTTTGGTTATATACACAGAGACGAAACAAGAATAAGAAGACGTGCGTATTACGACCGGAGACTTACTTGAAGACTTCACCACAGACCACAATGAGGAATATGGATTTGAACGGAGAAGCCGCGTGCAGTGGCAGAGTAGTGGTGGCGATCGGCGATGAAATCTAGGTAAAGAGTTGAAGAGTAAGGGAAGGGCTGTGAGTGACAGACGGGCACCTACCCATGGGAAGAGGGTGAGGCTTGACAGAGGGAGAGAGAGAGAGAGAGCGAGTATATTTTATTTTTAGCATTTAAGGATCATCCGTTTTATACCTGGGGGAAATTGGACCCCAATTAATCCCAGGTATCTATCAAGCTAATTGTTTATTTTTATTATTTAATTTAGTGATATTTTTTCTCATAATTATTAATTTTTTAATTATTTTTTAATGATATGATTTTTGCATGTAAATGGTTAATTAAGCATTAATAATGTAATTTGGTTATGTTGTGATTAGAGAAGGAAAACGGAAAAAGAATAAAACAGGACAAAGAAATGGGTAGGTGAAGATTATTATATGGTTAATGTGTGTCCATGACCAAATGAACTTTAGTTTTGTGTGCAACACTTCAAGCTTTAGACCATGTGTTCAGGTTCATACAATCGACATAACACAGAACAAGAAAAGTTAGGTTTTTGCAGCTTTTGTAGATCGATGAGCTATGAAGAAGAATTTTCGGTAGATTCTTAGTATATGGTCTAATGAACAATAAAAGATTTAAAGAGTCAATGAAAATGGAAAACCTCGGATGAAAATTGTTAAGAGGACTGAAGCAATGGCATTCTCTGTGCATAATACAACTATTTCTTTGACGAAACTTGCTAGAACAAAATGATTGCTAATACAGTACAAGTTTACATCGAAATGTGGTGGAAAATGAAAAGGTGATAATGATATGAGAGTAAAATTCAAACAAAGCAGCTCCAATTTCGTTTCTAGTAAACATAAGATAAGGCAAAAGCAATATACACTGACTTTTGTCCTTCTTAACACAGATTCACTGCGCTTAAACTCGCACAAAGATAAGTGAGTCCGCAGCGATTCTGATAAAATCTTTTAAATAGCAGAACTTGACTGCTTTTTCACTAGAAATCCTGGGAAGGGTAGTATGAGACGGGATAGGGAAGTTGGGTTGTAACACAAACGTAGTATCGATAACAAAACATAAAATGAGAAAAATAATTGCAACAGCACAGTGCTTCTGCATGTCTAAATGAGATTGCAATAATTGATGTTTTCAATGTTCTGATAGAAATTGTATTCGGACCAGAAATGAACTTCATAATGGGAACTAGAACAATGACGATGTTGCCCAAGCAAATGATGTTGACCTTTAATGATTCCTTGTCTCATTACTGTTTTTGCTTTAAGAAAAGACAAGTTGAAAGATACATGGAAGTATTGCCTTATTTTCCCATCAATATTCACATTTTTAAGAAACAATAGGACCGACCCTTTTAGACATGTGCTGCAAATTCTTCAACCAATCAGCAAGCATTGCCAGTCACTGACAAGCCAAATATGTATCTTGAGATCGATCTCAATATGACAACATCTATATAGGATGAACTGTGGTGAAGAGATTTTGTTCATTAACTACTTATTGCCATGAGATGCATAGAAATTGACTCAATAGCAAAGGGAAGAGTCCCATGGCACAAATCTTAAGTTTCTATTCTGCAGAGACATTAACATTACCAGGGAAGAAGAAGTTATCATTTACCTTAATATATCTGGATGCAACTTAACTTCTCATTTGAACCAAATCCTCCACCTCTTACTATTTGCTGGAACATAAATTTTGCTACTTTACTATGAGAGAACAATACAATATCGAATTACATCAAAAGCATTTGCTCCACTTAAGATTGGAGCAATGAGATATTGGGCGGCTGTTCGCGTCCTACAAAACATCCGGAATTACCATCTCCATTGAAAAATGGGAAGCTGAATATATGAAGCAATCCCTCCAGTGCCTCCTACTTCACCAAGGAATATGCTATCGCATCGCTTCATCAGCCTTATCCACTCACTACATTAGAAAAATGGGACAACAGTACCATCAGACATCAAATACAGGTTAATAACCCACTAACATGACTTTTCTTTTTTACCATTTCTACAAGTAAACCTCCCAAACCAAGGCAGACTCCTCTTTCAAGTCAAGACTTATGAAGGAGACACCCCACTGCGACTATACGCCCCCTCTTGCTCCCCATGTCTTCATTACGCATGATGTCACGGGATCCAAATTGAGGCTCTATTTTGGCACTTAATCTCACCGTTCGCCAACTGACTCCTCATCAAAATTTTGTCGAACGCCTTGTGTTCGCTCAATTGATGCTTTCTGTCAAATAGTTAAGGTGCGTGTTTTCATCGAACATCTTCTGGACCCTATAGATATTGTTGTTTACGGGGCACAATGAAAAGGAGCCCCATATATATGATAAAGAGTACATCAAATCCTCTATTTATGTGAGGTCTACGTAAATGTGCAGATAAGATTTAATATAGGAACACCATAATTAGAACAGGAGATCAGATCCCGATAAAGAGAACCTTTTATTAATATATGTAAGAAGATATAACTAGACGCTATGCACCCTTCTTATATTTAAATGACATAGATCAACTAGTTACAAGAAGTTGATCAGTTAAATCCAACTCCATAGAGATGTGCCTAAATCTTTATGTACCAACATAACCATGGAGTTAAGGTGATTTTGGAGAGTCCAGAATGACTGCAATGCACTTGCAAACGTTGCCTTAATATGCTTGAATACCAATAAGTGATCTAAGGATTGTCTTTCCTCCAAAATGAGCAGATGTACATCTAGCAACATCCTGAACGCCTAGCCAATTTTTTGAAGAACCTAACTTGTAATACCCCACTCCTGTCTGACATATGCACATGCGTCCTTCGGTCACACGTGCATACGCATGACAAAAATGACGTGTTATCTATCTCACTTTCAATTTAAAACATGGCATCAAAATTAAAATCACAATTCACATATTTGCTAACATCCAAAATTTCCTCATTTTATATCATACCATCATATACATTGTAGCTTCAAGATCAACATCATCCATAATTATACAACATCGTCCTATGAGCATAAACAACTCAGTCTACACAATATACTGCAAACATGAGGAATACACAAAAGTTATTAACAACTATGTCTTCGATTTCCAGCCGACCGACCTTTGAGCCATATCTAAATGTCAAAGTTGTACTAAATACGCTTCTATAGAGTTTTAGAAGCTAGGTCGTCTCACTCTCAAACTTGAAATTGTCAATGTGCAATTTTGGTGAGTTTTGTTAACTCAATAGAGTAACCATCCTCGGTGGTTCACTCATGTTATAACACACAATCAATCATAAACATATTGTCACACAG
>JANZXP010000007.1:22479357-22491750 GCA_027576715.1 Erythroxylum flavicans | reverse complement strand
GTATAAAAATGTTAATTAAAAAAGGAAATAATAATTTCTGTCGTACCTCAAACTCGTGAAAGTAAAATTCCTTTGTCGCTTGAGAGATATTATTCCATACATAGCCCTCAGGATCAATCTTTTCCTTGAATTTCGATGTCATGTTTCTTGAACAGAGTTCAGATGGAAAAAACTTAATATAAAAACAAATAAATTTATACAATTTTAAAATTTAAACATATAACTTAATTATAACATATAATAGTTCATGTATTTTCACTTACATATTATTGACAATTGTGATGTATTTTCGTTCATCGGGTCCCTCAGCTCCAGACTGGCGACCATCTCCTTCATCTGCATTATTTACCCTTGATGATGCGGATGAAGGAGTGGTGGATGGTTTAGGGGTAGTAAATGATGAAGGAGTGATGAATGGTGTAGCCTCATCTGCCAGTGTAGTAGGTAGAGGGGGTGGAGATGTTTCATCTCTAGCTGCTATACTACGAGATCCTTCACCTGTACAATAAATACCTCCGAATCGTGGTCTGAATCTTACTCCCGGAATATTCTGTCTTCTTTTTGGTGTCATATCAACCTGAAATCAATATTTGATTGAAGTTTGTAGAAATATTACAATTTCAGTTCAATAATTTATACAATATATTGAAAAGGAAATAATTGATTTGTTCACACAAATAATAAATGTAATAATAGTAAAATTAATAATAAGTAGAACATTAATAATAATAATAATAAAATAATGATACAGCTAATAAATTTAATCATAATAAAATTAATTATAAGTAGACAATTAATAACAATAATAATAATAATAATAATATTATTATTATTATTATTATTATTAAATGTATTATTCGTATTCAATTTATTATTAATTATATTTATTATAATTATTATAATAATGATTCTCATATGATTTATTATTATTATTATAAGAATAAATATATAATAATTATTATAATAAACATAATTGATACAAATAATAAATATAATAATAATAAAATTAATACTAAGTAGAACGTTAATAATGATAATAATAATAATAATAATAATAATAATATTTAATACACACTTCAAATTAAATATACACTTCAAATACACAATCTCAAATATACACTTCAAATATACAATTCAATTTCAAATACACAATTCATATACACACTTCAATTACACAATCTCTTCTCTTCAATCTCAAATACACACTTTAATCTCAAATCCTTCTCCTCAATCTCAAATTCACACTTCAAATACAAACTTCAATCTCAAATCCCTTCTCCTCAATCTCAAATTCACACTTCAATCTCAAATCCTAAAATTCACACTTCAATCTCAAATCCTCAATCTCGAATTCACACTTCAATATCAAATTCTCAAATTCACATTTCAAAGCATTACAACAAATTTTTATTACAACAATTACAACAAAACATTACAACAATCATAAGGGGCATTTTATCAAACACCTCATAGGCAACATTTATAATCTCTAACTAATCACAAATCAAATGCATTTTTCTATTATTTAACAACAACAATACATGTAAATAACAAATTAACCAACAATGACACAAAAAAAGGCATACAACAACAATAATCACACAAAAATCGACCACCCAAAACACCAATGGTTCATATATAAAAGTTGCATTTTTTGGAGAAAAAATACACCAAATAAAGAGCTTACTAGAAAACGACGCATGATGGGCCAAAAAATGCGTATAAAATGACAGATAATCACCCAAAATAGACGACGGTGATGGAGGAGATAAGAAGAAGAAAATAGGGGGTCGGGTTAAAGACAACGAATAAAACGACGTCGTTTGGTTTTAAATCAAACGACGTAGTTTTATTTATTAACCAGTCGTCAATTACTGATGGAAACTAAATTTTGTCGATATTTAAATTCATCAATTATTTACCCGCAACGTCTTGCCGCTTAATTTTGCGACGGAACAAATTGTCCGTCAGTAAACTAGATATCAATTTAACAACAGATGCTATTCCGTCGGTAAATAATCGATACTGAGCCAAATTCACCGACGGAATCATTTCCGTTGGTAAATGTTCGACGTTATTTAATTACGGGAAGCATTCCCGTAATTTTTACCAATGGGAATAGTTACGTTGTCGCTATATGTCGTCGAAGATTTTGCGCGAATATCCTTTCCTCCATTTTTACTGACGACAATTATGTCCGTCGCTATATCTAAACTTTGACGATGTATTTACCGACGGTTTTTTGTGTTCTATTGGTAAATAGCTACGGTTTTCATTCCGTCGGTAACTTTTCAACGCTAATTTATGATTTTCTTGTAATGTCTCAATTCAATATTTTGGGGTCTAGCCCCAAACATGGGATGTCACAATTCTCCCTCCTTAAGAAATTTCTTCCTTGAAATTCTTACCTGATTGAGGAAATAGGTGGGGATATGCCTTTTTCATGTGCTCCTCAGTTTCCCACGTTACTTCTTTACTCGAATGATTGTGCCATATAACTTTCACCTTTGGAATTTCCCGATTCCTCAACCGTTTCATCTAATACCTAACTATCTGAACTGGTCTTTCAACATAGCTCAAGTTACTAGTAACTTCAATCTCTTAAGTTGGTAACACATGTGTTGGGTCAGATCTATATTTTCTAAGCATACTCACGTGAAATACGTCATGCATTTGAGACAACTCAGTATGTAAGGCTAATCGATATGCCAAAGGTCCAATTCTCTCCAAAAGATCAGTATAAAGAAAGGCATTTTTCATATCAAGTTGATGAAGAGGCCAGTCATGGGTGGCTGCCAATGCAATGAAAACACGTACGGATATCAATTTGGCAACAGGAGGAAAGGTTGAAAGGAAAGTTTGGAATAAATAATGTAGAGGGTAATGTGACAGAAGAATAAGGATGAGAGGGTCCAACACCTTTAATGGTGGTAGTATATCCATCAGTAATAGTAAGTTTATCATTATGAGAGGCAGGTAACAGAACGATATGGTTAAAGTTGGTTATTTTACCTGAAATATGGTCAGTGGCACCATAATATATTACTTGATACCGTGTTAAATTTTGTAAAATTGGGCCCACATAAACTGAGCATATACAAACTTAAATGAGGTTCCATTCTAAAACTAATTGGTGATAGGAGTAACTCACTAGGCTTATATGCATGTTTAAGGCCATATATTCTTTCTATGTGGGACAAAGTCCCACTTATATTTCAACACGCTCCCCTCACGTGTGGGGTAATTTAAGGCCCAACGCATGACATAGTTTATCTTATCGAGGTGGTAATGAAGAACAACCTGCTCTGATACCATGTGAAGAACAGTGGAAAAAATAGAGGGCTTGATAAATATTCAAGACCTTTGTATCATTTATATAGAAGTCATTACATAGGGAAAGAAAACCTTAGTAATAAATAGGAAATTATACACTAAAGAGGGAGATCATACTCTCCCTAATATAGATATTACTCTTCCTAATATAGATATTTCCTAACAATTGGATTTGAGAAGCAGTATAAGACAAGTTGTTTGAGCTTGTGAAGATTCAAAGCGATCTTAATAGATCAGACATGTTGATAAAGACCTTACCAAAAGAGAAACTTGTTGCTTGCTAGAAGAAAGTGGGTTTGGTCGAGCCCTCTAAGTAAGAGTAGTGAGGAGGAGCTATATTGTGTTAATCCCTCCTACTTGGAGGAAGCGTCCATTAATTTGGACTAATTTCATAAGTTATACCATACGGGTGTTAATTTATATGATGATATTTGGTGTTGGTTTGTAGTGTCAACTTTGCCCCCAATTTAAGTTGCTTATTAAAGGAAAAATGGGGAAGCAAATAAGTATATAAGGGGGGATATATGGTTGGAAATCAGATGAGTGAGTAGGTGTGAGAGACTTAAGAGCACTCTAGAGTATGTAAAGGGGGAGAGTGAGAGAAAAGTGCCCAAAAGAGAGAGAAAGTGCATATCAAAATTTGTTCCAGCCCCAATCGATGACCTAACGACCTCTGATCAGGATGAAATTTTAGTATGTTGTTCCTGAGTCTTGCCTTTTGACATCCAATGGTTAGAATATGATTTGGAGCTCTTTAACTTAGTATTTTCTATCTAGCCCTCCTTGTACGAGTTTGTATTCTGTCATATTTCAGTGATGATTATTAGATTTTGTTATGCCAAAGAGCTTCCTTGATAATTGTGTTTATATCTAGTTGATCTAGGGAAGACCAATTTGTTGTACCCATTTGATTATTATTGATTAGTGAAAGTTTTGGTAACGTTTATTAACGGTCTCATAGTTTTGCCCACATTAGGGTTTTCCACATAAATCCTTGTGTGCATTGTGTTGTTTGAGCTGATTATATTTTCATGATACTGCTGTGATTTTGGTAGGTATCAATTTCCCATCTAACTACACAATCTGGGAAAGGTTGTAGTTTGTTTCTGTTTGTTGTTTGTGTAATTGGGTCCTCTTTCCTACTAATAATTGCGTTGTCCATCAATAGAAGGTCTTACACATGATATCTAAGACGTTATTCACATAATCCTTCTTATGTCAAAGAAACTAATCAATGTATGTAGGGTGGCCTATGACTGCCATGAGCTCACATAATCCTTCTTATGTTAAAGACATTAGAAACCAATGTGTGTAGGGTGGACAGTGATTGCTATGAGCTTGTCACAAAAGCCTATTGGAAAATCCACATTCCAATTGGTAATCTTGAGATCTTTGTACCTTCACATAAATGCTCTCCACCTGCAACTTAATAATAAACATGACGTATTCAAAAAGATTCTTGACTTAACATCTATAAGTCCACATGAGTAGAATAAAAAGATTTATGATCCTATATATTATACTCCTCTCTCTCCTATATTTGTTCTAATAAAGCCCCTGAATTTTATTCCAAACAAGGGCTTTTACATCAGAAGTGTGTGGATGTGTGAGGTGCGAAAGCAAGCACCAATTGCGGTCACTTGCAGGGCTTATGCTAGGTGTGAGAGCAAGCAACAATTGCGGTCACTAGCAGGGTTGACGCTATACCTCTTTATGTCATTGTGACATTGATATCCACTCTTTTAATCCTCTCCCTCTATGCCATGAATGTATCAAGATATGACCAGAATGACAGTGTTATAGAAGGTGATGTTTCATGGATGTTACTGAGCCCACCAGAGCTCAATTAAAAAAAGGTTGTGGAAAATACTACTTTTGATCATATCATATCTAGGAATCTTTTCTTCGCTGATATAAATCTGTTTCTTAATTTTGAGTTTCAGAATTTGATGGAAGATGGAAAAGTTTTCTAGAAGAATAATCATAATCATGTTCATGGTCATGGTCATGGGGTAAATGATAATGTTGTGTTAGTTCAGAACAAACCAGCAGCTCATATCAATCTTATGTTCAACACCAAGAATTATTTTGATATTGATTTCGATTAATCAAATCTTACATATTTCAATACCCAACTAAGTATATTAGCCAAAGTGCAAGTATAATCCATCATGTTCTTCCTGGATTTTGTAAAAATGGAGTCCTGATGTATATGAAACTGGAATTGGTAGCATACATGCTTTTGCAGGTGTCATCTTCGTCCCATGATGTTGGTGTGGTTACAGATGGGAATTTTGTGCTTGACACATCATACCCTTTTAACTAAAATGTTGATTCAAGCATAAATCTCTATATTGCCATGGGTTTTATCATGCAACTCAACTTTGTGGACTTGACCATGAAGCCAGGTTTTGAGGTACAGAGAAAGAAGACTATGCTTTACGTAAAGCCTATGCTAAGAACCAACCAAGAATTAAGGATTGGTTCACTAAACAGACTGAAATTGAATCAGATATTGATCAACTCTATTAATTTTAAAAAGGGAGGAGCTTAATATATTGGGACCATAATTTTTTTTTATTTTTCACATTTAGGAGAAGACCTGCAAAAAATTAAGAAATAATGTCACCTATATGTTTTTTGGTAGAGGGTTAACAGAGATGTTTGGGGTTCTCTTTGAATGTTTTGAAACATTAGGATTTTTTGTACATGTTAAATTGTTAGGGTTTAAATTAATTTTTGGTTTAAACTTTAGGGTCTAATTTGACCTTTTGCCTAATAAACATTACTGTTAAAGTTTGGCAAGAATGTATTTATATAGAGATGTCTAAAGAGCTTCTTGATTTCATTCTTACTATAAGGTTAGGATAAAACAACTCTCTTTATGAAGATTTTATCCTAGCTACATATAATTGAAAACCTTCTCTCGAGATGTAAGGAAAATAATAGAAACCTATGAGGAAAAATTTCAAGAGGGGGGCATATTTTTAGTTCATGGAACTGGAGGTATTTGATGAAGATTTGGAGCAAGGGAAGAAGTAGGTACAATATAGTGATAAAGAAGGGGATTAACTTAATGTTGACTTGAGCTAATTGGAGGAGTAGAAGCTTCTTAGTGGGAATAAAAGTAACCAGCTCATGGAAGGGACGCATAACTCTTATATGGACATGTATGATAAGAAAGTTAATAAGAATAATTAAGTGGGGCAGGGTGAAATTACTAGTGATATCGTGAGCACAAGCTTCTTAACTTACGTTAAGATGAAGTGGATATGGAGAAGGTTGATAAATCCTCAATGGATTCAGAGGAGGATGAATTTTAAAGTGTCAAAAGAAGGACATTTAAAGGATGTAGTAGGAGCAACACCTTTAAAGGTAAATCCATCCCAAAATGACTTTTATAATAGAGAATGTCCATAGTTTAAAATACCCTAATTTGCTTCAAGCTTTAAGAATATTTGTCAATATGGAACATCCTTGGTTCTTAGTACTTTTGGATACTAATATTAGACTTGATAATATAAATAAATTGAAGATTTTGGGAGATGGATGAATTATGATCTCGTGATTAAGTAATGAATATATTAGTTCATTTCTTATACAAAAATTGTAAGTTATATGCTTCCATTGTGTGTGGATCTAATCTCAACTTTTAGAGAAAGAATCCTTGAGATGATTTGAACCAAATTCAGGTTAGCAATATTTATCCCTAGCTAGTTTGTGGGGACTTTAATGCTAATATTTATAGATTTAAAACTGAAGGTCTTTCTAGCCTAAGGAACTTCACTAATGATTTCAAGGAGTATATGGAATGGTTGGGACTTTAAGATTTTAGATATTAGGGGTATAACTTTACTTAGAGTAACAAACAAACGGGAAGATGCTTTTTTAAGAACAAATTGGATAGAGCTTTAGTGAACCTTATATGGCTCACCAATTTTCTTAAAAGCAAAGCAAGATTTCTGGGGCCTTTACTTTCATATTAGTCACTTATTTGGATTAACAACTTATTCCAAAGGTATTTAAAAGGTTCCCATTCATATTCAATAACTTTCTTAATTTTAATGAAGGGTTTCAGGGGGCAATATACAGAAGGAAGTCAACATATGTGCATAGTTCCAAGAAATTTGTGTGTGTCCAAAAATTGATAGGTGTCAAGAAAAAATTGAAGAGGTTGAATGCTAAAAAGGGTCTAACACTATACATGCAACTTTAAATGTAAATGGTAATCTTATAATGGTCCAACAAAGTCTCTCGAATAATCTAGGTAGCAAGAAGTCATTATTAGAAGAGAAAATTGCTCTAAAAAGTAATTTGAGCAAAGTTGAGGATCACGCGTCTCTCCTCAAGTAAAGATCTAGAACCAAATGGTTAAAAAATGAGGACAGTTGCACTAAATTTTTTTCAACGTAATACTGGTTGGGAAAAATTCTAATAAAATTTATCTCCCAAAATGGAGCTTAAATCACTAGCCTAGAGGAGTTGTTAAATGAAAAGGTGGCATTTTTCTAAAAATCAATTCTTACTCTCCTAACTCAGTGGAGCTAATTAAAGACTTCATTGACATTTGGACTGGGCAAGAGGAATGTCTCGTACTCATTAAACAAGTTGATGATTAGGAAATAGAACAAGTTATATTTCATATGAATGGGCAAAAGGATTTGGGGCCAGATGGCCTAAATTACTATTTCATTTGTAAAGCTTGGCAATATTTAGGCTCTATGGTGAAGCAAGTTGTTCTTGAGTTTTTCACTAATGGAAGTCTACTTAAAGAGATTAATAGAGCTTTTATATGCCTTACTCCTAAGATTCCTATTCCTTCATCTTTTGGAGACTTTAGGCCAATTACTTGTTGCAACTTTTTGTACAAAACCATTATCAAAATCTTGGAAAATAGATTGAGGGTGGTGCTTCATTCTATTATAAATGACATCTAATGTGCACTCTTTAAGGTAGAAAAATTGGTGAAAATATTCTCATTGCTCGAGAGCTTTTGAAAGGTTATCCTAGGAAAAACTCTTCACAAAATTATGCTACTAAAGTGGACTTTAACAAAGCATAAGTTAAAAATTTATCCTTAGCTTGCTAGAGGTTTTTTGGTTTTCTTGTATTGGAAAATGTGTGACATCTTGCATTTCCTCTACATCTTATAGTGTGTGAATCAATAGAGTACCATTTAAGCTCTTTAAAGGTGCTAGGGGCATAAAATAAAGAGATCCCCTTTATCTTTGTCTATTTATAGTATATATGGAAGCTTTGACTCTAGTATTGAAACACAACATCATGAGGAGTGGCAACACAACATCATGAGGAGTGGCCATTTTAAGTATATAATAAGTGTAAGAAGATTAAACTAACTAGTTTCTATTTTGAAGATAACTTGTTACTTTTTTCCAAAGTAGAAACAAAATATGTTCAAGTTTTGCTTAAATCTTTAACTAAGTTTAAAGAGTTATTTGGGCTAAACTGTAACAAAAGTCACATTATCGTTACCTATAGTGTAATGCAACATATGGAGAGACTTAGAGCATTAACTGGCATGGCCATTAAATCCTCTCCTCTAATGTATTTAGGCTGCCGTTAGTGATAAGGATGTTACAATTCAAGGAATGTTTGCCTTTGGTGGCAAAAATACAAAAAAGATTGGGTAAATGGATTAACAAGGAGCTTTCTTTCTGTGGAAAGCATCAAATCATCAAATATACTGTAAATTCTGTGCATATTTATTGGTGTGCTCATATGTTCTTATCTAAAGGCCTAATTAAGACTATTGAGGGGCTAATGAGAAAGTTTTTATAGGATAAAACCAATGTGAGTAAGTTTAATGCTAAAGTTAAATTGTTAGAAGTATGTAAACCTCTTAATGAGAGGGGCCTTAGGATTACTCCCATAAGTGTTACCAATAAGGTTTTTGATGGCTAAAATGCTATGGAGAGTGTTAGTAAACAAGGAATTTCTACGAATGAAGTGGATGCATAGCTATATATTAAAAGGTGAAAGTATTTGGGCTCTTAAAAACAAAGTTTCCCACTATTGGTTTATCAATCAATTACTTAAGATAAGGGCTTAATTGACCCCTAATATAAATTATAGGATGAGGGATGATGCCTCAACTTTTTTATGGTCTAATAATTGGTCAACAATAGGGCACTAATTAATAATGAGCAAGTTGTCTAAGCTTTAAATCATCTTCCATCTAAAGCTGATGTATGTTTGTGGATTAAAGAAGCACGTTGGCATAATGATATGAGGGAATTAAGTCATATGATCCCTAATTACCCTCCCAATGTTGAGCTAAAGGATTATTACATATGGAACAATCATTTGAATGGAAAATTAACTAACGAAGCTTGTAGAGATTAGATTAGACCTAGAGGTCAGTTGGTGTATAGGCACAAGATCATTTGAGATAGGAATTTAGAGATTCTTTTCCCATATGGTTGGTAGTTAAGAATATAATTAACACGATGGTGAGACTTCAATTTTTCCACCTAAAGGATAATTGCATTCTTTGTGGTCTACTAGCTAAAACTATGCCTCACATATTCCTTGAATGTAGCTACTCAATTATTTTATAGAAGTATGTCAAAAACATTTTGAATTGGTACTCTAATTTGGTATAGTTCTCTAAGATTATCATATGGTTGCTAGACAACTATGACAATATCCCTAAAAGGGACCTAGTTGCCTATCTCTTTGCCTTTTTGTACTTATCTATGTATTACATGGCATAAAAAAATGCTAGAAGATTCAAACAGCAAGAGATAAGAATTGAATTAGCCTTGAAAAGAATCTAGGAAACCAAATGGACATACACTGCTTGCATGGAGAATTGAGTGAAGGCGTTACCCTCTTTCATATACAATTTGAAAAGTTGTAAGCTATCATTGCATTAACCAGAGTGATGGAAGAAGCATGTATATAAAGCAGTAACATTCCATTTATCTGGCATTTTTATGCTAGTTTAATAGACATAATGGAGCAAGGATTTATGTTCTCTTGGTAGTCTAAAGAAAAAGCAAAAAGCCTAGAAAGCTTTAAATCGTGCACAATTCGATGCATGCAGCTTGATCTCCTCTAAGGCTTGGCAGATGGTTGTAAGAAGGTACTGGAGTTATTTAGCTGAGGAACAAATTCAATCTGAACTTGGATTCGACTAAGCAGGGTCTTTGTATGTTATATAAGTGTTTTATGTTAATCTTATACACTTGGTCAAGCAAAGTGTCTCCCGTGCTCTGTGTAATCTCGTCATATATTATAATAATATGGTGATGCAAAATGTAATTACCATATAGCTCCCATCTTAATTGAAATTATTTAAATTGTGTGATCTTTGGTTTTCTAAGCAATAAACCTTTTTTTGTCTAAATACGCTTCTAAAGTTACAAAATGACTTTCCAATGCATTGACAGCATTAGTGTATGAAGCTCTTTTAGAACCTCCATTAAACTTTCACTTGGTGCCTTTATACTTTGTTTCATTAGAAGATTTGGTGGTATTTTGACCATACTACAACATCTGCAGATGATTTTGTGCTAACTTTACCTCCTGTGTTTATCAGTCATGTCAATTTCGAGTTTATACCAATGCGAATCTCAAACAAAGTGTTGTATATATATGCTTTCACAAATTAATCAAATGTCTGAGAAGTTGCAGGTTTTACAACACAGTCGATCTGATGGTCTAAGAAAACTCACTCATTGGGTGTTGAATTATTGAAGAGTAAGACCCAAAGACTTTATCATGTTTGTTGATGGTCTCTATAGTGGCTGAGGTTGGCTTTGTGTAAGTAGAATGCCATTTCTTGTTTACTGCCTTCTTGAATTACAGCTTCAATCTTCATAAAAAATACAAGAACTGCCTCAAAATTGTAATCACGTAAGAAAATTAAAGAGATAGTATCATAGATATCTATATAATAACATCTTAAGAAAGATACCACATGCATTGTTTGTTTGCTCGGATGCTAGGAGTATGAATATGATAATAAAAATATGTGAAACACAAACAACCCAATTACCATTACAACAAAAGGAATATACTTCAAATGACATAGAAAGACCACTCACTATTAAGTAATCTTTAGATGTTATATTTCCTTTTGATTTCAACAACATTATAAAAGCTACTTATGACTAGCTTACTCCTCAAGCAAATTAACAATTTAAAAAATCTAAATTATGAAATAATAATATGTTTATTTGAAAATGTGTATTATGTTTCTCCAAACTATGAAATATAATGTGGGTCTATTGTGTCTCCTTCGTTCTACCTTTGCTCTATTGTTCAAACCTACCCAATTACCTAAAAGATAAAAAAGATAGTAGTGGTCAACTCTTAAAGCCAATATCACCCGCAAAATAAGTAAGATAACTTTCATCACTATTTTTGACATGAAATGTTTATTTCAATATAGAGAGACAAAAAAATTAAGATAACTTTTAATACTATTTTTGACATTAAATGTCTATTTCCATAAGTTTCCAACCTGTTTTGGTTTCTTATTTTTATAAGTTTTCTACTAGTTTTAGTTTTCTATTTTCTTTTAGATTAGGATTGCTTGACCTATAAATAGGCCTCATAAATGTTGTATTAGACATTCTAATGATAATACTCTTATATTCAGTTGGCTTTATGCTTTCTCCACGTGTGGATTCATATGTTTCTTCCAATTAAACATGTTTCTTAGTTGTTTTGTATTTTATGTCGGGTTAGTTAGTATTAGAGTAAGTGGAATTGCCCCCTCTATGATTGGTGATGGTAATGGAAAGACAAGTTGCACTACAAATAACCTTAGGTTAGAGGACTAAGGACAGGTATTAAAGGAGATGGAGCATCTGATTATCCAATAGCTAGAGGATCATTTGGAGGTGCATTTTAGGGAGATCTTAGAGCAATTCTATACCTTTAATCCTCTTGCCAACAAGGATAGGGATGATGATGATCATGCTAGGGAAGAATGAGCCCTAAGGTACCCTATTCATGAAGTAAATCACACGTTAGTAAAGACTTTAAGTTCAAGAAACTAGATACATAAGAAGGGGGGTTGAATGGTGTATC
>JANZXP010000007.1:22464620-22477020 GCA_027576715.1 Erythroxylum flavicans | reverse complement strand
ATGTAGATTGATTGTCAACCCTGAGGCATTCGACAGACCAGGTGTGACGTATGGCAAGTCCACTACCCAGGATTGATGGAAAATTCGTCGAATCATATTCATTAAAGCTACCAACTCAAGAACGCTCGACTCTATCCTAGGTACTTCATTCGTATATAAAAACTGAGTTATTAAACATGGAAAGTAGAGTACAGAGTGCTGCTTACTTTCAATAGCCAACATTGCTTCAAGGATGAGCTTTCCAAAGTTGAACTTCAACCCAGTCCCGATGGCATAAAGTAACTTAGCCTGTGCTAAGTAGATAGAAACTAATTTAAAAAGTACGAAGTACTTTTGGGTGAGCATCAAAGAGTGAAAAGCAGAACCAGATGGCCAAGCAGTCAATTTTCCACCAGTCAATACCGTAGCAATTAAATCATTTGACACAGATGAATCATCGTCATGTAGAAGATCGCCAATCAAATTGTCAAAATCCATAAATAAATTTAGTCTTGCAACATCAAAGCACATTACCCGACCCCGCACATATACAACCCCATAACTTAGAGCAGATTCATTCAGAATATCATAACTCAAATTACAATAGAATTCTTTTACCAATTCAGAGTCATAATGTTAAGGTAGCACAGAAGCTTGCAATAAAAATCATTTGGATAACAGAACATCCAGACCCTATTGTTGAAGCTATTCGAGATTGATCGGGTGATCAAGAACCAAGCTAACATTATAAAAAGTTTCTCATTTTTGTTCAGCCTCAAATAAATAAAACTTAAAGGAAATAGCATTATTTGTGGTCAAGCAGCTAGAGGGATGGCATCTTGGTGGTCGGGTTGATTTTCGAGCCTTCATCTTTGTTTGCCTCGAAGATGCCATAGGAGAAGCAAATGAAGGAGCAAGCGCTGCCGAGGTGTCATTGGAATCTGAATCAGCTTCTTCAATTATGGATAAAATCACTTGATGGACATCGTAGTCTAGATCTCGAACAAAGATGGTGTCAGGAATGTTAATTGGAGCTACAGATGATGACCCTTCTCCACTAATTTTCTTTCCAAATGCTGAAGTGAACATTAATCTGCTTGAGTGACAGTTTTAAGCTGCTGGTTTCTTTTCCGACACCGAAGAGATCGTTTTTCCCTTATTCTTTCCCATACTTTCTGAGAATAACAAACAACCCAGCCAATCTTAACAAATTACCACAACACAGTATCGTGAAACCCAGTCAAAATAACATAATGCAAACAACCTAGCCAATCTTGACAGAAAGAAAACACAGGACAAATATAAATCTTCAATGGTGATTCACGAAATTCATAGTAGTACCAACTCCCAGGCGAAAACAAAATCAATTTCAACTTCGTGGGTATCTTGAGCAGACCTAATCAAATTTCACAAATAATCCGAACTTGAAATAAAAAGAGTAGTACAGTGAGAAAGGCAAGATAGGAGTCTACTGGAAAGATGGCTTTAAATGTGAAGAGAGCAGAAGATGGGCAAAGAAATTCCACTGTCTTCAATATTCATGAGAAATTGTTTTCCCAAGTGTTGGCAAGTAGAAGAGGAGACGCAGGCAAGTAGTGAGAGCAAGAAGCTGTAGGCAACAAAGGTAAAAGATGGGCGGCAATGACAAAACGAAACTTTGTATAGATTTTAAATCCCTTTAGCAAAATGCAGCGTATCTTTTTTTTTAATCTTTTCTTTTTCCCTTTTTTAAAAAACATCAAAAATGTAAAGCACGAAGACCCAAAGCCCCCCGAAGAAGTTTAAATCGTACTGTGTCAAGGGGTTCTGTAAAGATGTCTGCCAACTGCTTCTCCATAGATACATGCGACAAAGTGACTATTTTTCTCTCCACAAGTTGTCAAATAACATGATATCGAAGATCAATTTGTTTCATTCGTGAATGTTGAACTGGATTCTTAGAGATGTCACTGGGGCTTTTATTATCACATAAGATGGTTAACACATTCTGATCAATCCCATAATCTTCTAACATTTGTTTCATCCAAAGAAGTTGTGAATAACAACAGCATGCTACGATATACTCTGCTTTAGCGGTTGATAGTGAAATTGAATTTTGCTTCTTGCTATACCAAAAGATTAAATTGTTTCCTAGGAAGAAACAACCACCTGAAGTGTGATGCTCACCCAAAAGTACTTCATACTTTTTAAATCATATGTATTTTTCCAAGCAGCACATAAAACTCATACTACACTTCATATGCACACTACACCCACTCAACATATGTCGTCAATCTAATGTGTCTTTTGCACAAAACAGCAACAACGTATTGTTTCAGCAGAAAACCCTTCATCCATACAGTAAAAAAAATACCATAATACCCTTATGCTCTTCAACCACATAAGACACATAATCCCTCACCAAATCAACTTCTATACAAGATAGAATTCTATTCTATCTATAACATTATCCAACTAGTGTTTGAATTCAAGAAAATAAAAAATGCCAATTTAAAAATATGCCAAAATAAAAATAAAATAGATATATTTAACATATATCTAATAGCAATATATCTACTTGGAAGATAGACCATAACCAGAACCACTAAAGACTCTACTTATGTAACATCCTGTTACCTATACATACGGCTAGAACAATTATTTGTGAGACATTTATATGACTTAAGATATATGAACGTTAAACATAAGTTATTTGTGACTTACATATTGTTTGACACATTCATACAATTGTACATGCTTTCATTTGGCAATTCCGGGTAAGTATGACAAATTGTGATTATGATAAATGATGAATCAATGAAGATAAATAGCATACGTGAGGGACAAGCAATGGACCCACGTATAATATTGTTTAAGTTAGGAAGACTCGACTACAGTTTGTAATTATGACAAATGGTGAGTCAGCGGAGATAAATAGTACACGTGAGGGACATGGAATGAACTCACGTATTATATTGTTTAAGTTAGGAAGAATCTACCATAGTTCTCATTCTTTACTGAAACACTAGACATTACGATTCTCTTCCTTGACCTTCATCACCGAGTAGCGATCTAGCAGCTTTTGTGGTGCTGATTTATATTTCAGTGTTAGAGTACTTGCTAAGCGAAGGAGCACGTCGGACGACAGTCGGACATTACCGAGCCATCCAAGCAATAGCTTCTGGGAGCGTACTGTGAGTCAACCTAGATGATTTTCCTAGGATTGATTTGAAATGTGTGCACCTTGATTCTATTAAACTTCTAATATTATTGAACTGTGGTGTGCTGTTTCTGGATTCTGGACCTGAGGTCCGAGGAGTTTAATAGTTAGACATGTATTGGGAGTGTTTTGATGTGATATGAATTTGACTTTGCTTCTCAACGATAGTTGAATATCGGACTGAGGTCTGATGATTATGAAACCATCATCTAAACATTTGTATGAGATTTTGTGTATGCTCTATTCAGCATTTAATGTGTTTCATAAAATGCATGCTCAGATAAAGGTGTTATGACTTGAGATGCCAGTTAGAGCGCTTCCACGTAGAGCTTTGCTCCGTGATCCATATGTTCTACACGTCGAGCTATGCTCCGTGAATTTGTTCCGATTGAGCCCTATGGGCCAAACTTTGTATATGTGTATGAAAGGCATTCAGTCACAACAATAAGAACGAATATGAGTCCCATGCATGTCCCATGCAAATACGTGCGCAATGTTTGAACAATATGCAAGTTGAAATGAAAGATCTTCTGTTATACTAATCTCTGAATAAATGCTTATCTGCTTGACTGAACAACTGTGAAATATGTGTTCTATTTGCGTAATCCGGTGAATTCATCAATGATGGTTCACTCATTGAGTTCGCAAAACTCATCAAAAATTATACCGTGGCTTTTCAGGTACGAGACAGGAGACTTAAGTGTTAGTCAGGACATAAGGTTTCTGGGGATAGAGAAATGGATCAGAGGTCCATCAGCTGACTCCCGAAGGAATTTAGTTTTTGCCATTTTGTAGCTTTGTTAGAACCTGTATCATGATTTGTAAATATTTGTTGACAGAAACAATGTAAGCTTTAGAAATGAATGGAACGAATGTTTTTATGAAAGAATTATAGTGATTTTCGAGTATGTTAGATGATGCCATGTGTAAGCTCGATTTGTTATTGCTCCAACATACCATTATCGTAGGATATCTTCCTAAAAGTTTGGGTATGTACCCTATGATAGTGGGATGTTGCATAACTAATTAAAAGTCCTATTTTACCCTCATTCATTTCAATTAATACCAAAAATGCCCTTCTTGGAAGTAAATTCCAAATTTACCCTTCATTGTTTGCATTTCCTATTTTGCCCCTTCATGCAACGCAAATTTTCAAAAGATGTCATCTTCTTCACCCTCTCCACTTCCTTTATCATTTTCCTGCCCCATTTCCTCCATTTTTATCCCTTCATGCAACTTCAATTATTATCTCAAACAATCATAACATGTAAACCAATTATAAACTAGTTTGGAAATTTACCTAAATGTTAAGGAATTGTGGGATTGTTAATCTCTACAACTTTCTCTAAATTTTCTACAAAATAAGTACAATAAGGGAACTTATAAGAGAAATGTCAAATGCAGGAGAAAAGGGGTGTTTTTAGACACACTTACCAGCTGGGAAATAAAGAGAAAAGATGAGGAAAAAGTTGTTTTCATTGGTGTTTAATGTATTTTTCTAGCAGATTACTTATCTTTATACTCCTCCTTTTGATGGTTTAATAGGTTGGGCTGTTGGGTTTGTTTTATTTTGCTTTGTGGGCTTTACATTATTAGATACAAGTTAAGTTTGAGAAGAGTTCTCAAAGTTGGAAAGAAAATTGTATGCTTATTATGTAATAAAGTTATTAATTCTTATTGAAGATTTTTGTGATGAAGTTTGAGAAATATGCGAATTTCATACAAATGAAAAAATGTTGTGACATTTTAAAATTGACTAATGTATCTAAACTTTAAAGGCAATACATAAGATAGATTCCAACATCATAATAGCAAAATGTAATTAGTTTCATATAATATAGCTAAAAAGGTATAGTGTCTTGACAAACTTGTTCCACTAAATTTAGCCTGTTAAAAGTATAAATAAGGATTACAGTTAAAGAAATTTGTTATAGTATGAAAATAGTTGTCATTAAAAGAAGATACTTACTTGACCTTCTTGCTAACACAAGATATGATAAAGATCATATATATTTGTAATTCATATCTTTGAGTATTTGATACTAAATTTGAATTCAATATTACTACAATATCAATACATGATAAGAAATAGATTGTTGAGTAAAAGTAATTAATGTAAGTCTATACAAATAGTTGATATATTTTGGATTAAGGGAGAATTATACTTAACATAAGTGATAAGAATGATTATTTGGATCAAGGAGTTCTTTATTGAACTTGGTATATTTTCTTACATTGTCAAAACAATAATGTACTATAGAATATTAGAGTTATTAGGCATGTTAAAGCAACTAAAATTTTATTAAAGATTCAAGTATGTACGTTGGGAGTTTCTCTTGATTATGACAATAATTGAGATAAAAGTTGTATGATTTAAGTAATTATTAACAAAAAAGATTGTTGTATCCATAAAAAAAGATTGTTGGTGATATTTATGTGATGAACTTAATATAAGTGGGAGATTATTCGGTTATGTCATACAATTAATCATTTGGTTGCATATTTTATAACATAATTAATTAAAAGCATTCTTTATCTTATGCATAATTGTTTAATTAACTAATGTATAATGTTGAAGTCCATAGGATAAATATATTTTGTAAATAAAATTATAAGGAGAGTAATTATGAGATTTATATTATATTTATGTATTTCGAAATTATTCCTAGTTATTACTATATTAAGACTAGACATTAATAGCAGTAAAGGACTAGAACACATTATGTCTCTTCTTTATGAAAGGAAGTATTTAATCTCATAGATTAAAGTATGGAGATACCTAAACAAAAATATAAGTGCTTATTGAAAAATAAGTTTACTGAACTAGCCCAATTATAATGATCCCGAATGAAACATTACATAAGTGTCTATGCATTTCTTTATTATGATGGATGTATAATTGATCCTTATATTTAAGATTACTAAAATATTTCATGTGAGAATTACTATCTTCTCATGCTACCTATAATACCTATAACTTATTATAATAATAGTTTAGTCAGTGATAGCTGGATATCATATGAACTATAAGAAGATAATAAAGTAAGTCAGTAAAGGATTCTTCATTTTAAAGTATTTAGGGAGAATGGTCTCTTATTCTTGATTATTAGTAGTTTAAGCAATTTTTTAGCAAAGTGAATTAAGATTTAAGAAGAATGTTTTCAAATATCAATTATTAATAAAAAGAATGAACATAATTGATTTTAAATTGAGTAGACACTAAATTCATGGTTTATGTCTAATTAAAATATTAAATGACGAAATGATAAAATTATATGTTATAACTATGTATTAATAGGTTGAGTTAAATTACTTTGACTCATTTTAATTTATCTTTAATTCTTCAATTAAATAATTTATAATCATAAATCAAGATTGACCCTAACAATATATCATGACCATTTAAATATTAGAAATATCAAAATGATTTAACTCATCCTAATTTATCTAATTTTAATTATAAATTAGAATTGTAATTTATAATTATTATCGATATATTAAAAACTTAATGTGACATACATAAGAGCAGTAAAAAAAGAAAAAAATTTAATTTAAGTTGGACTTGATTTAAAGTTAAAGAAATTTAAGGATCAAATATAAGATATTTAATCTTAACAAAATTAAATTATAATTATAATTAAGTTAGAATTTAATTAAAATAATAATTTAATTATAATTAAAAACTTTAAGAGTTTTTTATGAATAAAAAAAAGATACGTGAAAGTTAACACTTATGTCTTTTTAAAAAAATATTTGAGTTATATGAATAGTTTGTGATTGACGGTTAGAGAAGAAATTCTTTTTACAAGAATTCGAATAACATACGATTTCAATTTTTTGATTTATAATTCATAATTTTAAAATTTTTAAAATTAACTTCTCATCATTGCGTTCATAATTCCTTCAAAACTTTGTTACACTTACTCTTCAGTAGAAAACCCCCTTCATCAATCTTTTGTTACTTTTAATTTCAGTCAATTCCCATGTAACTGTTTTGTTTTCCTTTTGACTAGACAGACAAGAAAGAATGCCCTTTTGAAGAGCAGATACAACATAAAGAAAAAGGTCATCAAGCAAGTGAACGGGAATCTTGATGGGCTTAAAATATACAGCAAAACACAAGGCCACTAACCACACATGAATAGGCTTGGTAGTAGGCACAAGTTGTTGCTACAATTTTATAACATTGGCAAAAGGATCTCGTCTCGAAAAGCTTCCCGACCCCTTTGCTTTATTTTAGTTGGCGTGGCTGAGCCGTGAGACATAATGATAATGGTCATATACAAAAATGGCCTTTCTCTAAGCTTTATTGGCCTACCATTGCCATGGCGTGCCAGGTTATGGAATTCCTTTTCTTCACGACACAATCAACTTAAGTCTCTCTGTCGACTTCACCATTACACCTTGGATGTGTCTTCTCACTGACTACTTATTCAATTTCTCTCTCGTCTTTTGTAGAGAGAAATGGAGACCAAAATGACCCTTGTGTCAACTAAAACATTTAGGGACTTTTAACTTAAATCTTTTTGAGATATTTCCCTTAACAGTTTGACCATCTGAAGAAGTAATTTCGGATTATTGAACCTTCAACCTTGGAATTTGACAAGGTTGATGAAGACATAACTTGTTTAATTCAGAACTATCATTATCATTTGGACGCTGCGTGGTGCCAGCAAGCGTATTCTTGTGTTGCGTGGCGGTGATCCGATGAATGTACAGTGGACTTAGCTGGTCACTCCGAAAGCAAATCTTACGGTCCCCACAAAATTTGAACCTCTTTAAGTTTTTAGATTAGGGAAAGAAGAGAATAAACAGTAAATAACTAAGACGCATATTTTATTTTATGGCACGGATTGATTCCATATTTTGAAGTCAATCAATCAGTCTTTTATAATCACGCAATCCTTACACCTTCACAATCTAGATATCAGTTTAAGACCCGAACTGTGCATCATGTCATTCATCGGATTGGATCAACGGTTAAGTTCTGAGTTTGAAAACACAAACACTGCTACGAATGTACCATGTACGTGTACCAGGAACCTATGATAGAGGCTTTGTAATTGTAAATGAATTTAAGACTTTGGGTTCTATAGAGTACTAGCAGGAGGATGAAGTCCTGTGTTTAGACTGCATTTTTAATCAATGTGATGACGTGGTCAACTTGAAGTGTCTTGTACTCTTTCACTATATTTATACTATTTCTTATCCAGAAGGCGATGTCACCCTTAGAGAAAGGTTAGTCCTTGCCTACCCCAAAAAACTAATACGGATGACTTTATGGTTATTGTTTCAAATATCAATGTCAATTCAATCATTTCCTCCTAATAAATACATTTCAATTTTTCAAAGAAGGCATGCTCAAGTATCACCTTTAAAAAAAAAAAAACTTAAAACACAGAAGTCTTGCATAGGCTGGTAAACTTATGTCTGTTCTATAACTATTTGATCAAATCCATGAAAACTAGTGTAATAACTCGCATCATTGATCTTTGTATGTTTTCAACCCCCGTTAATTCCAAAATTTAGGAAGGTGAACAATTATCAATATGTAACTTTTCTCGTGGACTTTATTTTAGGATATTATAGTACACAAGAGTCTTTATTTTGTGAGGGGCGAAAGAGAGTCATCAATTGTACGCAATTTTTTTATATTTTATTTCTTATTTATGTTAACCTATGACTAATTTAGTAGACAAAGCTTCTCTTTTATTAAGGGTTATTAATCATACGCAACTTTCTCTTTAAATTCTATTTTCATGTAATTTATTTTAAAACTATCCTAATATATAAGACTTCTTACTTTGTGCAAACTGAGAGAATTATTAATTGTACGCATCATTTATTTTATATTTTTAAAAAAAGGTGTTCTAATAAATCGAATCCGAAACTTTCCAATCAAATAAAAATTCTCCTTGCTGGCAAGGGAAGATAAACTCAACCCTTGCCCTAACCTTAGTTTAGCTTTTTTTCTCGTTCTACCAAACGGAGAACAATATGATTATGGCCTATGGGTTCACTTTTGATAATGTTTGAAAAGGTCAAAAAGAAATGAGAAAGAAAACCAGTTGAGCTTCAGCATTGAAGTTGGTATTACTTAACAGTTAATAAACTATATTTGTAATTTAAACAAATCTTGTTGATTTTTTAACAATTTTATTTACCCTAATCTTCTATCTATTATTAAATAAGAAAGTTTAATCCACTAAAAATAAAAATAAAATGAAAATGGACACATATTCAAAGAGCAGCCCAAAATTTTCAAAGTGGTCTAGGGTCAAGTTCAGCTACCGTGTTGGTTAAGCCGGTGACCGCTCTGGACGACGACTTCGTGTCAGTACTCAGGAACCTGAGCTTTAAAACCCCCCTTCCTCCAGCAATAATTAAGCTTGATCGGACGGCTGAGATTGACTCATCTACTCTAAAGCGGAGAATAAGTCCATTTCATGCGAGCCAAGTTATTGAAAAAAATAGAGTTGTGGACCAATCGTCTACGTAGTTGGTAAAGTATAATATTAAAATTTTAAATTAAACCAACGGAACATTTATCCCAGTCCCAGCCATATAATACCTTTTTTTTTGTGATATACACTTACGCTCTTAATATTTTATTGGCCATGAGAACAGCTACTATTTGTTCTTTATAAGAATTAAAAATAAGCTTTTATAAAGAATAAAATACGATAAAATAAAAACTGGTTAAGAGTCAGTGTCCTTTCTATCCTTAATTAGACTTAGATATAAGCCGTTCAAAATGCTGCAAATTGTTAGAGATGACATTGGTTTGACTTATAGCTCGACTCCCAGCCTGATAAGTCACGACCAGACCTTATATATTTTTTAAAAAATATAAAACGAGGTAGATTTTTACCAAATTACGTTATTTTGTATACGGGAGGGAAATTTTGCCATTCCTACTGATTATATTATTTTTGTTTTTCATAATAACATGTAACTCATGTCATGAGTCACAGACAAGACATGTTTTTCTCGTTTGCTCAACGAAAACGGTCGGCAAAAGTGACAAAAAAATTTAGGGAATGATTAACAAAATTAATAAACACGATGACAAATCAAAACTTGAGTAATTAATAAAATGTGTCATTTTATTATTTTTGTTAATTATAAAATTGAAAGATATGATTGATAATTAAAGATAGTTCGAAAAAAGTAAATGATAATTTTTAATTATAATTAATAAGTATATATCTCTTACAAAAAATCATTTCAACACAATCACAATGATCTTCCGTATTGATTCCCCTTAATAAAGCCGATTATTTTACCATTAATAATCATATCCACATAAATAATAATAATTATTATAAATAACAGATAATAACACAGAATTTTCAAAACCGCTTCATTTTCTCAACTGAACCCCGCGTTTTCACTTCCTTCCCTCCGGTCTCCTGCTTGCCTTTTCTCACGTACGATCACCGTCTCATTCAACAAAACCATCTTTAACACTGACCAGTTCCTCACCTTCTTTAAGGTTGTTGTGTGTGTGTGTGTGTTTTTTATTTCTTTTTTTTGGTTACATAAGACCAACAATGGGAAACTGTAACGCCTGTGTGAGAGCAGACGCCAACTCGGACTCCAAAACTCACCCAACAAACCAAACACGCAAGCAAAAGAAGTCCAAGGAACGAACACCCAACCCGTATGCTAATGACCTGACTCGTTCTCCGGCGGCTCCGATCCGGGTTCTCAAAGACGTTGGCCCGCTCAACCACCAGCCTCGGATCGGCGATAAGTACGTTCTCGGACGTGAGTTGGGTCGCGGCGAGTTTGGGATCACGTATCTGTGTACGGACCGTGAGAGTAAAGAAGCGCTCGCGTGCAAGTCCATTTCGAAGAGGAAGTTACGGACCGCCGTGGACATAGAGGACGTGAGGAGGGAGGTGGCGATCATGTCGACTTTGCCGGACCACCCTAACATAGTGAAGCTTAAAGCGACATATGAGGACTACGAGAACGTTCACTTGGTTATGGAGTTGTGTGAAGGTGGTGAGCTTTTTGATAGGATAGTGGCGAGAGGGCATTATAGTGAGAGAGCTGCGGCGAATATTGCGAGAACTATTGCAGATGTTGTGAGGATGTGCCACGAGAATGGGGTTATTCATAGAGACCTGAAGCCTGAAAATTTTCTTTTTGCTAATAAGAAGGAGAATTCGGCGCTTAAGGCTATCGATTTTGGCCTGTCGGTTTTCTTCAAGCCAGGTGTGTACTTATAACCATGTCTCTGGGTTTGTCAGTTTAATTTATAATTCTTTTACATGGACCTTACTTGTGTTTCTGAGACTAAGTTATTATTTGCATCGTGTATCGGGAGTTTTGATTTTAATTCGCGCGTCCTTTATATTACTCTCTGGTTCTTGGTATTCTGCCAGTCCGTTATAGTTTTCTTCTTCTTCTTCTTCTTCTTCTTCACAGTCGTGCCTCTTCTTTTGGGTCTTTTTTTCTAAGTTTTGGTTTTGTATAGCAGGGGAGAAGTTTTCGGAGATTGTGGGGAGTCCCTATTACATGGCACCTGAAGTCCTAAAGCGGAATTACGGACCTGAGGTTGATGTGTGGAGTGCTGGTGTTATCCTGTATATTCTGTTGTGCGGCGTTCCTCCCTTTTGGGCAGGTATTCTCCTTAGTCCGCAATATTGTTGTCGATGTTAAAGGGTTCCTAAGGAATTGGACTTCTGAAGTTGTCTTCTTTTATTTATTGCGTCAGAGACTGAGCAGGGTGTTGCTCTTGCAATTTTGAGGGGGGTGATTGATTTTAAAAGGGAACCTTGGCCTCAGATTTCAGATAGTGCAAAAAGTCTTGTTCGACAGATGTTAGAGCCGGATCCAAAGAAGCGCTTGACTGCTCAGCAGGTTCTTGGTAAGTCAGGATATGGTCTTCTTGTGATCGATTGCTTGTGAATTTGTTGCTGGTGTCTTCATTCGTAGTCCACATGTGGCTAAAGAAACCCTTTCCATGCAGAAATTGAAGTTAGAACTACTACATGATTGTTGCTGTTACGGAACCTAGAGCTCTGTTTAATGTAATATAGCTTAGCTCCCTATATCCCAGGGTTTGTAAGATTTAAATACGGAATATGATGTGTCCGGAATTAAAAATCTTGTTCTTTCCAGGATCAAGAGATGTAGTTCTTTGAAGTTTTTGTTTGTTTAGTTCTTGTCATTGTATGTGTGTGTTCTCAGAAGGTTTATCAACCAGTAGGG
>JANZXP010000007.1:22453502-22464520 GCA_027576715.1 Erythroxylum flavicans | reverse complement strand
GATCTCCAGTAGGGCTTGTCTTTCTAAAGAGGTGTCCCTGCATTTTGCTTTCTCTTTCTTTGCAGAGCATCCATGGATACAAAATGCAAAGAAAGCATCAAATGTCCCATTAGGTGATATTGTGAGGTCAAGGCTCAAGCAGTTCTCGATGATGAATAGGTTCAAGAAGAAAGCATTGCGAGTAGGCATCTCTGGTTTATTTATTATCTGCTTAAGTTCTGATGATAGTAACCTTATTATGCAGCTTGGTTAACAATAAATTGATGTGTTTTTCACAATTTAATGCCACAGGTAATTGCAGAACACTTATCTATTGAAGAGGTTGAATTAATCAGAGATATGTTTACTTTGATGGATACTGATAATGATGGCAAAGTGTCATATGAGGAACTAAGGGCTGGTCTTCGAAAAGTTGGTTCTCAGTTGGCCGAACCTGAGATAAAGATGCTGATGGAAGTGGTAAATTCTAATATCACTTTCTTTGTTTGCATTAAGTATTGGACACTTTATAATTTTGACTTGCATCTTGTAGTTACTTTCTCCTGGTACATTTTCACTAATTTAGGATCATTTCTGGTGCTGGATAGTAATACCTTGTTTAAGTAGTGAATTGCGAGATGAAGTCTAGATTTTCCAGTTACTAAAACTTGTATGAGCTGGAAAATTCTTGGGAGTTTTTAGTTGTCGATATTCTCCTTTTTTCTTTAGAAAGGGTCGAGCATTTTCCACCAACACCATGGTTATAATTAACATCCTCAGTTATTGTTTTTAGTTCACAAAGATTCCAACTTTTGCCTATTACTGCAGTAGAATTTCCGTTGTCACTTGATACAAGGGTTGAAAATTTGATGACTTAAAGCATTTAGATGCAAACTGAATTGCCTATATACTTGCTACTTAAGAATTAAAAAACTATTGCTTGCCATGAAAATTGAAAGGCATTATCTTCTCCTTGATCAAAATATGTAGGTATTGATATTTTGTAGAATACAACATTCTGTATTTGTAGTAGAGCTATTATGCTGGTTTTAACTGTTTGAAGCTCTCGTTGTGGAATTATTACCAATGATAAATCAACGGTTTCATTCAACGCTGTTATTTTTAAAGAAATAATATTTACTAGTTCTTTTGCTGTTTGTTCTGAAGTTTTGTTGAATGTTAATTTGTGCTTCTTGTTTAGGCTGATGTTGATGGGAATGGGTTGCTCGACTATGGCGAATTTGTTGCAGTGACAATTCACTTGCAGAAGATGGAGAATGATGAGCATTTTCGCAGGGCTTTCATGTTTTTTGATAAGGATGGAAATGGTTATATTGAATTAGATGAGCTACGAGAGGCATTAGCAGATGAATCCGGTGAAACTGATAATCATGTGCTCAATGATATCATGCGTGAAGTTGACACTGACAAGGTATGAGCTTTTGAAAAGAATTGGAACTGTCAACAGAATAGTTGAAATCTCTCTCTCTTTTCTTTTTTTTTTTTAATCTGTTCATTTGCTTCACATTCACTTTTCTGTCTGTTTTATTACACTCCAGGATGGGTGTATAAGTTATGAAGAGTTTGTTGCTATGATGAAAACCGGAACGGATTGGAGAAAGGCATCTAGGCAGTATTCAAGAGAGAGGTTCAAGAGCTTAAGCCTTAATTTGATGAAAGATGGTTCATTGCATCTCCATGATGCAGTTACTGGGAAATCTATTGCTGTCTAAATTTGAGGGATTCATACTCTTTTTTTTTTCTTTTAATTCGATTGTGCTCGCTGAATATTTCTGTCCTATAATCGGCACATTCCATACACAAGGAATACCGGCTTCTGAAATTTCACTGGAATGCAAGATTTAGGTGGTGGATTGAACATTGGTGAAAGAACTTGATTGGTTTATCCTGCTAGAGCCTGCGATTATCAAACTTCAGCAGCTGGTCTTGTGGTGGCATATTATGGTAGTTTTGAAGTTAGTGTCAAGAGATTTCTTGTATATTTGTATTGCCAAGTGAGTAATTTAGATGATTGTTTTGGTGCAGAAACAAAATTGTATCAATGTGATTTCTGAAGGCAATGCCAATGCCAAGGTTTATTAGATTCTCTTGAAGGTTCGTTGTCACTTGTACAGGTGTCGACTTTGACTTTCTATATTACCTTTTCATTTCTTCCACTGTTGTGTTCTATTTTTCTTCAAGAATCATTTTCGTCTAGAATTGCCTGTTAACTGGTCAAACTTGGTTCTCCGCCAAACTTTCAATGCCAAAGGGTCCAGCCCAGTACCACTTTTATGAACATCAGACAACAAGAGGCACGTACTGTTCGCCTAACCAAATCCCATTTTAAAAATTAAATTAAAATGTATGAACCTGCCACGTCATTATTAGCATTGCACGTGCCGGTCTACTTGGGGACTGAAGCTTGATTTCTTGCTCACAGTTAAACCAACCAACAAACTAACTCCTGTGGTCTGTAGGACCCAATAACTGTCAGAGAAACGCTACTCACATCCTCCGCTCCGATCACCGAGCAGCCGCCATAAGCTTACATATATCAACATTCCAATAAGGATATATATACATAGAAATGTGTGAAGATTACTACAAGATCCTCGAAGTGAATCGGAACGCCTCCAACGACGATCTGAAGAAGGCCTACGACCGACTCGTCGGTATATGGCATCCGGATAATGTCCCGTTGCCGTTGAGAAGGGAGGCGGAGGTTATGTTCAACCAAATTTCGGAAGCCTTCAGCGTGCTCAGCGATCCACAAAAACGCCAGAATTACGATCTCTTCGGCGAGGAGGTGTCGAAGACTGATCCGTTTCAGTTTTCTTGGGAGGATGTTGACGAGGAATATTTTTCATTGGAGAACGCCGGAAGAGGGCATCGTGGGCTAGGGTGTGTTACGGATAGGATAAGGGTGAAAAAGGCTGCGGCGGAGCAGCAGTTACTGTGTAGTTTGGAGGAACTGTATCAAGGAGCCAAGAAGGAGATGACGATTTCAAGAGACATCCTTGACAATTGTTGGTACGTATGTTGTTTCTACTTAACTTTGTACTCTTTAGGATGGTTCTAAGTAAGTTTACATACATAAAAGAATCTATTTCTGTTTGCAAAAGTATACATTTTCTTGACGAGCTAAAAGCATCAATTTATTCAAGAAGTTCGCAGTTTATTCAGAAATTTACATCCATTGTCTGTGGAAAGTTCTATTCTTGCATCTAATGAGTTAAGGAATAAGAAGTTGGCTTTTGGGTTCTTGGTAGGAGTCACTCTTACGCCATCTCTTGTGATCAACGATTGGTCCTGAAGCGAGTTCGTTTACCCTTGTCAAAGAAGTTAGAAAACTTTTTAACCTGAAGACAAGGGATTGAAGTGCCGGCTGCAAGTTTGTGTTGAAATTTGCACCTGAATTATCACGTTGACGTATTATCCAAATATTTTCTTCCTGGCTTAGTTACATCAATAGCTAACTAAGCATCTTAAACTATCTTCTCCATGAGCAACCAACAATTTGGAGTGATAGAACCTGTTTCTGTTTCTTCTAGAAAAGATAACGGGAGGTTAAAGTTGACCTATCAAGATATTATCTTGATCTCCTGTCATGCGGGTAAACTTAGTTCCTAGTAGCTTGTACGTACCATGCTTTGCTCCGGAATTGATCTTTTGGGTGTCTTATTACTGTTGGAATTGATTTCTGGAAGATCAAAAAGGGTCGGAGAAGCAATTAGAGTGGCTCCCTGGTTTTAAGAAGGGTGTAAAATAGCAACTCAGTACCTTAGCAGCTTTGAATAATTAATTATACATTCTGTTTATGTAGGAAACAATAGGAAAAACATTTGTGCTCTAAAGAAAACGAAGATGTGGGCCGTTTAGTCTCGCCTTGCCTTTGCTTTCTTGCAATAGACGGGCCATAATAAGTTGACCTGGTTATAACAGAAACGAGTTTGTGTGCCGAATCGAGTGATCAGATCATTCCAAAAATTTCGCCTTGTTGCATCTGTATGAAAAAAAGAACATTAATAAAATGGTTTTCTCTTGATGTGATGTGATGTGATGTGATGAAGTTTGTAACTATCGGCGTCTGCCTTGGACTCGGTGTATATGAATAATTCTCTGCAGGGCTGTTCAGACTATTGAGGAAACACTGACGATTGACGTAAAACCTGGATGGAAGCGGGGTACAAAGATCACTTTTCCTGAGAAGGGTAGCCTAGAACCTTTCGGTATTCCCACGGATCTCGTATATGTGATAGATGAGAAGCCACATGCTATATATAAGAGAGATGGTAATGATCTGGTAGTGAACCGGGAGATAACACTGGTGGAGGCCCTTACTGGGAAGTGCATAGAGTTGACTACCCTGGATGGAAGAAACCTTGTGATCCCACTTACAGATGTTGTGAAGCCAGGACATGAGATCATCGTGCCGAATGAAGGAATGCCAAATTCAAGTGAACCTGGAAAAAGGGGAAATCTGAGAATCAAGATTGTCGTAGCTTACCCTTCAACACTTACTGCCAGACAGAAATCTGAGCTCAGAAGAATTTTTGACGGAGCTTCAAAATGAGTATGGATTATTTTCGTCGTGCAGTTGTGTACATGATGTCTGCATGGTTGTTCTTTTGTAGAATTTATATGCTCTCGTCACCCTAATTGTAGGTAGAGATAGCTTCTCCTCTCTTCTGGATGCTTTTCTACTTGGAAGACATAATTTTCTTGTCGTACAAAGCTCTCGAGCATAGTGAATTTGTTTTTGTGTACAAACATGGTGTATTGGTATTCATTTTTCCTAACCGAAATTGAAGAAAACGAGGCACCAAACTGTAGCATGTTACGTAATCTTTCACGGGAGCCAGGAGTGGCGTGCACTTGAAAAGTAGCCAACAGAAGCATAGTTTTCATTGTAGTATGATTAATTTGTTAATTTTCTTCGAGGTTATATAATTTTGACTTAGAAATTATAAATAATGAAAGCCAGAATAACTATCAAAATTCGTTGGTAATGAAATAAAGTACTTTTGTTATTTGTTAAGAAATTAATTTTTATTATAATTGTTTTCTTTAATTTTGAAGAAAAATCAGAAGAAGAGTTAAAGATATTTTACAGAAAAAAGAGAGACAAATGCAGAAGAAAAAAAAGGATGGTTACGAGTTGATTTTTTAACATCTTAAACTAACTGGCAGCAAATTAACAGATGGTATGAAATTGAGAAATTGGGTTTTGGAGTTTGAGTGGCTGCAGTCCAGTAATCAAGCTATAGATATGAAGGAAGCGGATGAGTATCCATGAATAAGTGTCAGATTGCGACACTATTGCATGACTTATTCTAAAATGTTATTTCTGTAGCGTGAGTATAGGAAGAGAGAGAGAAAGATTTCCTAGCATATAGACGTAATTTTTGCATCCAGCCCCCTAACAAATCCTAACCAGATGGTTGGAAAAGCATACTAAACTGATGCTCTTCTGTTCGGGTTCATATTATTATTGCACTAACCACTTCAACCTTTTGTGACGGATTCCCCTCGGTTGACACATAGAGCTCTAGTCACTAGTCCAGAGTGATCTATATAAGAAGCCACAATCCTGGAGATTCCTTTCCATAAATTCTAAGGATTGTAGTTCAATGTGTTCATGACTAGACAAGAACAATTGTAGCTTCAACTAATGGCTGAGATGGGAGATGCAATAGATCAATTGTCTTCACTTGAGCAGAATGGTCGGTCCCGTCCTCCTGCTAAGAAGTCAGGAGGATGGCGAGCCATAAAGTACATCCTTGGTAATTCTCTCAGGAATGCAGCTACATTGCATGCTTTAATAGACACCCACCAGGATTTAAACTCTCTCTGTATTGTTTGGTGTGCTACTCTGACGGGTGTTTTCCTTCTTTCATTGTTGTAAAAGGAACGAGTCTTTTGAGAAGTTAGCTTCCATAAGCCTGACAGGGAGTCTCACAGTTTATCTGAAAAGTAAATATAGCATGCAACGTGTAGTAATTGTAACATTGATCACCATATGGTTTGGCTCCTCCAACGTTACGACATTATTAGGTGCTTTTCTTTCTGATACCTATTTGGGCAGGTTCCGTACCCTTCGCTTCGGCAGCATATCATCTCTTCTGGTAATCTTATCCAAGCTTTGTAACTTCTTCCTTAAATTCAACTTTCCGGATCAGAATGATCAGTAAAATAACTCCATGAATCTTTACAATTTTGAGAAGGAAAAAGATATCTCAAAAAATACTATGTGATGGAATGTTAAGAAACTTGATTGCATGTTGAATTATTTTTTACGGGGTATGATAGGAATGACTACGGGAGCTATGTAATATGTAATGGAGCCTTAGTTACGTACCCTGAATTGAACGTGAAAGGGTAAAAAATGAAAAAATACAGAATGTACCTGATTTCGGTTCTGAAACTTCAAACGAGCTTTTGAAAGCCTAAATGAGCAGAAATCTATCGTTGTCTTCACGGAATCCATCACCGGGACACAGGCTAGGTCTTTCTACAGTTTTCTCAAAACGTAAGCTCTCTTAACGGGTCAGAGAATCCTTATGCTTACGATTGATATGAGCAAGTGTAGGAAACCTTAACCTATATATTAGCTTACATATCGAGTTTCTCCATCACAAAGCCGATATAGACCAGGTTCACACTAAAAGGGATCAATTTTCTACCCGAACTTTGACCCATTAATCTATATCATTTATTGGGCCACTTTATTACCTTTATCTAGATCAAATTACGTAACTTAACTAATAATTTATTTAAAAGCCAAAATTACAATTAATAACTGTCCATTTTATGGGAAAATGACAAAATTGCCCTTAGGGGAAAAAATGTCTTACAATCTCCCCCTTGGACAACTATTAATTGCAGTTTTAATCAAGTTCAAAGCAGTTTAAAAACTTGGTTATCACGCTACTTTATTAGTCGACTAAGTTTAAAAACAATAAATGGTACTTTTAGTTCTGCTGAAAGCAAGTATCCAATTCATGAGAAGGAAACATTAACCTGTCTCAAGACTTTGAGAAAATGGCAAATTGATTTTTTACTAGTTGAATTTTTGATACAAACTGATTCCAATTACTTATGTGGATTTACCAAATATAATATTAAAACAAATTATAATCAAGGACGACTTATCTGATGGCAACTTAAATTAAATCAATACACTTTTCAAATTCAATATATAAAATCATCTGACAACAGTCTTATAGATATTTTAACCAGAGAATGGAAGCACTATAATGAGCTTGAAGGAATCTTTAAAGAAAAAGGAAGAAGAATTAATCGGACTTCAACAACAAGTTGGAGTTATTACTAAAGAGATCAATTAACTTCGAAGTACTATCAGTTTATTAGAAAAACAACTTACTTCAAAAAGCACTCCTTCCCAGACCACTACACCTATTCCCATTACTCCTTAAATTATTCAACCCACTGTTTCTTAACACAAGGAAGATTTCAAAGAGGCAAAAGTTTATGTTATTTTTAATAGACTAATGGCAGGAATCTATGATGAATGACATAAAGCCGCCATTCATATTACTGGCAAACCATCTATCCTACATAAAATGGACAAAATTAATTCTTTACCTACTAGAGCCTTTAAGGAAGAAATGAGAAAAATTACATCAGAAATGTTTTGCGAATGTTTTCAAGCACTAAACGATTAAAAAGAAGATCAGAAAATATTCCAATATTATTCACAAAATCGTGGAAGATATGGACCAAAAGCAATCAGCTTCCCTGAAGCAGATTCTTTGACTACCTATCTTTTTTTTCAAAGTGGACTAATTGACACTATCTATCTTACCAATTTAAACATCCTTTCCGAATTTCCTCCAGGATTTATTCAGGCCATTAAAAATTATAGGGATTGATTTGCTAAGGAATGAGAATTATTTATCAAGATATTTAGCAGTTATCCTATTTTTAAAGAAACGAATAGCTTGAAAGATGTAGAAATAAAAGTATCAAGAATCACGTTTGTTCAAATTGGAGTCAGCAATGGAATGTATCCACCAATCGATGAAGCACCAACACATGATTTCAACTAGGAGCTGGTCAATCAATTCAATCTATACTGTGTCGAAGGAGTATATCAGCAATGCATCCTGATTAATACAAACTCTTTACTCAAAGTCAACTATAAAGGACCCAATATTGTCATTACTTCAACATATAAAGAACCCATTACAACAGAAGCTCTCCAGATTATTAGACCATTTGAACAACCTTTCTCTACTCTAACAGGCATCTTTACTGAAGTATTGGAGCAATGGAAAATTATATATGGATATGAATAAGATCAAGAAATTTTTATGGACCAACATAACATTACTGATCAACCTAAATCTAGCCTGTAAGGAGAAAGAAAACGTAAAAAAGAGCAGCAAACAAATTATCAATGGGAAAGTAAACCAAGTACATTTGATGAATTAAATAGATTCGGCAATATAGAAAAGATAATAAAATACGCAAATTTCCAACAAAATATATACCTAAATATGTACAATTAGGACCAGATGGAATTTTAAATTTAGATTGTGTAATATCACCTGAAAAACTATTATTAGAATGGTCTAATATATTAGCATTAGTTATCCAGTTAGAAAAACCTTTTGAAGGATTAACAAATATTAGTACGTTATGGAATTTAATCACTTATAAAACTATTGGAATAGTTCTCAATTTCTTATTAGATAATGAAGTAAGAATTAAAAATACTACAGAATTTCTTAATGCCTTAGAACCAAAACAAGCTTTTCAAGTAGTAACTAATGAAATTTATAAAGAATTTATTAGCCAAGACATAGCTTCATATAAACAAGAAATAGAAAATGAGGAACGGCAAAATGCCCTTTGGCATCTAAATAATATTAATATTTGTAAAATTTGTTATTTAGATGAATACATTTGTGAATTTAAAAAATACTATTATAAGATAACACATCCCGAACAAGAAATGTATATTCAAATCTTTATTCAAAAATTACCCTATCCAATAAATAGAACAGTAGAAGAAACATTTCTCAAAAAACAAGCTGCTAATTTAGTTGCATATAATTTAGGAGGTGCTATAACTATTATAAAAGAAATATTAGCACAAAAATGTCTAGAAGCCAAATTACACAAAAAATTAAGACATATCGAAACACAACTTTGTTGTTAGAAATATTCAGAAGTTCCACAACAATATGGTTGTGAAGTCCCCTCTTCTAAATATACAAGAGTTAAACATGCAAAATTTAGACATAAATGTTATCAATGGAAGAAATATCCAAAAAGACAATTTTATAAAAAACCATTTAAATCTTATAAAAGATTTTTTCGAAAGAAAGCATATGGAGACTTCAAACCTAAACAAAAATATTGTCCACAAAATAAAAAAACAATGTAGGTGTTGGTAATGTAAAGAAGAAGGCCATTATGCTAAAGAATGTCCTAAAAAGAAGTCAACAAATATTAAATATAATGAAAAACTCAACATTTTAAATTCAGCATTCCAATATAGATTAGAACCCGTAGAATCCGATTATGAAACTGGTTCCACAATAAACACTTTATACTATTATGAGTCGCAATCTCGAAATTCAGAATCAACAAACGAATCCAAATATAACATTTATTCAGATACAGATTCAGAATAAAAAAGTAAATGCATATATTGGCATAGATGCTACAATATTTATAGCTGCCAAAACATTACTCCATAATTGGAAAAAAATTACGTAAGCCATTACAGATTAGAATAGCTGGTAGAAGCATTAAATATATTTGGTATGTTAGTTATTATAATAATATTATTATTGCATACATTTATAATACCTTTTATTTATCAACAAGAATCAGGCTTACCAATTATTTTAGCAAATAATTTTTTAAAATTATATAATCCGTTCTGTCAATATTTACATTATATAACTCTACAAAGACCAGTAATAATCTCCTTAAATCAAAAATCTATTATTCTCAAAATTCCTATTTATCATACAACTTATTATCAAACTTTAAAACTTATTAGTTAAAAAATAAACCAATTATAATTTTTTCTTCAAAATAATATAACATTACAAACAGAAATACAAACATTATTACATCAAGTTTGTAGTGAATATCCATTAGATCCTATCAAAAATACCAAAACTCGAGTCATTGAAATTAAATTAAAAGATCCTACACAAGAAATAAACAATAAAAATAACATCCCTTACACTTAACAGGATGTACAAGAATTTATCTCAGAATATTCTGATTTATTAGCTAAACAATTAATCTCTCCTAGTACCAGTAAACATTCCGCCTCTACTTTTTATGTAAATACTCATTCAGAACAAAAATGAGGAAAAAGACGAATGACTATTAGCTATAAAAAATTAAATGAAGCAACTATTTGTGATGCATATAAATTACCAAGAAAAAACTATATTATTAATAAACTTAAAGGACAAAAATGGTTCTCTACCTTAGATGCCAAGTTTGGTTATTGGCAACTTAGATTACATGAAAACACTAAACCATTAACTGCCTTTACTTGCCCCTTTAAAAACATTTCTAATGGAATGTATTACCTTTTGGTTTAAAACAAGAGCCTAGTATATATCAGCCATTTATGGATAATAATTTAGAAGGATTAGCAGAATTTGCGTTAGCATATATCAATGATATTATTATTATTTCAAATATAGATAAAGAAGATCATTTGAAAAAGGTTAAAATAGTTCTTCAACGTTGTAAAGATAAAGGATTAATTTTAAGTCAAAAGAAAGTAAAATTAGCACAACAAAATATTGAATATTTAGGTATTGAATTTCATAATGGATTTTTTAAATTACAATCTAATATTCTTTTAAAAGTACAACAATTTCCCGATCGTTTACAAAATCGAACACAAGTTCAACAATTTTTAGGCATTTTCAATTATATTTCAGATCAAGGTTTTTTTAAAAATCTTGCTAAAGAAAGAAAAAGGTTACAATTGAAATGCAGCACTAAAACTCGATGGATTTGGACTCCTAAAGATA
>JANZXP010000007.1:22415736-22436144 GCA_027576715.1 Erythroxylum flavicans | reverse complement strand
AAATATCCTGAGTGAAAAGAAGGAAGAAGAGAGATCAAGAACACCTGTAACGTGAGTTTAGAAAACTTAAACAATATCTTTTCAAGTGAAAGGGAAGGCTAGAGCCTGAAGAGGCTAAGATAGCAGATAAAAAATAGACTGGACATAGCCCAAAGGTTAAGGGTGAACTAGTATAAATCACGTTGTTATATTTTCTAACCCTTATCTCTTTAATTTCTTGTTATTAGAACAATAGATACTATTTCTACTGTTGCATTACTCAAACAAAATAAGTGCGTTGTTTTGTAATCGTCTAAATCTTTCAAGAAAATCAAGAAATTTTTTAAAGATTACTATCTTAGACGATTAACACAATTCAACCCCCTTCTTATGTATTTTACATATTATACGTGATTTCTATAATAACAAGTGATTTACTTCCCCTACATGGCCTAAGAAACCTCACACATCTTTTACATTGTTTGGTGGTGGAAGTTTCTCTATTACCTCTGTCTTCGCTCTGTCGACTTCAAATCTGTGATATGAAATTTTGTGCCCTAGCACTATCTCTTCTTGTATCATAAAGTGAAATTTCTCTCAATTCAACACCAAATGTGATTCTTCCCATCTTTGAAGCACTCTATCCAAATTAGTTAAACATATGTCAAAAGAGTCTCCAAAGGCTGAAAAATCATCCATGAACACCTCCATTATATCTTCTATCATATCAGCGAAGATCAACATCATACATCTCTAAAAATGTGGCTGGAGTGTTGCAAAGTCTAAAGGCATCTGTCCGTACACAAAGGTGTCATAGGGGCAAGTGAATGTGGATTTCTCCTTATCATCAGTGTAGATAAAAATTTGATTATAGCCTGAGTAGCCATTTAAGAAGCAATAATATGAATGGCCATCTACCCTTTCTATCATCTAGTCTATAAATGGAAAAGCGGTCTTTCTTAGTCACTGAGTTGAGTTTACGATAATCTATACATACTCTCTATCCTATGACTATTCTTGTTGAAATTACTTCTCCACTATCGCTCTCTATCATTGCCATTCCTCCCTTTTTAAGTACACATTGTACCTGACTAACCTATTCACTATCAAAGATGGGATAAATTATCCCTACATCTAAGAGTTTCATGATCTCTTTCTTAACCATCTCCTTCATGTTAAGATTTAATCTTCATTGAAGCTCTCTCATCATCCTACATCTTTGCTCTAAGTTTATTCGATGCATATAGACATTCAAGCTTATTCCTAGAATGTCATCAATTTGCCATCCAACGGCCTTCATCCGCTTCTTAACCACTTCCACTACCTTGCTTTATTGTTTTTCATTTAGTTAGTTAGAAATTATTATTGGTAGTGTTTGACCTTCACCAAGAAAGGTATACCTGAGGTGTGCAGGTAAAGGCTTAAGCTCTAATGTTGGAGGTTTCTCTAACGATGGTGGTATGGGTGCTTCAGTCCGAACTAATTTGTCTTGCTACATGTGAACATCTGGCTCCTCCATCTCATCATCTCCTTTAGATTCAGGATTCTGATCTTCACTCTCAATCTCTGCTCCCACAGACTGCACTTCTGCTATGCAAATCTTAATGAGTTCTCACGAATTTTGATCCATAATTTCAACTTTCATGCATGCACTACTCGTTGTTGGGTTCTTTAAGGCCTTATTCATATTGAATTCGACTTGATCCTCTCCTATATGAAGTTTCAATTTTCCTTCGTGAACGTCGATTATGGCTTTCCCTGTGTTCATAAAGGGTCATCCTAAGATCAATGGGCAGTTCTTATCTTCTTCAAAGTCCAGTACCACAAAATATATTGGAACAATGAACTTATCCATTGGCATCAACACATCTTCCACTATTCCAAACGACCTTTTAATGGATTGATTAGCCAATCGAATTAACATATTGATGTTGGCTTGACTTGTCCCAATCTTAACTTTCTAAATAGCGACAGTGGCATAAGGTTGATGCTTGCTCCCAAATCGCACAAACATTTTATAAATTCAAATTCACCAACCATGTAGGGAATTGTAAAACTCTTTAGATCTTTCAATTCAGAAGGCATTTGACTGGTCACTATTGAGCTACAAGTGCCAGTTAAAGCTACCGTCTAATTTTCTTCCTAAGTGCGCTTCTTTGATAGTAGGTCCTTTAGAAATTTTGCATATTTAGGCATAAGGAAAGATTAATTTGCAACATAATTAACTTCTCAATGAACTTTGTAAATTGTTCATCCAACTTCTTCTTCTGTAGTCATTGAGGAAAAGGAACCTTGGGTTGATACAATGGGGCTGCAACATAAGGAGGGTATTCGCTCATGTCCATTTCTTTCTCCTTTTCTTGATTTTTCTCGGTTGGCTGGATGGCCTCCTCTACTGCCTTTGTGGGTGGTTCAAGTTCCTTCCCACTTTAAAGTGTAACAGCTTTAAGCTGCTCCCTTGATTTTATTCCTAAAATGCTATGAGTATTTCCCAAATTTTGCACAGAAAAAGAATTGAACAATTGATTCATTCGGGGTTCTAAATTATGAATTGAGGAAGTATGGTTCTTAGTAACTTGCTCAAATTTCTCTTCCAGCTTCTTTTGTGCATTGTCTAAAGTTCCAAACTTATCTAAAATTCTATCGAACTTCGATTCCATTAAGCTTGATTTATCCTGTTGAAAGCTTGATTGCCCCTGAGGCCTGAACTGCCCTCTATTGTTGTTCGACTAGGAGAAGTTATAGTGATTCTTCCACCTGGGGTTGTAAGTGTTGGAGTAGGGATTGTTTCCCCTTCCTCGTTCAAACTGAGCTCCCATATAGTTTGCTTGCTTCTAGTTGTCCTGTCTCATTAAGTAGCAGCTCACAGTGTCATGGTCTAGTTGACCACAGAGTTCACACTTCACTTGCACGACTTTGACTTGGGCTGAAGATGATGTCTTCATATTGCCGAGCTGTCGCGTCAAATTATCAAGCTTATCTTACATCTCTGTCATTTGATCGACTGCAACAACTCTCTTATACTCTCTAAAAGTCATAGACTGCCTACCTCACTCACTCATCCATAGGTAGCTGTTTCATCAATAGGAATTACTTATCTAGAAAAGCATGCACAAGTTGCTTCCACGTGATGATGTTAGTGGGGCTCAGTGAATGATACCAAGCCTTCACTCTATCTCTAAGTGTGAAAGGGAATAGCCTAATCCTAACAGCATCCTCCGACATCAGGTAATACCAAAAAGTATCACAGAACTCAAAGAAATTTACAATATGTGTGTTGGGTCTTCATTCACCAATCTGTAAAATTGGATGTTCTACTAGAGCATGTCCAAGAGGGCTAGCTTAATTTCGAATGAGGTCATTTGTACAGGTGGCCTAGCTACTCCTTGGTTTGATGGCTTAAACCCTGGCCTCATAAAGTCCATGAGGGCCCTCTGTTTCCATCCTTGATTAGCTTCTTGATCCATATTTCTCTGAAATTCCTCGAACATTTGTGATTTTCCTAATTCTTTGTCTTCCTCTTGTTGAGCTTTCCTAAGGGTTCATTCTAATAGTTTGATATCAAAATCTATTGTCTCCGTTGCACGACTCGAACCTCTAGTGACTCTTACATTCATATAAAAGAGCACGCTTCCTAAAATGAACAAAAGAAACGAAACAAAAAATAAAACTACTATAATACCTTAAATTATAAAACTAAAATTTGCCTCCCTAGTAACGACGCCAAAAACTTGTTCGTTGGTTACACATGCTAGGTTTTAATATTTATTAACCTAGGTAAATTTCACAAGCGCACGAGTTGTTTGCATAGTACCTAAGGTATTGATCCCACGAGGAAGGAATTCTAGCCCTAAAATCTAAGGTCGTACTAAACTACAATAATTCAAAAGAAATAAAATAGTGCAAAAAAATCAATCAAACAATTAATTTTAAGAATTGAGTTGAAGAAATCTGAATACAATAACAAACCACACAACTAATCCTAAAACTAACCTAGAAACTATTAAGTGAGAGAAAGGGGAATTCAATTCGAAATTAATGAAAACCTAATCAATTATACAATTCTCGACTTAATGGGTCTAGATGGTCCTAAGGTGAATTACTCTCTCTCGAGTTATAATTCTTAACCCTAATTGATGATCCCTAATTTAAATTATGGAATCGTGATCTCTCGATTCGCGATAGACCCAAAACCTAAATTAGTTCTAAGTTGTCTATTAACCTACCAGGAATTTATGCTCGATCTCTCGTTACACAACTCTATCAATTCGATCCAATTCTTTACCTATCAATTCACCTAACTCTCGTTAGCCCAAATTGATTATTTTCACTCGGCTCACCCTCTCAGTTTATTGTCGAATTATTATGAGCAGAAATTGAATGACAATTAAATTAAAAGAAACACAACCAACTAATCTTTATTAATCTCAAGAATTGAAAACTCGAAGGTGAGTATAGACAATAATCAACACTCAAAAACAATAATTTCAATAAATATCCCAATTTCATACATAAATAAAATTGAAATAAACAAAGAAACTACTGTCGGAATGGATCGTGGAGGCTCCAATAGCGAGAAATCATCTGTTCTGGGAAGTACAACACGTCAAGCTTCGTCTCTTTATCTCTCTTCCTTCATCTCCTTCCTCAATCTCTCGATTTCGCTCTAGGTTATCTCTTGGAATTGGCTAGTGTGAAAGCTCTCTATTTAGATTCTCCAAACTAATGCATCTGTCCCATTATGTTCTATTTATACTTTAGACACTCTAGGGCAAAGTCGGGGTCGAAACGCTCCAAAAATCTTACAAATTTTGAGTTTTTGCTTCAGCCCGATGCAAGCCACGATCGTGGCCCTGCCTGCCACGATCATGCCGAGTGCCTATCCCTTTATGTCACAATTGTGGCCTGATGTGCAAGATTGTGGCCTGAATGTAAACTTTTTGTCACGACCATGCACCCCTGTGCACGATTGTGGCTTGGTTGCTCTGGCTTGTCCTTGTCTGTCACGATCGTGGCCTACTGTGCACGAGTGTGGGCTATGCCTTTAGCCCGAAAACTCCTTGAAGCTTCTCCGCTCTTCACCGTTTACCCTGAAATACTAACAAACCCCTCAAGGTACCTCAAAAATATAACAATTAAGCTCAAAGACTTGTACTAATCCATAAAAACACTTAAACATATAAACTAACACAATTACACATAAACACACACTGAACACTCAATTTAACACTAAATTCTTGCCAAATTGAACCCTAAAACACAATGTAATTAACAACTATCAATCTTTGTAGTTCTAATAGTTCTTTTAACATTTTTCTCTTATACTTACTTTAATTATTATCAACAACAATAACAACTCTCTCCACCTCTATGCTCTTATCCAATAAAGCTTTATAAGCAATCTTTTTGAACTTTACTCTTTTTTTTAACATCTTCATTCCACCACCAAGACTCCCTCTTACTACCCTTCAGCCCTTTAGAAACATCCAAGGTCTCTAAAGTTGTATTTCTTAAAAAAGCTTACATTTCCTACCAAATTATATTCTTTTCCATAAATTACTTTATCCCTAAATTGTTTCACTGTATCCCCTTTCAAATTCTACCATTTGATTATGGTACACTTCTTAAGACTTCTCTTCTTCCTCTAACCTTTAATAAAATGATCTAAAACTAACAATCTATGCCGAGTTGGCAAGCAATCATCTTGCAATCTACAATCCTTGCAGCTAGGTCAATCACTCTGCCTTATAAGGAAGTAGTTAATTTGAGTTTTCTTGGTTCTATTCTTAAAAGTCACTAAGTGCTTCTCATTTTTCTTAAAAAATAGTTGGTGGCTATCTCCGTGAAATCTAATAAAGTGGTCTTACTAACATTCTTTTCATCATACCCAAAACTCCTATGAGTTCATGAGTATATGATGTTGGAGCACAAGTGGACTTTATTTCTAAGCCATTACATTTAAATTTATATGATAATTTTGTGCAATGAGGTGATGGGCTTTAGAGTTTTACAAACAAGTTAATATTTGACTATACATATGCGATTGGAAGTTTTGGATTTGAAATGAAGTGAAGCCTTGTTCGTTGGGCCTTCATTTGGCCTAAAATTAGGACATGTAAAATTAGTCGTTTACTTTGACGCCAAGTCTTCCAAAATTAGTTTCCTTATTCTTTTAGATCTTTAGTTTGATTCCATATTGTCTAAATTGTTTCCAAATAGTACTGGGAGTTTTCTTTTACATCTTTAATATGAAATATTATCTAGGTTGTTTACTAATAGTACTAGGACTTTTCTTTCAGATCTTTAATACGATTCTGTATTATCTAAATTGTTTCCTAATAGTATTAGGAGTTTTTTCCTACTATAAATAGGGGTTAGGAGTTCACAAATAAAAGTTCAAACTTTTTCTTCACAAATTCAAAATTGATTCTTCATTTTATGTTGGTCTTTATGCCTATATGGCTAGTGATACCTTTGAGAGCTTTATCAACAATTATGGTGCTTGGCTTTATCAACTATTATGGTGTTCACTTGGTTTTTACTTTCGATTTTCAATATTTTTTATTCATTCAAACTAATGGCCTTTGCTTTTATTCTCCCAAATTCAATTGGTGTGCCTAGTTTATCCATCAAATTAGTATCAGAGCTCAGTTATTTCTTAAGCCTTAATAGTCCATAATTGAGCCTCTCTCACTTATTTCGAAAGTTTCACGTTTGATCTTATAGGGTTTGATACAAGTATGGCTTCAAACAATAGAAAAAATAATAACGACACCAACGACAACAATTTTACTCTTTTAAGGGAAATAGATTGACTGTTAGATCATAAGATTGGTGGGATTCATGATCAAATTGAAGACATCAACAATCAATTGGGCTACTTACAGATGTAAGATGCTAAGTGGAAACGTTTTATATAGGGTAGAACCCAAGAACGATCACATGGAAGATCTAAAAGGACTTTTATATAGTCCGATGAGGAGCAAGAAAAAGAAAAAGAGGAGTACAAATTAGAAGAGAAACAACTAAGCATCCTAGATGTGGAAGTTACATGTAAAAAGATCGTAAATTGAACTTACATTCTCTGATTTTGAATGTAAGTGTGATCCTAAAGTTATCTAAAATTGGATTCATAAAGTTGATCATATGTTTGAGTATGAGACCTTTACAGACCATGAAAGTTTTAATTATGCTATCCTTAAGCTAATTGGCTTAATAGGAATTTGGTATAATGACATACAACGTCAGACGTTAAGAAGAGAAGGAAGAAGAATTAAAAACTAGACTCCTTTAAACCGTGGGATCAAAGCTAAACATGTTCCTGATAATTATATGCAAGAGAATTATGTAAAGACAACAGCTTTCAAACAAACTCTCTTTTTTAATGAGTATATTGATGAATTTGAGAAGTAAATGATGTTGAATCGTATCAAGGAGGATCCAGGATAGAAGATGGCTCGATTTTTAGAAGGATTGAGTTTGAAAGTCAAGGATAAGGTGGAATTACAACCTTATTATAACTATAATAAGTTTTGTAAACTTGCTTTACGTGTTGAACAAGTTAACAAAAAAACTAATTGGAAGTGTTGGACCCCGTTTTTAGGATTTTTATATTTTTTGTTTTATTTTTTTATTTTATTAAATTATCAAGCATGAAAATAACTTAGAATTTATGAATTAGGAATTTTTGGAGTTTAATATATGGTGGTATAAATTAAAAGAAAGAATTAAAATAAAGTGAAGGAGTTAGTATGAATTTCTTTTATAAGGAACCAATATATCATCAATAAAGACTATGATAAATTGCTCTAAGTAAGGCTTGAAGACTCTATTCATGATATCCATAAAGGCTACGGGGGCATTGGTTAATCCAAAGGGCATCATTAAAAACTCAAAATGTCCATATCGTGTTCTGAAAGCAGTTTTTGACACATCAGCTTCTTTTATGCACAATTGATGGTAACCCGATATCAAGTCTATCTTGGAAAAGACTTTTGCTCCTTGCAATTGATCAAACAGATCATCTATGTGCGGAAGAGGATATTTATTCTTGATAGTAACATGGTTGAGCTTCCTGTAATCCACACACATTCTCAAGGATCCATCTTTCTTTTTCACAAAAAGAACTGGAGCTCCCCAAGGCGAAGAACTAGGCCTAATAAAGCCTTTCTCCATCAGCTCTTCTAATTACTCTTTAAGCTCCTTCACTTCTGCTGGAGCTATTCTATAAGGTGGAATGGAGATAGGTGCAGTACATGGAAGAAGCTCTATGGTGAACTCGATCTCTCTGTGCGGTGGCAATCCTGGTAACTCCTCTGAAAAAATATCTGGAAATTCCTTGACTCCTGGATATTTCATGAATGTATATTATGATGCTTTGTATGAATTCTGTCACTTTTGTGTGAAGGAAAAATAGAAAATCTAAGAAGCATGAAAGCATACCTGTATCGATACAATTTAATCATTTAAGTAAAGGTTACCATTTTAGTCAAATTCTGCATAAATTGCACACCAATACTGCTATCTTGTAAAGGCCATAACTTTTACACCTGTAGTTTGAAAATTTTGATCTTGATACCATTAGAAAGATAAAAGAATAATCTACAACTTTTATGAAGACCACTTAGCCCAAATCTACCTATATCAATGCAGTTTATTCCTTAAAGTTTCATATCACATTTTTATTCTCTTCTCTGTTTTCATTCATCTGTTTTTATTCATTTCTAACACAAATGTCACATGACCGGAACCAACATTCAATCTCCTACATACCAACTCCTTTGATACATAATTTACTACAAACAAGTCCATCCAAGTTCTCCTAGCATTCAACACAGAACTAATTCAACAGAAGGAAAAGAAATCTGCAGATAGATGTATACATACATATATCAAAAACATTTTTCTGATTCTTTCATTGTCAACTCTCATTGTCCATTTTCACTATCAACTTACCACAATAAAGTTGATACACATTGTCATACTTCATTTCACAATGCCATAACAGTATCATGGTTGTAAAATACATACAATAATGTTTATGCTGACATGCTTCTAAGAGCACCCAAAAATGATTTTTGGAGTTTTGCCAAAACTTTGCAAGGTTCACTTATGATGTGCTGATTCTTCACCTGAGGAGTAGAAAATTTTGGGGTGAGCCGGAGAGCTCAATGGCTAATATATTTATAGCCGGTAATAATGAACCATACACATACATATATGAATACTCATAATACAATGCATCATCATAAAGAACATATTGGCTAAAAGTTATCATCAAGCATAACACTCAAAATACATCATAACTTCACATATCAAAATGTAATGCACAACATAATGGCTCGAGAGTTCCGTGGAACGAAACGGCGAAACCGAAGTTTACACTTATGTTAAATCATTTTTAGTATAATTTAATTTTATGTCTAAATATCATTCTATGATATTTTAATTCCCACCACATATCTTCCTTGTCTAAACTTTAATTAGATTCAAATGTTAGATTTTATTTTCTTGCATTATTCTCAAATATATTTTATTATTTCAAATAAATGGCAATGGTGACACTTAATCGCCATAAAATCCGTATGGAGACCCGGGGTCAATAAAAAGTCATTTCCATAATAGAAGAATCCTACGATGTCTTTTACTTCTGTCCCTTCAAGTTCTAAAGTTGATTCAAATGAGAAGAAGCAATATTGGAAATAAAAAGGTACTTTGAACATGAAAGAACTTGATAAGAACAAGAGGCAATGTCTTAAATATCATAGGAATGGGCACATTCAAACTGAATGTCTTATAAAAAAAATCATGACAATTCAAGAGTGTCAAGAAATTGATGTTTTATTGAATGCTTTGTCCATAAAGGAGGGTGAAAAGGAGTTAGGTACTAGAGAAGATTACAAAGGAAGAATGGAGGATGTGGTTGAAGGTGACGAGGAAGGGCCTAGTCTTATAATTCAGCGTGTTTTGAAGGTTGTTCCTTCTCTAATTGAATCCCAATGTGAACAATTGTTCCATATGAGATGTAAGGTGCAAGGGCTATGTAACGTTATCATTGATAGTGGTTTTTATACTAATGTAGCTTTTATGGTGCTTGTGGATAAACTAAACTTGTCTACTCTCAAACACCCAAAACCTTACACAATTCGATGGCTTAATAAAGGGAGTGATTTAAAGGTGTGTGATAAAACAGGTGTTTGTTTCCTTTACAATTGGGAATAAGCATCATGATAAGGTACTTTGTGATGTAATTTCGATGGATGCATATCATATCTTATTAGGACGTCCAAATATGATCGAAAAGCTCAACATGATGTGGTCTCTAATTGCTACACCGTTGAGAAGGATGGGAAAAGACTTATACTTGAGCCCTTATCTCCTTCTAGAATACGTAAACTAAATACGGAGCAATCTAAAAAGGAGAATATGATTATTAGGAAGAGTGAGATTATTCAAGAATTTGCTAAATCACAAGTAGTATATGCATTATTTTTGAAGGAGGTCAATAAAAATCTAGTTAACTCTTACCCACTAGACCTCAAGCCTCTTTTAGATGAGTATGCTGATGTGTTTCTTGATGATTTACCTCCGGTTTTGCCTCCCATTAGAGGGATCGAGCATTAAATAGACTTGATTATGAGTACACCTTTGCCTAACACGCCTGCTTATAGGTGTAATATAGACGAATCGAAGAGCTTCAACAGAAAAATCAATAAGCTTATGGGGTATGGATATATGCATGACAACATGTCACCATGTGTTGTACCAACTCTTTTTGAGCCAAAGAAAGATGGTTCGCAACAGATGTGTATATAGCCATGCAGTAAACAATATTACCATCAAATATCGCTTTCCCATGCCTTGTCTAGATGACATATTGGATGAACTCTATGGTGCTCAAGTGTTTTCAAAGATAGACTTAAGAAACGGTCACCACCATATTCAAATGAGAGAAGATGATGAGTAGAAGATTGCATTCAAGATTAAGTATGGCTTGTATGAATGGTTAGTAATGCCCTTTGGTCTCACTATTACTTCAACCAAATTTATGTAACTTATAAATGAGGTATTGCACCCTTTCCTTGGAAAATTTATTGTTGTATACTTAGATGATATTCTAGTTTATAGTAAAAGTAATGAGGAGCAAATGTTGCAATTAAGAATGTTTTCAATGTGTTGAGAAAAGAGAAGCTATATGGGAAGATTGAGCAGTGTACTTTCATAGTAGATAGTGTCATATTCCTTAGATACATTATGTCTAAGGATGGTATTTTTGTTGATAACTCGAAAATTGATCCTACTAAATCATGATCAACTCCTAAATATATTTGTGAAATGATTAGCTTTCACAGGTTGGCTTCTTTTTATCAGAGATTTGTGAAGAACTTTATTTCTACTATGGCACTGATTACCGAATATATGAAGAAAGGGAAATTTAAATGCGGTGATTTTGCACAAAAGGCGTTTGAATTGATTAAAGGGAAATTACGTTTTGCTCTTATATTAACTCTTCCTGATTTTAACCAGCTATTTGAAGTAGAATATGATTTTAACAAGGCCCGTGCTAATCATTTTTGCAATTAACCGAGCTTTCAACATGGTGATCTAGTTTGGATTCATCTTCACAAGGAAAGATTTCTAAAGAAAACGAAGAATAAGCTTATGCCCTGTGCTAATAGACGATTCAAAGGGCATGAACAAATTGAAGTGAGTGCATACAAGAATGATCTTTCAGGAGATTATAGAGTTTCTGCTACATTCAATGTTAGTGATCTGTCTCCTTACTTAAACGACAAAGATTTGAGGGAAATGCCTTTCAAGAAGGGGGGAATGATGCCGGAGCATAAGTGGACTTTATCTCCAGGCCATTATATTTAAATTTACGTGATAATTTTGTGCAAGGAAGTAATGAGCTTTAAAGTTTTACAAACAATTCAATATTCTACTGTACATGTTTGATTGCAAGTTTTGGATCCGAAGCCAAGTGAAGCCTCGTTCGTTGGGCTGAAATTGGGACACATAAAATTAGTCGTTTACTTAGATGCCAAGTCTTCCAAATTAGTTTCCTTATTCTTTCAGATCTTTTAGTTTGACTACGTATTGTCTAAGTTGTTTACGAAAAGTACTAAAAGTTTTCTTTCAGATCTTTAGTGTGATTCTATATTATCTAGATTGTTTCTTAAAAGTATTAGGAGTTTTCTTTCAAATCTTTAGTATGATTCTATATTATCTAGATTATTTCCTAATAGTACTAGGAGTTTTCTTTCAGATCTTTAGTATGATTCTATATTATCTAGATTGTTTCCTAACAGTATTAGGAGTTTTTTCTACTATAAACAGGGGTTATAAGGTGTATTTTTTAGTGATTCACAAATAAAAGTTCAAAACTTTTTCTTCACAAATTCAAATTGATTCTTTGTTTTGTTTTGGTTTTTACGCTTATGTGTCTGGTGACACCCTTGAGAGCTTTATCAATAATTATGGTGTTTGGCTTTATTATCTATTGTGGTGTTCTATTGGTTTTTCCTTTCAATTTTCAATATTTTTGATTCATTCAAACTAACGACCTTTGGTTTTATTATGTCCAATTCAATTGGCGTGCCTATTTTATCCATCAATATCCATTAAAGGTTGCTCTTATATAACCATTAAAGTCTCCTCCTAGAATAATTGACTCATTTAGAGTTATTTGCTAAATCACCTCATCTAGCTCTTCCTAGAATTGACACTTAAGTTTTTTGTTCAACCCAACTTAAGGTGTATAAATACACAACATATAGCAACAACCCTCACCACAATCTTTAAGAACATAATCCTATCATTAGTCTTTTTTACCCCCACAACAAGTTGTATAATTTCCTTGACAACCAAGATATCTACCCCATTATTTCGTCTCAAAACCCCCTGAATGTTAAAGTTAAACCTACTAATTTCTCTTGCTTTAGTCGCCGTCCTCCTTGTCTCCTGAATACACGCTATATAAATCATATACTTGTCTAAAGTCTCTACTAATTCAAAAGATTTCTCCGTAAAGGACCCAAAGTTCCAAGAATCTATTTGTAATATGTCAATATTTTTTCTTCTTCTACACCTGAAACTTATCGAAGGACTACCCTTGTACTCTTATCAGAGCTTAAAGTCGCTACTCCTATCCTAATTTCTAATACAAGCTAAAGAAGAAATGTCTAACAAGCCCCTAAATGGCTCTAATAATAATCAAGAAAGAGAAGTAAGATTGATACTGAATCACAAAAAGGGCGTCGCAATACACGGGTGTGAGAACCTCAAGTACACATGAGTGCACAATAATTTAATAAAAGCAACTAGATAACTGTAGAATGTTTAAGAAATTGATGTTAAATTATCAAGAAACAAAGATAAATATGCTACCTCATCTCATTCACATAAATAATAAACAGCATCAATCAACCTAGATCCAAGAATACCCCAAAATCATAAAATTTACCAGAAATCATTTTGTCAGTCCTTCAACTGGAGGAAGTTTCAAAAACTTGACTCTTCACGGGGTCAAAGGGTCTGCACAAGAGTGACAACTAAAGAAGAAAATAACATAGTCCAGTGTGAAAACAGTGATGAAAGGAACGATTTTCAACACCCAAAAATAATCTAGATTGTAGTGTTTACCAAATATAGTGTTTGTAAATTCTGAGCAATCACTTGATGGAGAGAGAAAAGTTACAATAAAGGAAAATAAGAAAAGAGGAGGGATAATAGTAAGATCCAAACTCACCAACCAAAGCGTGGAATGAATATCCTAAAATCATTCAACAGTTCACCAGATACTAAACGAAAAAATCCGCAAGTCATAACATTAAACATTAAAATCATGGCATCAGAAACCGGATATTCGTCACCAAGTACGATACGTTGAAAGCAGCAAAATGGAAATGGGAAAAGTTTTAAACAATTTATGGAATAACGTAGTTTGGGAACCTAAACAAATTCGAAACAGTGAGGATATTGGTTCTTGAAATACAATGACAAAAGGTTTTAGAATATAAGAACAGGGAAGGCAAAAAGAAAAGATTTTTCTTTTGTTTGCCTTGCAAAATTGAGAGCTTTGTGATGAGATCGTACAGACGAATGGGAAAGAAAAGAAGAAAAAAGAAGATAAAGAAATACGCCACAACGAAAATGAAGTGAATGTACAGCAATAAAAGTAAGCAAACCGAGGTTGGAAGAACTCAAAAAGCTATGTTTACGCAAATTCTGCAGATGTTCAGTTCCTTCTTTATCAATCTACAAAGGGAGCAAAAAGAATGATGAAGCAGAAGCAGTAGAGAGAGAAAGATCCGTTGAGCAGAAGAAGTAGAGAGAGAAAGATCCGTTGGCAATGTCTCTTGTTAGTACCTTCACAAAATGGAAGAACATTAAATTTAAGTTACGAGAAGAGGCTTTTGACCGAAAAGTTTTACTTCAACACATGCATTATTTGGGCAATAAATTTAATCATTTTTAGAATATTGTTTTTTATAATTGAGTAGACCCATGAATGGACTTCAGCGGCTCCATTAAAAACGGAAAAGGTATAGTCGCTGGTCTTTCTGTTGAAACCCAAAACATAAGGACCAGCATAGGAGCCATTCATTTCGTTATAGTGCCAAACGATATAAAATGTCATTATGGTGAAGTCGATAATGATTTAACTTCGAAAAAAAATCATATAAAAAAGATAATGAAATTTTGCAAATAAAAAAGTTAAAAAAATTTACAAATCCACAATTAGATCATTCTAGTGAAAGAATCCGAGTGTTAAGCTATACTTCCTCAGCTTAATATAAAACAATTGATCTCCGAATCAATAAATTTGTATATATGGAGTGTTCTTTTTTAAAGTCACGGACTTTCATTAGTCACCCTGAAGCGTAAAAGAAGAAAACTATACCACAAGTGCAGCCTTCAGTTCCTGCTCAGTCAATTATTGTTGAGAAAATCAATCGAATTAGACCATATTCACAGCTAAATAAGACTGAAGTAATAGTAATTGTTAGGATATATTGTATATATCTTTTATTTAGTTTTGACATTTTAATTGGACATATAAGATATAACTTGTAGGAATTCTACACTACATTGGAGCCTATCATCATGGTGGCATTGGAATTAATTTTACTGCTGGATGTGTTGGTAAATTGGATTCGTTACTGCCAGTGGACTGTATGATTGAAGTCAGCATGTTAATTGCATGGTTGAATAGGGACACAAATTGCTTGTGGGATTTTGCACGTCTCCCAAACACATGAGTGGTAGAAATTAAGTGGGAACGTGAGTGCAGTAATGAGGTGGATGTGTGTGTGTGAGATAGACTTGATGTGAGTTAGTGTTGGTGCTATACACGTTTCAAATTAAAAAAGGAAGGGTTTTAGTTATTTAATGACACAAGGACTGTGAATGTGGGTGTCTCTTAAAAACATAAGATATAGTTTGTTTTGCCGGATCTCTTGCTTCAAAAAAAAAAAGTAAGGGTATTGCGTTGTTGTGGGGAGATCAAAGAGTTCACTAGCAACTGGGTCAGCAGTAGCCATCTTCACCAATAGATGGCGAGTCTTTGATCAGCTGGATGTTGCTTCAAACACGTTATACGAGAAATCGTTGGATGACAATTTTGGATTTGGAATTGGTGGTATCAACGACAGTTGTTGGTTTTAGATTGGAAGGAAGACGTCTTTGGAGAGTAGGTTGAGTGGGCTGTAGTGTAACTACTGGTGGACTCCTTACGTGATTGATCTATCGTTTTTGCTCTTTGGGTGCTGGATAAATATACAGCTGAATATGTGCATGATAAAATCGTGCAATGGGTGTTAATTGAAGATTGGAAAAATATAGTTGAATGTGTGCATATGTTCTGGTCTCCCGTATGGTTTGATTGGAGTTGTTGAAGCTGGGATGAATCAGTTCAACTGGTGGACAGATTTTTAGATGTATTTCGGGAAGCTGAAACCATAGGGAAGTGGTTCTTTTATCTCAAGTATATTGTCGTTTATGTTGAATTTTATTTAATCACTTGAGTTGTTTAGTTTGTTTCATTATCATTAATCATCGTTTTGAGAAAATCCTTTGTTGAGGTTAGTACGAGGCGGTCGTATTATTGGGTGTGAAATTCTTTCACGGGAAGTGAGGTTGAGTGATAGTGCCAAGGGTTGAGTGGTGTCGACTCAGTAAAGCCTTGAGTAATTCTATTGTACTTTCGTGAAAGTGATTAAGCTGGGTGAGGGTCCTGTAGACGTAGGCAAGGAGTGCCGAACTGTGTTACCAAATTTTGGTGTTTCTTTATTATTTCGATTTTGCTTGTTTTATTTTATTGACGGCAAAGAAGTTTGCGGAAAGTTGCGAAATAATTAACTCTTTCAATTTTTCAATTGGCATCAGAGCAAGGTCGCCAATTCAGAACTTGGTAGCAAGTTGGTGGAGATCCTAGATTAGCAGACATGGCTACAAGAGAGGCTGCATCAATTACTAGACCGCCACTATTATATGGATTTAATTACCTAGCATAGAAATCCCAGATGAAAGTCTTCATTCAAGCTCAGGGCACGAGAGCTTGGCATTCGATAGAATATGGTTGGACATATCCTATGATCACTAATGATAAAGGAGATGCAGTTAAGATAGACCTATCTGAATGGATAAGAGCCGAAGAAGAGAGGGCACTTGAAAACTCACAAGCACTGCATGCAATTTTTAGTGCTGTTGATGAAGGATGTTTCTCAATGATATCGGCCTGTGAGTCAGCTAAAGAAGCGTGAGATACTTTGCAGACTATTTATGAAGGGTCCAAATCTGTGATAGCGTCAAGACTACAGATATTAGCTATGAGGTTTGAAGAACTAAAGATGGATGAAAATGAAACTATTGGAGACTTTCATGAAAAGTTACGAGATATAGCAAATCAGGCGTATCAACTCGAAAAGAAATATTCCAATCAAAAACTTGTCAAGAAAACTCTGAGATCACTGCCTCCAAAATTTATTCCAAAAATTGCAGCAATAGAGGAAGCCCACGATATCGATGATCTGTCATTGGAGAAGGTAATCGGAATTCTTACAAATTTCGAAATAAATCTTTTAAGGAGTAAGCAAGAAAGAAGCAAAGGATTGGCATTACAGGTTAAAACTCAAAAAGGTGAAAGGAAGGTGAAGAGAATCAAATGTCATGAGTGTAAAGGCTTCGGGCACGTTCAAGTCAAATGTGCTAATACTTTAAAGAAAAGAAAAGGAAAATCCTTTACTATCACTTGGATTGAGAATGATTCCGAGAGTGAATATGGTAGCGAAGAAGAAATAAAGAACGGTGCTACATTGGTTGCCTTAGATAGCAAAAGTCTAGTTACTTGCTTAACAGTAACCGAGAAGGAAGTAACTGAAGGCAGAAAAGGGAGAAAATTTGAAATTTTCGAAAATAGTTCAGATCGGGATTTAATATTAGACTATGACAGTGACGGAAGTGGCCTTGATGATAAAAATGGGAATTTTTACGAGGATTACAAGGCTATGTATGAAAAATGGGTGAAAACGTGTAAAAACAATAAAAGATTGAAGGAAGAGAATCTTTGCATGAAGAACACCATACAAGAATTAGAAAAGAAGTTGATGTTGACGTCAGATGAGCTTGGTGAAGCTAGAATGAAATTGATAAGTACTGAAAAGAGATTGAGAATGTTGAATGGTGGCACAGAAAAATTAGAAAAGTTAATAGTAATTGGTAAGGCTAAAGGAAAATTTGAAGGTATAGGTTATAAAGGTGAGTGTTCGAAAGTTAATGAAGAAAATTCTGATATATTCAGATCAACCCAAGAGGTAGAAGTGCCAAACAAGAGACGAAGATTTATACCCACATGTTATTTTTGTGGAGTTGTTGGGCACATAAGACCAAGGTGTTATCAGTTGCTATAAATGATGTTTCAAAGGGGTCAAAACCAAAAATCTAAACACTCTCTATTAAATTTCCAGCAGCATCCCATGGTATCGAAGCAAGCTTGGATTAGAAAGGGTCAAGTACAAGCACAAAAAGGTAGTGATGGAAAAACAAGAAAATGCCCAGATTTGCAGTTAGTTACTACTGAGGAAGTAACTTTAGAAATTGATTTGTAGTTAGTTACTGGTGATGAAGTAACTGCACGAACCAAAGAACTTTCAGTTACTTCAGATGATGAACTAACCAAAACAATGGCAACTGATTTGAACAGAGGTTCTTCATTGCGAATCCGAAGAAATCATTCAGCAAAAAATGTTATTGGAGATGTGAGCGAAAGAAGAAAAACAAGAGAAAGAAAAAGGGTTGATTATCAAGAACTTACAAGCTACTTGTGTTATACATCTTCCTTCGAGCCAAAGAAAAACACCATGTTTGAGATTCTTCGAGGGGCACAAGGACAGTGTGCTTTACATTTTTGAAGTATTTTTTTGTGTTGCTAAAAAATAAAAAAGGAAACGTAAAAGAAAAGAAAAGATTTTTTTGGTTTTTTAGTTTTATGTTGCTATTGTGGTCTCATCTTTTTAGTAGTTTGCATTGTGACTTCTTTTCAGCTCTCCCGAAGACTCTTCAACTCTTACATCAGTATGGATCTCTCTTGGGTATCTCTCTCTCTTTCGGGCATATCTCTCAGTGTTTTGAATGGTGGTAAATTGTCATATTGGGGTGCTTATGTTTCTTCCACTGCATTTATGGTTGATTATTATGATTATACATTTTGATACTATTTTGTCTTAAGGGGGAGGTATCAGATTGGTTATGGTGAATGTTACATTCAGGGGGAGTCTTAAGGTATATGTGTGACTATTCATCTTGCATTTTGGCATCTTTTTGTTGCAAGGGGGAGAAATTTGGATGATTAGTGTTCTTTGGAACTTGATGTTTGATTAAGGGGGAGCATTGTAAATTTCATCTTTATATGCCAATTATGATTATTTATGTGGAGTTTCATATTTATGACAAATAATGCCAAAAAGGGAGAGATTGTTAGATATATGGTATCTATCTTTTTATTTTGTTTTGGCATATTTATTATAATTGGACATATAAGATATTAATTAGATGATGATAGTTAATCAAGTATTTTTGTTTAACTTGGATTCAAAAATTATTTGGATGATCTTCTAATGGTGGAAGAATTTTATTTTGAATTGAAGTCTATCTTAAGAGGCATTGTGACATATCACGTGAGTGTGAAGTTTTGGGTTGATTGGCTAGAAGTTGTTGAGAATTTTGTTTTGCGTCAAAGTAGTGGCAAAAGGGTGAAGGGTATTACCGTAAGTTTGACTGTGACTTAAAAGTGATTTTTCTGGAAACATACAGTGGTGTGGTTTTGAGTGTGTGAAAAAACTATAGCTGATCCTGTGGTGTACGTGTGTGTCTTCATCAATTGCGTTTTTGTCTTTTGGGGTGTTAGTGTGGGACTCTAATACTGATTGATTCACGCAACACATGTTGATTGGTCATCTCACCTTGGACTATGTTGGTGTTGGTTTAATGAAGAGTGTTGTGAACATTAATTACATATGAAAGAAACGAAGCTTACATGATTTTGGGGATATAAGATAAAGGCAAGTTGACTTGTGTGTTTATGAAGGGCTTTTACTAATTGATGTGTGCATGTCTATATCTATAGTAGAAGGGCATCTTGCGTGGTTGTTTTTGATATAAAACAGTGTAGTGGACGAGGACCTTGTGTGTGCCCTTTTTATTATGATTTTAGTGGCTACAAGAACGAACTGGTTTTGGGCTGTTGCATGGTTATTTAAGGCCACCAACCTCTCTGTTTAATGGATTTATGAAAAAGGGAACATCAACAACTTGGAGATCGTCTTGTACGAGAATGGTAGCTTTGCTGGTATAAACATTCTATGCTCCAAGGATTTTTAGTGAAGACATTGAAGCCTCACTGCAAATCTTTCGATGGTCAACTTCCTGTTCTTTTGTTGATGAAGCGACATATTTAGGGAAGTTACTTCTTATCTCAAGTGTTATCTTTGTTTATGATGGTTATTGTTTAATCACTTAAGTTATTTATTTCATATCTTTATTATCAAATACTGTTGAGGTTAGTACGAGATGGTCGTACTATTGGGTTGATTGAGAAAATCCTCAGTCGAGGCTAGTACGAGGCGGTCATACTATTGGGCGTGAAATTCTTTCACGTGAAGTGAGGTTGAGTGATAGTGTCAAGGGTTGAGTGATGTCAGCTTAGTAAAGCCTTGAGTAATTCTATTGTACTTCGATGAAAGTAATTAATCTAGGTGAGGGCCCTGCAGACGTAGGGAAGGAGTGCCGAATTGCGTTAACAAATCTCGGTGTTGATTTATTTTGTTGAGTTTAATTTTTCTGATTTTTGTTTGTGTTAGAGACCATCACAGTAAAATTGGAAAGTTTGCGAAAAGACTACCCCCTACATTTTTTCATTTAGTGTTATT
>JANZXP010000007.1:22366499-22385949 GCA_027576715.1 Erythroxylum flavicans | reverse complement strand
CTTATTGAAAGTGTTTTGCTACTAAGCACACTTTGAGTAAGTCGAACCATTTTGCTTTAATTTTGTCTTATAGACTCATGTGATTCAAATGCTCTTCTCTCCTTTAGGAAGTTCAATTAACTCCTAAGTAATGTGGCTTTTATATGGATGTAGTTTTATGATCCATTACTTTTCTCGATTTAGAATGATTAAAGCTATGTTATCCATATATTGATGTAGTGCTTGTTTGGTTCAGCTTTTGGAGGGTAAAAAAGTATTTTTTTTCACCGTAAAAGCTATTTTTAAGAAAAATGAGTGTTTGACCGTAAAATTCAAAAGTACTTTTTTAATAGAAATGACTTTTTTAGAAGCTAAAATACAACTTTTTAAGAAGTTCAAATTTGGAGCTTTTCAAAAAAGCTCCTAATTTTAGCTTTTTGGGGTAGACATTTTTTCGACGTTTACGTTTATATTGCAAACTATACTGACTCTCAACTCTTCTTCTCAAGAACACTACAGTTGTTCACAAGAGAAATAGAGGGATCAACCCATAGGTTTGCTTTTTCTGGTATGCTTTTTATGGGATTTCTGGGATGCTATTTCTTGTTTTTTTCCTCCTCACTTTTTTATCCTCCTCCATTCACGATGACTTTGTGTGCGTGTTTTGTAACCAATAGCTGTTTTGAAATGTTTGCGTTGGCTGAAATGTTTTGTGTTCTCGGTCTCCTTCTCTCTCTGCCTGGATATTTCTTTCTATCTTGTACCAAATTAGATCTACTTCTTCGTCTTCGTGTTGGGTTGTTCTTTGATTTGCCATTTTGTCAGTTACTGAAATGGGTTGTTAATGATGTTAAAGACGGTTGGCTGTTTTCTGTGAATTGACCCTTTTCGGTTCATGGGTTGCAGAGCTTGAGATGTGCAGGATTTGAGGTCTATCGCTTTCAGATCAGAGCAGAGGGATACAGCAAGACACTACTTTTTAGTATACAAGTATTTGTTGATTTATGTAAGTACATATGCTCGTATGTATATATTTGTGTATGTTTGTGTGAAAGTTGATGAAGAGAAAGGTGGTTAGAATGGGGACCATGTCCAATCAAAGTTGCAAACTTTCATTTTCTATTAAAACTTTTTGATGGAGTTCTGTTACCTTGGTTTTCAAGCATAGCTGGTAACAACTTCCTTTTTGCTTTTATGGGATTGTATTAGGTCATTGTTCAGAAAATTTCAAGTCAATTTAGGATTTATATTTGTTTCTTTTGAATTATTTTGACTTAGTACTAAAGATTAATCAAGAGCTTCCCGATCTTAGTTACCTCATTTCTCTATTTTTGTATGGTTTTTGATGTTGTCCTTAATTGGCTTTTTGAGCAGTTTTGAGCAATTAGTTTTTCTTTTTCTATGCTTTTGAGCTTGCTTTATGAATTATCTTAGGTTTTTATGGTTGATTGAAACTGATGATAATGATTATGACAATGATCATGAATATAATGAAGAGACTGAAGAGTTTCTCCCAATGATGAAGATGATGAATTACTTCCTACAAATGAAGAAATCAATGAAAATGAAGACGTTGAAGAAAATCATTTAGACGAGCCAAAAAATAATGAGATGAATGATGCGAGGGAACATATTGCAAATCTTCTTGTATTACAATAAAATGCATAATTTATTAGGTATTTAACTATTTACTCAACTTGAATATTTATTTTGGGATTATAATATTATTTATGTTTTATATGTTTTAATATTTATTTTTGATATTAGTTTTATTTCCTACAACAAAATAAAGTATAGTTAAAATTAATAAAAGTACTTTTTATTTTTATGTTGTCAAACAGTCTATTGTATGAAGCTCTTTCAGAAAAGCTATTTTTTTAATTGACAGCTAAATAGTCAACTGGCTTCTTAGAAAAGCTTTTCTTAAAAAAGCTCTACTGATATAAGCCCATCCAAACAGGCACTTAGTGTCAGAGCTAACCTTTTGTAAGTTTGTTTCAATTTCTAGGCAAAGTCTTTTTTTTTCCTAGTTATATGGTTCCTACACCTTCTTTAGTTGATTTTATTCTAGCTAATCTTTTTTTTGTTGGTTTTTTTATAATACAAACTGGCTCCCGAGATTCTTTTTGACACTCTTGAATTTATTTTGAGGCTTTTTTCCCTAAATTTCTCCTTATTGGCTTAGTTTTAGGTTTAGGTGATTTATTTTTTCCATTATATTTTTAGGTTTTATAGCTACTTTGAATAATTATTATTCTATCACCCATTCTATTACTGTGATTTTTGATGGTTCAAATTACAACTTACGGGCTCAAGAGATGTGTATTTTTTAAAGGAAGACTTTTTTGGCAAATTATTACTGGTGAGGTTACCAAACCCATCAAGCAAAATGAAGAGATATAAATTAAGTTCACTGAGAGGCTCAATTAATGGGCTAGAGAAAATTATCAAATTTTAACTTGGTTTCATAATACTTATGAACCTAGTATTAAGCTAAAATTTTATTGTTTTAACGATGCTAAAGATGTTTGGGATTTCTTACAGACATATTATGTAGTTTTAGATGTGTTAACCAAATTCAACTTTATCATTGCCTTTATCATATGCATCAACAACCAAATCAGATCATTAATAATTATGTTTTAGAGTTGCAAACTTTATGGGATTGATTGTCATATTGCGATCTACTTTGGATTGATATAGGTTCTACAGAAATTTAAGATGCCTTTCATTATCTCCAATGTATATGACATTTATTTACAACTCTTCGTATTAAGTCTAAATTAGTTAGCAACTCTCTTCTTTGCTACACTTTGCTACCTAATCTTGACGCAGTTATTCGAGAGTTACTCTTTGAGGAAGCTCAACTTAATAATCTTCATATAAAGTGATCTCTCCCTTCTACGAATGTGATTTTTATTGCTCCTACTACTTCAACCACTTTTACTTCTTTTAAGGGATTTTTTAGTTATTGCAAAAAAAAATCTGGACTATATTTTTGCTTGTCCCAAACTTAAAGGTAAGAATAATAAGCTAATTAACTCTCATAATAAGCCTCAATCCTTGATTACTTCTACTATTGCTGCTTCCACTGAAGGTTCTACTTCTGAGGATACTTCTCTTTTTTTTCTTGCAAGAAATCCAGGTTATTCTTTAATAGATACAACATAATCATGGCATTACTATTTCCCCTATCTTGTCTTTCGCTCTAGGTAAATCTACTTCTTGGTCCTTTGATTCTACATGTTGTCATTATATGATTTATAAGTCTAAGTCATTTAGTTCTTTTTCCATACCCTCTCACATACCAATTGTTCACACTAATGATAATTCTATTTTGCTTATTCAATATATATGTAATGTTTTTTAATCTTATTTATCCTTATTCAATGTGTTTTATGTGCCAAAACTACATCTCAATCTTATTTTTGTTGGTCAGTTATGTAAACTTGAATGTAATGTAACCATTTTGAGTCATGATTTTATTGTGCAAGATTTATAGATGACTAAGGTTCTTGGGACAGTGTATAGGGTTTGTTGATTGTTTAAGCTTGTTTCTCTTGAATTGCCATCTAGAGTCGTTATTACTATCACTTTTGTAGTATTTGACACTTACGTCTTAGTTATATTTCCTCTTCTAAATTACAACCTCTGATTTCCAGTGGATTTCTATAATTTGTTAAACATTATCAATTTGATTATGTTTCATGTAAACTTTCAAAATATCATACTTTGCCATTTAAAATTAGTGACTTTATTTCCTTTGCACCATTTGATCTTATTCATTATAATATTTGTGGTCTTGCTCCTAATATTAGCATAGATATTCTTGATATTATGTTATCTATATTAATTATTATTCTTGGTATACATGGGTTTATCTTATGAAAAATGAATTTGAGTTGTTTTTAATTTTTATTCAATTTGTTAATATGATTAAAATTTAATTTTTTTTACGATATCAAAACTTTTCGCACAAATAATACTGTAGAATATCGAGACACTACCCTTTGTCAATTTTAAACTACTCATGGCACCGTCGTTCAACATTCCTATCTTAATCACCCTCAATAGAATGGTCATGTAGAATGCAAACTTAGGCATATTTTAGAAATTGTATGGTCTCTTCATATGTCATCTTATTGTCCTATTTTTTTTGGGGGTGAAGCCACTCTTATAATAGTTTATACAATTAACTGTATCCCTTGTTGTAAATAATGTTTTCCCTTATGAACGACTCTATGGATATTGTCCTAATTATAACAATCTTCAAGTTTTTGGCTTTTCTTGTTTTGCCCATCTTTAGTTATATAAATACAACAACTTAAAATCTCGAGCTTTATTATACTGTTTCTTGGGATATGACATTGACCATAAAGGTTATTAATGTTAGGATCTTTTTCTTTTTAGTGTCTTTATATTTCCTATCATGTTGCTTTGTGGTAACTTAAGATATTCTCTTCCTTATCTTCCCTTAAAATCACTTAATCTCTTGCCTTCCTTGCTAATCCTACTATTGCTTTTATTTATGACGGCTCTCTTGTAAGTCCTAATTGCTCAAATAGTTCTAATCCACCTCTGCCCGCACTTGATGATCTTCCTCCTATGGATCCTTAACCTTCTTCTTCTACTGTTCAGTCTTCTTCTAATCGCCCTCTTTGTCATTCTTCTCATGTAAGTTAACCTAATGTCACTCTTCTTGATTATCATTTTTATTTTGCTCTTATTTCTCTTTATAAGCCTCACAATTTTAATAAGATTAGCACTAATCCTTTATGGTACATAGCAATAAAAAAAGAACTTAATGCACTTACTTCTGCTCATATATGGGATTTTGTTAATTTACTTATGGAAAAATGTGTGGTTGGTTACAAATAGGTCTATAAAGTCAAGACCAATGATGATGGTCTAATAGGACGATACAAAGCTCAACTTGTAGCTAAAGTTTCACTCAAAAAAATTGGGATTGATTATGGGGAGACTTTTACTATTATAATCTATTTAACTTTTTTTTGTACTCTCATTGCCATTGATGTTATTAAGCATTGGACCTTAATTGAGATAGATGTCAACAATGTATTCTTAAATAGAGATCTCACTGAAGAGGTTTATATCCCACTGATAAGTTGTTAATTTTTCATATTTTAGGCTGTATTTAATATATTTTGCTTATTTATTTGAGTGTTTTTAATTATTTTTAGTACTTAATTCATTCATGTTTTATTTTTAAGTCGTAATTCACTTATTTAGATCAAAAAGAACAAATTCAAATAAGTTTAAGCGACTCAAGCTCTTTTGATGAAGTTATGATGCTGCAAGACATGCTTATGTACTTGCCTATGTACCTTAACATGACCATCTTTCACGTAAAGACAAGTTGTTCTAAAGTTCTAGTTATTACATGATCATGAACATGTCCATGTTTAAAAAGTACATGGCCGTGTATTTTAACATGATTATATTTCATGCAAGATGTTTAAAGTTCTAAAGAGTTACACGGCCATGGATATGTTTGTATTGAAGATGAACACGTTTGTGTATAAATTTTAGACTGTTTTTGCTCTAAATTCGAGGATCTTGTGAATTTTAAAGTACATGACTATGAACACGCCTATATACATGCCTGTGTACTACCCAAAAACCTAATTATTGAACTATAAACTGCAAAATTAAAAGGAAAGAGACACAATTGGAAGCCTTAGGATATCAGAAAGAACAAAGAGTAAGCAAAGAGATTCCTTTAGACTAAATTTTGATCAGTCTAAAGTGAACTTCTTGAAGGTTGAAAGGGATTTTGTCATATTTTCTTTGATTTTCAAGTTCTTAGTTTTAATGTAATGTTTGATATAACTACAATGTTTTAAAAATCAGACTGGAAGTTAAACCAGTAAGAAAGGAGGTTTAAAGTTTAAAAGGTTCAATTATTATTAAACCGTCATAAAACTAGTTAAAAATTAAAAAATTTAAAGAATTTGAAATATGATTGAAGAAGATTATCTTTTTCTATAGAAGAATTTAAAGTTTAATTGAAAAAGGAGGCTGTTAAATGAAAATAATGTTTATTTTAGTTTATAAAGCTCAATTAGTTTACGAAAACTGGCTAATTATTTAATAAACTGATTGGTTTTTAGTAATAATGATTATTAAAGTTTAAACTGAAAAGTTAAAAATCGAACCTAAAAGTTGGCTAATTCAAGGTTTTCATTGTTAAACCCGTCAAATTGGTTTGTTTTTTTAATCATTGATTCGAAATTAAATCTTTATGGTACCTGGTTAAGTTGATCGTCATGATGAACCTTATACTAATTTTGTTTTATTTTAATTTATTATTTAATTTCATTGATATTCAATCATACGTTCTTTATTATTCTTAAATTAATGATGTTAGTATGCTAATTCATGTTTGATTGCATGCAATTGAGATTGAGAAATCCTATGTATTAATGGATCTAGCATTAATACAACCTAGAAATATGATAATAGGGTCAAACCTAGAAATATGATAATAGGGTCAAACCTAATAGCAAAATTTATAAATCGATTAATGCAATTGTAGGGGTTTAAATTAGAAAGGGATTTATATTAAACAACCTAGGATTAGTTACTAGTAATCTTAAGAAAGATATTAGTACAATTGTATGAGAAGTTATGGGGGGTTTGAAATTTGAGTATGGTTGTGTTTATTAATCGTGTCTAGGCTTAATTTTTATTCTATTTATACAATTGCATTGATTTGTTCTTAGTTTATTGTTTTAATTTTAAATTTGATCAATCTCCATCACCATAATTTGCTAGACTAGATAATAGAGAGACAATTAGTACTAGTAATTCTAGTCCTCTTGAGATTGACTCGTACTCACCAATACTAACTACAGCTACATCAAGCGTTTGCAAAAAAACAACAATTATAAGAACAAGAAATCTTTCTTGATCAATTTAGCAACCTCCTCCTTATTATGATCATCCTCCAAATAAAGTTTGTCTTCTTCAAAATGCTTTGTCCTTATTTAAACAAACTTCTCGTACTTGGTTTGCTAAATTCAGGACTACTCATCAATTTGGTATTCAATCGAATTCTTATGATCATACATTATTCATTTAAAATACAATGCAAGGTAATATTATGTTATTATTAAATGATAATGACATCATTATTGGTGATGATATATAGGGTATTCATTGTCTCAAAAAAAATTTAGCTGCCAATTTGAAATAAAAGATCTTACGCATCCAAACTATTTTTGTTTTGTTTTAAGGTTACTTTCGATTCTACAAAATATTATTTATCTCAAGTCAAGTATGTTACTGATCTTATATTTAATGCAAGTATTATTGATGACAAAATTAGCAATACATTTATTAAAGCTAATGCTTATTGTCTACTTCTTATAGCTCTCTTCTTTTTGACATTACTTTGTACTATCAACTTTTTGGAAGTCTATTTATCTTACTGTTACTGATCTTGACTCTTCTTATGTTATTCACATTTTTAGTCAATTTATGTCAGTTCCTCACATCACTCATTATCTAGCTATTCTTCGTTACGTTGAAGGTGTTCTATGTTTCATGGTCTTCATTACTCTAACTCATCTCATCTTCAGTTGTTAGATTATTCGGATTATGATTAGGTGGTGATCCCACAAATTACTGGTCTATTATTAGTTAGTGCTTCTTACTTAATGATAGCCCCGGCCCTAGGCAGGGGAGAGCTGGGCCTCTGCCCAGGGCCCAATTTTAATAATGTTAAATAGGGTGGTTTTCTTTAAAAAAAACAACAAAACCTGCACGCATTCTTTTCCTTCCCTGCTCCTCTCTGCCTCTACCGCTATTTCCTCATAAGCAACGGTTACTGCATCTTTCTTTTGCCAAGATAAAAATCATCACTACATGTTATAATCGTTATTGACCAAAGTTTGGTCACCAAATATTCCTATTTCTGGACCGTCAATGCTACTGCTACATGTTATTGACCAGAGACCAGAGTGCATGCAAGTTGTAATGTAAGTGGCGTTGTCGACTTGTCGCGTTGATTCTAAACACTATTGTAATTTTTACTATAGCACAATTGAGTTGTTAAATTCAAATTTTGCTATTGTAATTTTTAATCATGAACTTTGTTGTATCTTTCAGAGTGCGATTCTAAACACTTACAAGCAAACTGTTGGGGGCTCCTTCAAGCATTATAATCAGGTGATATTATTCCTATCTTCTTGAATTGTTTAGATTTGATAAGATGTTATCGAAAAAGCATTTATCGGGAAGTGAAAAACGGAAAAAAAGGAAACGAATTGAGCAACTAACAGAAAAACAAAAAGGGACCATGGATAAATTTGTCTTGCGTGATACGAGTTCACATGAAGTTCATGAGGATTTATGTGTTGATGGTCATGATGAAAATGACAATGTGGAGAATAGATCAAATGCTGAAAATTGTGATGTCAATGAACATCCCATCCTTCATTTTGATATTTATGATCCTAGTAATTGGCCGGATAATCTTGATCATGAAACAAGAGACTTACTAGTTGAAAAGGGGCCTATAAGGGAATTAGATCTTGTATTTCCATTGGATGATAATTCAAGACATTTTGGTTATAATCATTATTCGAGAAAGTTGAGTAACGGTGAGACTAGTGATAGAAAGTGGTTGGTGTACTCAAGACGTGTGGATAAAGTGTATTGCTTTCCCTGCAAGTTGTTTAGTTCTAGTGTTAACAATCATTTCCTAGCAAGTACCGGGTTCAGAGATTGGAAGCATCTCAGCGAGAGGCTCAAACAACATGAAAATAGTCCTGAACATATGGCTAATATGAGTTCCTGGAAGGAACTAAGTGTCAGGTTGAAAAAGAATGAAACAATTGATAATGAATTGCAACAAGAAATTATGATAGAGAGAGAGCGATGGAGAGAAGTTTTGAAAAGAATAGTTGCTGGTGTGGAATTTCTAGCTGAATATAATCTGGCTTTCCGTGGCTCCAATGAGAAACTTTATGAAGTTAGTAATGGTAATTTTTTAGGACTTATGCAAATGATTGCTAAATTTGACCCGGTAATGCAAGAACATATTCGGCGCATTAAAAACAGAGAAATTCATCATCACTATCTTGGCCACAAGATTCAAAATGAATTGATTTCTCTATTGGCATACAACGTGAAAAGTTTTATATTGAAGATCATTAAAGAGGCGAAGTATTTCTCTGTGATTCTTGATTGTACCCCAGATGTGAGCCATCAAGAACAAATGACTCTTATAATTCGATGTGTGAATATGTCAAATGACAAGATAATGGTGGAAGAGTACTTTTTAGAGTTTCTGAAAGTTGATGAGACATCTGATTTGGGACTTTTTAATGAATTATTAAAGGTACTGAAGTCTCTTGATCTTAATGTATATGATGTGAGGGGTCAAGGTTATGATAATTGTTCAAACATGAAAGGGAAACATTAAGGGGTTCAAAAGAGGCTTCTTGAGATAAATCCAAAAGCATTATATATGCCTTGTGCGTGTCATAGTCTTAATCTTACCCTTTGTGATATGACAGAATCTTGCGTTAGAGCTAGTTTATTTTTTTGGGTTGTGCAACGTATATACACATTATTTTCTAGCTCTCCTAAAAAGTGGAAGGTTCTAACTAACAATGTCCCTGGATTGACTATCAAATCATTGTCTAATACACGTTGGGAGAGTCGGATTAAAAGTGTTAAAACTATTAGATTTCAGGCCCCTCAAATAAGGCTTACTTTAATGAAGATGCATAGTTCTAAAGATGAATAGGGGATAAGGAGTCACGTTGAAGATTTGGCCACATCAATAGAGAAATTTGAGTTTTTGCTTGGCATGGTTATTTGGTACGATATTTTATTTTATGTTGATATGGTGAGTAAGAAGCTGCAATCTAAGTCCACTACCATCGACATTGCAATCAGCCAAATAAACGATGCCGTGAAATATTTTGAGAAGTATAGAGATGAAGGGTTTGTTTCTAGTTTGAACATTGCCAAAACTATTGCTTCTGAAATGAGTGTTGAGCCTGTATTTCCAACCAAACGTCGTATTCTACAGAAAAAGCAATTTGATGAATGTGATCATGAAGAAGTGGTACAATCACCAGAGGAATCATTTAGAGTCAACTACTTTCTAGTTGTTGTGGATATGGCCATCGCTTCGCTTAGTGAAAGATTTGAGCAATTAACTATCTTTCAAAATATTTTTGGATTCTTGTGTGATTCAGATAAGTTGAAGTCACTGGATAGTAATGAATTAAAAGAATGTTGTGTTAAGTTTTGTAAGACTTTTTCTCACAACAATGTGTCGGATGTTGACATCGATGACCTATTTTCTTAGTTAAGAGTGTTGCAAAAGACTTTGCCACATAGGCTAATGTTTGCCATTAATATTTTGGAGTTTGTTAAAGCAGTAGAATGCTATCCCAATGTTTCCATTGCTTGTCAAATCTTATTGACTGTTCTTGTCACGGTTGCATCAGCTGAGAGAAGTTTTTCAAAACTGAAGATATTAAAAAACTACTTGAGATCGTCGATGTCACAAGAACGGTTGAATGATCTTGCAACTCTATGTATCGAGAAAGATGTGCTTGAATCTCTTGATTTAAACTCCGTTATTAGTGATTTTGCATCGAGAAATGCTAGTAGAAGACATATTGTTTGATTATATTTTGTGTACTGATGAGTATAATATTTTTTACGACGTAATAAATATTAAAATTTTTAATTTATTTTTAATAAAAGTCAGGGGGCCCACATCTTCTCTTTCTCCCCGGACCTATAAAACCTCAGGACCAGCCCTGGGTGCATAGTATCCCCAATTTAGTGAACATTATCATGATATTGTATTGACAGATAGGAAATAATAGATAAAATATGTTAATGTCTCCATTGACTTCATAGCTGGATGATAATTATAAATAGATTGCATAAACATCAAAATGACAAAAACAGTAGACATGTTAGTTAAGCCTTATATCTTCAAGGAGGAGAAAATGTTGAAATATAAGTGTGATTTTGTCCCACATCGAAAGAATATATAGCTTTGAGCATACATATAAGTCTAATGAGTTACTCCTCCTAGTATCAATTGATTTTACGATAGAATCTCATTTAAGTTTGTATGTGCTTAGTTTATTTAGACCCAATCATATAAAAATTTAACATGGTATTAGAGCAGGTTGCTCTTAGGTTACTTGTCACGATAGACTGTGGCACATGTTGGGCCGGACATTAGCCCACACGTGAGGGGGGCGTGTTGAAATATAAGTGGAACTTTGTCTCACATCGAAAGCATATATGACCTAGAGCATGCATATAAGCCTAATGAGTTACTCCTCCTAGTACCAATTGGTTTTAGGATGAAATCTCATTTAGGCTTGTATGTGCTCAGTTTATTTAGGCCTAATCATATAAAAATTTAACAGAAAATTCTAGCTACAAGTTGTGTACTTGCAAGCTAGGTGGTGGATGTGGAATATAACAAATAATAAAAACCTACCTTAAAGATGAAAAAAATTGAGATAGTGATAAGTACGGTCTAATTCTATTGTTTTAACAAAAAGAAAAATAAAATAAAAAGCACATTTGTAGTAAGAAAATAAAAATAAAAATATGAAAAATAAAGATAAACAGTAAATGAAGAAAGTCAATATACCGAAGTACCAAATCAAAAGAGTAATTTCGGTTTATCCATACATTTAATCATTGATGTAAAAATAAATTACTTATAGTTGTTGATACGACTTAACAACCAATCTTTTTTAACATTTCAATTACCGATAAATAATTTTGGAAGTGTTCATAGGATTTAATCTTCGGGTTATATTACAATTTAGAGATACTCAATTCTAACTAACAAGTGCAAGACTCTTGTTTATTTTAATTGGAGTATCTACCTCTATCAACTTTAATCGAATGGTCTTACCTAAATGACCATGTCGATTTTCCACTATGATTAAAATAAACAAAAAAGTATGGATTTGTTACCCTAAATGGTTTTATATTATTATATCAATAAAAACAATTGGTCATTTGCATAAATAAGCAAAACTGTAATAAAAGCAGGAGAACAGACAATAGATAAATATTTAAAAGCAAAAAGAAAAAAAGTAAAACAATTATATCTTACAACTTCTTGGAATAAACTTCGACTATCCTTTAATTAGATAAAGGAAACTAGCCACGGATCATAGTTTTGATTTCCTAATAATATATAAAAAGATTGTTGTTGTTGTGTATACGTGTGTGTGTGTGTGTTTTTAAAGGGAGGAAGACAATACTTTTTACTAAGAAAGAATGAGAGTGGGCGGCTGCTCTCTACGGCTACTAATTCCCCCCTTGTTAAAAGTTAGATTCCTGAACTAAAATGAAAGTTGAAAACCCTAAAAACATGTATTAAAATTTGTATGATCCTTAGACGTGCCTAGGCCTTACGACTTTTTAGAGGTTGTCCATTTCTTCCTTCATTAATCTCTTTCTTCACTCCATTGCCTTTTTCCTTCCAATTAATGATCAATCAAGCTTTAAACCTTCGAAACAAAAAGAATACATAATACTCATCAGGTAGAGGATAATTCCACTAAAAATCAAGACAATTAAAATCAAAACTATGTATAATTTTGAGCACTATCAAATTTTCCCAAACTAAATTCTTGCTCGTCCTCAAGCAAAAAAACATTAAAGCAAAAATGAAGAAGAAGCAACAACACACTATAGGATATAAATGTAGAGCTTCACAAAAAACACGAATAACAATTAACACAACAATTTTATTTAAAAATATGTGCAAAAGATTTTGTGAATTTCCTCACGAATTTTACTCATATCACTCAAATGCTTAAATGGTTCAAGTATTTTGTTCAAAGTCTTTCTATGAGAATGAACTACCATAAGCTTGTAAATACACCAATCTTCATTACTTAGATTTTATATATATGTGTGTGTGTGTGTGCGTGCACAAAACAAATGGACTTTATTTATAATGGGGCTTAAGTCAAGGTGAGAATTTTTAGGTAAATTGGTAAATCTTAAATCTTAGTGAAAGTATATGAATCGCTAATACCATAGTAGCTCAAAATATTTCATACTCTCCAATCAAGCATTCAAACACTCAATCATATAACTCATTCAATCCTCGGTCGATAAATGGACTAACTCTTTTGCTATCAAAAGAAGAAATGCCTATAAAAGTTTCTTTTCTTTTTCATTTTTTCATTTTTTCATTTTTCCTTTTTCTCAAATATTTTTTTGTATGTATGAGATTTATTGGGAATTTGATTCTTTCATATAGTACACATAAACATATGATGATCAAGTCCATATCCATTATTAATTGTTTCCCATTATTCCTACCTACTGCTATGTATAAAGTAAACACCAATACCTAATCTAGTCACTCTCCTTAAAATCACCAATTAAGCAATTTCAAATACTAAATCACCAATTAAGCAATTCCATTACTATACCAATTCTAAGATTAGGTGTGAAGGTATCATTGAGACTTTGACATATTTTGCGGTTTCTAAATATTGGAAGAAAAGGGAGTAATTAAGGCTTAAGAAGGGCTTACTATCATCAATGCATTGGGTAGGGGAAAAATAAAAAAGGGCTTATTTATTTTCATGCATGTGTGTGTGGATGTAATCTCAACTAATTCAATGCGAGTTTTAGAAAAACATTCAAATAAAAGAGTATTACGTAATAAGAAAAATAAGGACTGCTATAGAAGTTGCAATATATTGGCTCAAACACTCACCAAGTTATATTAAAATTAGCGAATTTCCATACTTTCCTTTCAAAATCAATTATCATAATTAACCATCACTCACATCTCAAGTTAACTTAACTAATCAACATATGTCACTCTTATACTTAACTTATTTATTCCTATGGGATGCATCATAAAATAAGGTTTTAAACTATAAAACACAAAAGAAACAAACACATGTATAGAATGTAAAGAAAATAAACAAAAACAATAACGTAAAGAATGAAATAAGGATTAAAGGTGAAGAAACCCCTTGAAATAACAAATTACAGTGTCAAAAACCAAATTCTTAACCTTGTATTCCTATCTCTCATCAAGCTATATATGAAAAAATTATGGAGATAGAACAAAATAGCATTGAAGTTATATGTACAATTTTCCAAATTAAAAGAAACAAAATAAAACATAAGGTTATATTAAAATAAAGTGCGAAGCTAAATACATAAAATTTAAAGTGCGAATGCAATCCTATTATCCTATGGTATCATTATCCCTAAGGAGGTGACTATAGCCCTAAGAAAGCCCTTAACATATCTTCAATTTTGGTTTATGAAGCCACGATATTTCCCATTTTAGCTTGAAGATCTCTAACCTCTTCTAGGACTTCTTGCAACTTAGCCAGAACCTAATTATCCCCTGGAACTGGATCAGCTTTAGATTGTTGTTCAATTGACTCCTCATTAACGGGTGCATACGGATCACCCCTATCTCGATGCGGATTGACCCACCTATTAGGAGCATTTTCTCTATAGTTAAATTCCATCATTTTATCAGCATTGATGACATCCATTCAATAGTAGAGGCCACATGTTCATCTCTCTTGAGAACCTTGAGGCGACAAAATAGCTGGCTCAATAGCACTAGAAACGTAAACCTTTTTGTCTCATCTTGTGAAGTAACACTTGCCACATAGAAGTCATTATCATCTGGGCAATAGCAATGCCTTGGAATTGTCCATTTGGGAAAAACATCTTGTCCAAAATGTACAAGTCTTCATTACGGAGGTACCCTGAATCGCTAGGAGCAAGCAGGAATGCCACCAATCTAGGTCCAATATGAAGGGAACTGTAATGTATAAAAGTGCACTAGTTTGTAAATTGCATAGCAGCTTTAATCCCAAATCGAGACATAGGTGCAGATTTATGCCATTGATTGTCAATTACAAATCTCACATATTTGTCAAGAGATGGAACAAGGCCTCCTACTAGCAGCTCTAAATGTCCAGTAATTAAATCCTCTATTATGACCACTATTTTCTCATTGATTCGAGAAGTGAGCGTCGGAGGTTGTTTATTGGCGACCTCACTGAGGTTGGTATAAAACTGTTTCACCACGGATGGGTAATATGCACCTTTAAGGTCTAACAGTTTACCCTAATGTAATTTTTCTAAGTTTGCCCTCACATTGTATGTTTCATCAATACCCTCTTCAATTGAGACTTCTACTGCAAATTTGTTGTTCTTTTTCTTGTTGAACTAATCTGTACATTGCTCACTAATGAACATAACTCGATCAAATCAGGTTCCTTTGCTTCTGCAATGGTATTTTTACCCCTAATAGCTCTAGAAGTTTGACTAGAAGCACTACCCTTCCTCACAATATGCTTAATTTGTGACATTGAATGAGAACAACATAACTAGTCTCAATCTCAACAAAACAGAGCAAAGAACTATTGTAACACACAGTAAACTAGAATAAGAAGATATGAAGAAAAGTGAAATTAATAAAATAACAAAAAGAATTAGAAACGTTAGGTTGCCTCACAATAAGAGCTAAATTTAATGTCCTCAACTGGACTAGGCCATTATGATATTAATTGTGGAATGTGATGGTGGAAATATATCCATCCATCTCTCCCTTAAAATAGTGCTTGAGTCGTTGCCTATTGACCATAAAGGGATTTTCTTCATCCCTTCTAATCTCTATGGCTCCACATGGATATATTTTGGTCACCACAAAAGGTCCAGACCATCTCGACCATAATTTCCCTGGAAACAATTTTAAACGAGAATTAAATAGCAAAACTTTTGACCAAGTTTAAATTCTCGCCAAAGGATATGCTTGTCATGGAAAGCATTGGTTCTCTCCTTGAATATTATAGCATTCTCAAAAGCATCTAAGTGAGATTCATCTAGTTCATTCATCTCCATCAGTCTCCTCTGTCCAGCTTCTTTGAGATCCTAGTTCAATCTCTAGATTGCCCATAACGCCTTATGCTCAATTTCAACCAGAAGATGACAAGATTTCCCAAAGACTAACCTATATGGAGACAAGCCCAAGGGAGTCTTGTATGCTGTCCTATATGCCTAAAGAGTGTCATCAAGTTTCAATGCCCAATCCTTTCTTGCGGTATTAACAGTTTTCTCTAAAATTTGTTTGATTTCCTTGTTAGACACCTCAACGTGCCCATTGGTTTGAGGGTGGTAAGTGGTTCCAAACTTAAAATGGCACCCATATTTGGTAAAAGAGATTTAAATTGATGATTTTGAAAGTGTACCCCATTGTCATTAATTATAGCTTTTAGAACTCCAAATCTTGAAAATATGTGATTCTTGATAAATTTGACAACATTAGCTCTAGTGTTGTTTAACTAAGCTATGGCTTCCACCCATTTGGATACATAATCAACCGTTACAAGGATGTATTCATTACCAAAAGATACTGGAAATGGTCCCATAAAGTCTAAACCCCATACATCAAAGAGTCCAACCTCTAGAATCCCTAACTGAGGCATCTCGTGCTTCCTACCAATGTTCCCTACTTTTTGGCACCTGTACATGTCATAAAAAGAGTAGGCCAATAAAAACTAGATTGTAAAAACTTTGCTGCCGTTTTGTTAGAACCATGGTGTTCGCCATAAGGAGAAGCATGGCAATGATATAGTACTGACCGCATCTCCTCATTAGGTATACATCTTTTAACTATTCCATTAGAACACCTTCTAAAAAATAACGGGTCTTCCCAAAAGTAATTTCTCACCTCAAATAAGAATTTCCTTCTCTTATAGTATGAATAATCACTAGGAATAATGTTAGATACCAAAAAATTATCATGATCAGCTAACCAAGGAAAGACATATTCTTGTTAGGAAAGACATCATTAATCAGTTCCGCTCCCATCTTGTCACCTTGCTCCAGTCACGAAAGATGATCAGCCACTGAATTTTCAGATCCCTTCTTGTCTCTAATTTCCAAATCGAATTCCTACAGGAATAAAATCTATTTGATCAACCTTGGTTTGGCTTCTTTTTTTGTAAGTAGATATTTCAAGGCAGAATGGTCAGTGTAAACAATGAATTTAGATCCAACAAGATAACATTTAAATTTATCAAAAGTAAAAACTACTGTTAGCAATTCTTTCTCTGTAGTAGCATAATTAATTTGATCATCATTAATAACTTTGCTAGCATAATAAATAACATGTAATTTCTTATACTGTTTTTGTCCTAAGATAGCCCCAAATGCATAATCACTAGCATCACACATCAGCTCAAAAGGGAGATTTCAATTCAGTACGGTCATTATAGAGGCTGAGGTAAGTTCCTTTTTCAACCTGTTGAAAGCATCAAGACATTCATTAGTAAATTCAAAAGGGACTTCCTTTTACAACAAAGAACATAAGGATTTAGAAATCTTGGAAAAATCTTTAATAAATTTGCGATAGAACTTGTTTGCCCAAGAAAACTTCTTATTACTCTAACTGAATTGGAAGGTGGTAATTTGTTGATGACTTCAATTTTTGTTGGATCCAACTCTATTCCATTATTTGAAAATTTGAGGCCTAAGATGATCCCTTCTTGTACCATAAAATGACACGTTTCCCAATTTAGCACAAGGTTGATTTCTTCACATCTCTGTAGGACCTGTTTGAGATTGAACAAACATTCATCAAAAGAAGAACCAAAAATAGTAAAGTCATCCATAAATACCTTTATTATATTCTCCACCATTTTAGAGAATAAGGACATCATACAGTGTTTGAAAGTGGCAGAAGCATTGCACAAACAGAAGGTCATCCTACGATATGCAAATGTAACGTAGGGTCAAGTTAAGGTGGTCTTCTCTTGATCCTATGGGGCTATGGGAATATGGTTATACCTTGAATAACCATCTAAAAAGTAATAATAATTAGGCCCCACTAATCTTTCCAACATTTGATCAATAAAAGGGAGAGGGAAGTGATCTTTTCTACTTACTGCATTGAATTTCCTATAATCTATACAAACCCTCCACCCTGTCATAACTTTAGTGGAAATTAACTAATTACAATCATTAGAGATGATTGTCATGCCACCTTTCTTCGGTACCACTTGTGCAGGACTTATCTAGGAGCTATCTCAAAAAGGATAGATAATTCTTGCATCAAGTAACTTACGTATCTCAGATCACACAACTTCCTTCATGTTAGGATTGAGTCTCCTTTGATTTTCCACACTAGGTTTATGGTTTTCCTCTAAAAATCCTTTGAACATAAATAAAATGGCTCCTTTATGTCAGCAATATTCCCTGTAATAGCCAATTTATGTTCACGTAACACTCTTAAAAACTTCTCTTATTGAGAGGAATTCAAAAAAGAAGAAATAGTAACCAGATATGTATTTGATTCTCCTATGAACGAATACCTCAAATGAATTGGAAGCTGTTTTAGTTCAGGTTTTGGTGGGCTTAATGTGGATGGTAACATTTTAGGTTTAGGAGGGCCCAATTCTTCAATTATAGGTTATACCTAAAACCATTACCTTGCAATCTATATGCATAGTCCACTAACTCATCATCCAATTCATTCTCATCTATTCCTAAAGCTATACATATCTCTAAAGCATTATCATACATTAATTTAGGAATAGATTCAAGTGTAGGAGAATCAATTACATCTATCAGACAGGTAACTTCATCGAAAGAGGGTCCCTTTAAAACTTTGAAAATGTTAAATACATCTTCCTCACTACCAATTCTCAAGGTCAACTTACCATCTAGGACATCAATCAATGCTCCACCAGTGGCTAAGAATGGTCTTCCTAATATTATAGGAACCTACATATCAAAATCCATCTCTACCAAAACAGAGTCAGCTATAATCATAAGCTTACTAACTTTTACTAGTAAGTCCTCAACTGTACCAATAGGGTATCTAATTGATCTATCAACAAGTTGCAATGAAATTGTAGTTAGTTTGAGATCACCAATTCTAAGCCTATTATAGAGAGAGAAAGAATAAGATTAATACTTACACCTAAGTCACATAAGCATTGAAAAAATTATAAGCATCAAAGTGATAAGGAATAGTGAAATTCCCTAAATCCTTTAACTTAGGGGTAGTTTATTTTGTAAAATAGAACTACAGTCCTTAGTTAAAGCTACCATAGCAAAAATGTCCAGCTTTTTTTTGTTAGAGATGATTTCCTTTAAGAACTTGGTGTAAGCAAGCATCTCAGCAAAAGGGATGTTGATTTAGATCTTCTTGAAAAATTCAAGGAATTTCTTAAATTTGGAATCATCATGCTTTTTCTTTACCCTTTAAGGGTATGGTTTGGGTGACATGAAGGAAAATTCTAAAATTGGTGAAGACTCTTTCTTTGGTTCTGCTGGAACCCCTCCCCGGGCGGGTCCACGGCCCGACATCTTACGTGACATCTGGACCCGTGGCCCACGGGGGAGGAATTCCCCACCAGGGATACTTAAAACGAACAAATTTATT